>CAJHNH020005780.1:0-420000 GCA_905116865.2 Candidula unifasciata | reverse complement strand
TGTGTACCTCTAGTGATGTAGCTAGCTGTTGTATGTGTACCTCTAGTGCTGTAGCTAGTTGTTGTATGTGTACCTCTAGTGCTGTAGCTAGTTGTTGTATGTGTACCTCTAGTGCTGTAGCTAGTTGTTGTATGTGTATGTACCTCTAGTGATGTAGCTAGCTGTTGTATGTGTATGTACCTCTAGTGCTGTAGGTAGTTGTTATATGTTTACCTCTAGTACTGCTGCTAGTTGTTATGTTTACCTAGGAGTGATGACAGATTTCATATACAGAAAACTATAAACAATACAAATGAGGGATGTCATGTTTAACTGGTATCCAACTAACAGTCTTAAAGTGACACCAGAAACCAAAGTTCTGCTGTAAAACATTTTATTTCCACTGCTCCATGAAACAAGAAAACAATGGCTTCTGTTTTTCTTTTAGAATCAAACAAATTGCTGAAACATTTCAACTTGGTTGAGAGATATATTTATATATATGTATGTACTGATATATGTGTCAGTAAAAATGCTATCAAAACTAAAAGTATCAAAGACAGACACACCTCCATACCTACAACCCAGTACATGTCTACATCAGATCAGGGGATCAAATATTCACTATCAAATCATGTACAAGTTTACAAATCATGAACAAGATGACAATGTGAGCTATATGCATTCTCCGTGTAAATATGGAAACTATTTGTTAACAAAAAGGATGTGCAAACAAAACAGGCAGCCGCACGAAGCCACATGCAGCCGCACGAAGCCACACACATTAAATATTCCTAACTGCTACAAGAAAGGCATTCACTGAGGGCAACTGTGCCTCTCGGACTAACTTGTTTAACTGCTGACACCACAAGACGGCATGTTCTAGATACAAGCTGTCTCACCCAACACACAGTTTCCTCTCACTGTAAATGATAACACAATACACTTCTGTCCCTCACACACAAAATGTCCCCCAACCTGAACAAGCTGACAACGGATGACTTATCTAGCATTAGACAGACTAGACATTTACAAAGGTCTCCAGTGGGACCCCGTTGCTCCAAGGGATCTTAGATCAGAAACTTCAAGTCCCGTGTTGGCTGGGCTCCCGTCTATGGTCTCTATCAACTGTGTGTCCATGGGAGACACCAGAAACATCGGCAGGATGCAGTTACACACTTGTGTGACTACACAGAGGCATGCAGTCTTGTAGAAACATGGGTTCAAATCTGATGTCATGAAACCCCTAGCTGTCCAAGCTATCAACGTCTTGGTGTTCTCTCTCATTTGATGATGCCCATCAATATTGGTTTATGGATCAAATAACATTCTCTGTAATGGCTGACTCATCCTAAGCCATCAATATTGGTTTATGGATCAAATAACATTCTCTGTAATGGCTGACTCATCCTAAGCCCATCAATATTGGTTTATGGATCAAATAACATTCTCTGTAATGGCTGACTCATCCTAAGCCATCAATATTGGTTTATGGATCAAATAACATTCTCTGTAATGGCTGACTCATCCTAAGCCATCAATATTGGTTTATGGATCAAATAACATTCTCTGTAATGGCTGACTCATCCTAAGCCATCAATATTGGTTTATGGATCAAATAACATTCTCTGTAATGGCTGACTCATCCTAAGCCATCAACATTGGTTTATGGATCAAATAACATTCTCTGTAATGGCTGACTCATCCTAAGCCATCAACATTGGTTTATGAATCAAATAACATTCTCTGTAATGGCTGACTCATCCTAAGCCATCAACATTGGTTTATGGATCAAACACATTCTCTGTAATGGCTGACTCATCCTAAGCCATCAACATTGGTTTATGAATCAAACACATTCTCTGTAATGGCTGACTCATCCTAAACCTCAACACACTGACCCAGATCTTTCAACCTGACCACTACATACTGAACTTCACCTTGACCTTTCACCTAACAGTGACAAAATTCTCTTCAACCACGACCCTTACATGACTAACTTAACCCTGATCTTATTGTGACCTAACTTTGAACTTTCAATCAGTGCATGTCCGCAGTGACTGTACTCGACCTTTCACCTAAGAGTGACAGGCCACAGATACAGGAGGCAATGATAACATGTGTGGCTGAATACAAGAATCAGAACAAGATACAGGAGGCAATGATAACATGTGTGGCTGAATACAAGAATCAGAACAAGATACAGGAGGCAATGATAACATGTGTGGCTGAATACAAGAATCAGATGAAGATACAGGTGCAGCAAACATCAGCAGCAGTCAACAATAAACAATACAGGCTGATCAATCAGATCAAACAAATTGATCATATTCATGGATGACACGAGGTCAGTGACAAACACAAATGCCCTATATATCAGACAAATAAGTGTTCCCAAACAACAACCACAACTCACTGCAGACGCAATCTACAGATGAAACTGCCATGTTGTCTGTCACAGGAGTCCAACCTACCAGTGCCAACTTGACTCTTGTCACAGGAGTCCAGTTTAGAAATGTCCCATACCTTCTACTTTCTCTCTCTACTCTCTTTCTTCAGCCCTCTCCTGGTTCACTCTGGCTCTCTACATAACTCTCTCTTCTGCCTCAGAAAATCAGTCACCTCTTTTCAGCAATCTTTTCCGCCTTCTCCTTCAGACAATTAAACTATTTAACACACCTGACTGACCAACAATATAATACATTGGTAATAAACTAAAAATGCCTTCTCCTTCAGATGATTAAACTATTTAACACACCTGAAGAAGAAGAATGTGATACAACAAATTGGTAACAAAATAAAAATGCCTGCTTGGGCGTCTTCTATATTGTGCAGAAGGCTCAGCATATTCTGAAAATGAGGATTCTTGGATAAAAGTGAAACCAGAAATACGCACAAGCCCCACCCTTGGGTTGTTCTTGTCCCTGACAACCGTTCGGACGCAATTAAACAAAGGTGTACACTGGCTACCAATGAGTAGAATTCTCTCATTTGTGAAACGAGGTGTAACAGAACAATGGCTGACAGTACATTTCTGGGACAACTTCAGTACAATAACATTAATCAGCACAGAGTCACAGATATCTGCCTGAACTGTCATCATGGGTGTGTGTATACAGATGAACTTTACCTGTTGCCTGCTAGAGTGATTGACAACAGTTGGTGGGTGGAGTCTGTTTGTGGGACACACTTCTCACAGATCACTCTTGAGAAAGTCTCCCTCTCACACACGCAACAGTTGGAACTTGAAGCAGACAGAATGTAGATGGTGGTAACTGGTCACCAGAACACACACACACCAACAACACAATGAACAAACAAACTTAAATGTTGCTTCAGTCTCTGGCGTTTCTCTGTGCTGGTGGACAAGTCCTTTGACTGTGAACCAAACTGGCTGGAGAACTAGTCTCTGGCCCATGTCTTGTCCTCTTCATCAGTCAAGTCAGTGCAGCCTCGGTTGCACATGTACAAATCTGCAGCTGTGTTCTATCTACACCACACTGGGTTGCTGAAGTCCCTCTGACATCATTACCTCCCCTGCTTTGTCTCCATGTAAACAGTGTACAGTACCATCCACTTGTAGAATATGTCTGTCAGTTCTTCTCTGTTGGCTCCCTGTATTTCATACTTCACGTCTGCACAACTCCAAGTACCGTCCATCAGTCAGTCAGACAGTCAGTCTTTCAGTCAACTATTGATAACAGATGTCAGAATGTCACAAGAAATATTTGCTACCGTTGTCAAATGTCCATTTCTCTGAAATGTTACCTGTCCACCTCGCTGACTTTTGCTAACTCTCCTCTTCACACCGACTATAGCTTCTAACTCTCCTTTTTACACCGACTATAGCCTCTAAATCTCCTCTTTAAACCGACTGTAGCTTCTATCTGTCCTCTGCACACCGACTGTAGCTTCTGTCCTCTGCACACCAACTGTAGCTTCTGTCCTCTTTACACCGACTGTAGCTTCTGCCCTCTTCACACCGACTGTAGCTTGTCCTCTTCACACCGACTGTAGCTTCTGTCCTCTTCACACCGACTGTAGCTTCTGTCCTCTTCACACCGACTGTACCTTCTGTCCTCTTCACACCGACTGTAGCTTGTCCTCTGCACACCGACTGTAGCTTCTGTCCTCTGCACACTGACTGTAGCTTCTGTCCTCTTCACACTGACTGTAGCTTCTGTCCTCTTTACACCGACTGTAGCTTCTAACTGTCCTCTGCACACCGACTGTAGCTTCTGTCCTCTTCACACCGACTGTAGTTTCTGTCCTTTTCACACCGACTGTAGCTTCTGTCCTCTTCACACCGACTGTACCTTCTGTCCTCTTCACACCGACTGTAGCTTCTGTCCTCTTCACACCGACTGTAGCTTCTGTCCTCTTCACACCGACTGTAGCTTCTGTCCACTTCAAACCGACTGTAGCTTCTGTCCTCTTCAAACCGACTGTAGCTTCTGTCCTCTTCACACCGACTGTAGCTTCTGTCCTCTTCACACCGACTGTAGCTTCTGTCCTCTTCACACTGACTGTAGCTTCTGTCCTCTTCACACTGACTGTAGCTTCTGTCCTCTTCACACTGACTGTAGCTTCTGTCCTCTTCACACCGACTGTAGCTTCTGTCCTCTTCACACCGACTGTAGCTTCTGTCCTCTTCACACCGACTGTAGCTTCTAACTGTCCTCTTCACACTGACTGTAGCTTCTGTCCTCTTCACACTGACTGTAGCTTCTGTCCTCTTCACACCGACTGTAGCTTCTAACTGTCCTCTTCACACTGACTGTAGCTTCTGTCCTCTTCACACCGACTGTAGCTTCTGTCCTCTTCACACTGACTGTAGCTTCTGTCCTCTTCACACTGACTGTAGCTTCTGTCCTCTTCACACCGACTGTAGCTTCTGCCCTCTTCACACCGACTGTAGCTTCTGTCCTCTTCACACTGACTGTAGCTTCTGTCCTCTTCACACTGACTGTAGCTTCTGTCCTCTTCACACTGACTGTAGCTTCTAATTGTCTACTAACTAACTTGTTCACCACAGCCTATTTTCTGTTGTGAAAATCTGTCATAAGGAGCCAACTAAAGATAAGACACATCACATCAAACAATAGATAAGATACATCCCATCAAACAAAAAAATTAGACACATCCCATCAAACAAAAGCTAAGACACATCCCATAAAACAAAAGCTAAGACACATTCCATCAAACTAATGATGTATCAGGTTTCTGGTGTTCACATCATCCATCAGACAAACACAAATGCCAAAGTAGTCGTCTGTAGTCATTTAACACATCTTAAAACCTGACACTCAACGCCAAAGTAGTCTTCTGTAGTCATTTAACACATCTTAAAACCTGACACTCAACTACATTTATTCACCCGTCAATCATCCACTCGTTAATCAGTTACTACATCACTCAAAACCACAAGTGAAAAAATGTTTTTACAAAAATAAAAGGCCAACACATCTTTAACCTGGCTGGCTCAAGAGACATCCAGGAGCCAGACAAAAAGGCCATCTACTGGTTCTCTAGTGATCCCAGATCTTGCAACCGTCGCATGAAGGGGTGGGCGGAGGCAAGTCTCTTGGCTGGGCTTTGAACTGTGTCCTCTTGATCCACTTCCAGGACCCGCTTGGTGGTGGACTTGATTCCCTGTCTGATCATCTTGTTGATAGCCTGCAGGTCCTACAAACAACAGTGCATGCAGTCCATCAGCTGAAGTTGGTAGGTTTATGAAACAGATCAACATCATGGCACAAGGCTACTAACCCATAAGTGCTCCTTTCAGCTTCTAACTCAAGCCTGAGTCTGAAGTGCATGAGCTCCGTAGCACCAGCGAGGATCCTGAAAATACTTTTTTTTTAACTCCAAATTTTGCCCGGGTAGTGCAGTTAGGCTACTCTTTTCAATTTCCAACTGCCAAGGTATTTTTTACGTGTGTAACAATACACACAGGCGTCCGATATTACTACCCAGAGACCAGGAGAATTTACCAGAAGTCCATGGGGAAAAAAATCTCAGCCCTCACTGGGGCTTGAACCCAGGACCTCCAGCACTCAAGGCTGACACCATGCCTGGAGACCACTCAGCCTGAGTGGCACTAAATAATGGATTAGCTGAGTGGCACCACATAGCGGATACATTAATTACACTACAAGGTGGATTAACTGAGTGGCACTACATAGCGGATTGAACCTGACATAGTCGATGGATTATCTCAGTAAACATAATGTACTGGATGGGTAATCTGAGTGAACATAATATCCTGGAGTGGATGCGAGTAAACACAACACTGTGGATTGGATAAGTTCGAGTCAACAACTGGATGAATATAACCATCTGAAAGATGACAGAATACTGACAGATCCAGAACACTTACTGATGACAGAAAACTGATACATGACAGAACACTGACAGGCCTTAGAAAACTGACAGATGGTAAAACGATGACAGATGATACAACAATGACAGATGACAGAACACTGACAGGTGATAGAACACCTACTGATGACAGAAACTGACAAATGGTAGAACACTGCCAGATGGTAGAACACTGACAGATGGTTGAACACTGACAGATGACAGAACACTGACAGGTGACCTTAAACCAACAGGTAAAAGAATACCAACAGCTGATAGAATACTGACAGATGACAAAACACTGCTGGCTATCTTACCTTGGATGGGCTCAGGTTAAACGAGTAAGACATGCCGCGGGTGTAGGGGTGAACCACTCCTCTGTGAGGGGAGATAAACACAGGGTGGATGTTGGAAACTCGTCGCGGTGAGCTGGTCAGACATCGGACTGCTGGCAGGGGAGACAACTTGGGTTGATCCTGAAAATGAACAAAAAGATGTCTTCCATAAGCCAGAACTACAAGTATATGGGGAGTATTTTATTATATGGTTTGGTTTATACAACACATCAACATCATGATACAAAGGTGGTAGCCAAGTGCTACGTTCTACTTTTAACTCAAGCCTGGGTCCGCAGAATTTCAGCGCAGATGACAGAACATACAAGGGTAGTAACCCATAAGTGCTCCGTTCTACTTCTAACTCTGGTCTCATCTTCCAGTTCCCTACAGAGAACTTCTTTGTCTTCTCCTTACAGGTCTTGATGACATCATCCATCATAACAATGAAGAGGTCAGGTGAGAGAATATCACCTTCTCTAACACCATTAGTGGTCATAAAATCTTCTGACTTTTGGTCTGCTGTTCTTGCATAATTTCTGCAGCTTTTGTAGAAACTCTGTATTGCACTGATCAGGGGTGCTGAGATGTTTTTTCCTGTCAAGCAGTCCCAGAGCTTGTTCCGGGGTACCTCACATCAAGATCCCAAAAACATAGGTGCTTCTCCCTCTTATATTCAAGGCCTTTTTCACTCATCTGTCTCAGTGTGAAGATAAGGTCTTGAGTCCTTCAGTTTGCTCTGAAGCCGCATTGGCCCTGATCCATATGTGATTCTACCAGACTTTTCAGTCTCTGCTCAAGAATTCTTGTGTAACTTTTACCAGGAAAGCTGAGGAGAGATTTGCCTTTGTGCTTTTCACATTGTCTATTATCACCCTTCTTAAATGCAGGCGTAATGATGGCAATCTCCTAGTCTTCTGGTATAGTTTTGCTGCACCAGGCTGCCTAGAAAACATTGAGAAGAAGTGGCTCACCTGTGACTCCCATACAAATATTTGATCATCTTTGGTGTTATACCACCATGTCCTGCTGCTTTCTCCAGCTGAATCTTCTCTATAGCTGCCTTCAATTCTTCCCTCCGGATGTTATCCCCATGGATGAGTTCCTTCTCAGTAGTGAATTTTATTATTTCTGGGTCATGACTTTCTCCAACACCAAAGAGCTCTGACAGCTATTCTGTCCATGATATCATTTGTAGTAGTCAGCAGAATTCCTTCCTTGTCTTTTATGAATTTCAGTGGCCACTCTTTCTCATTCCTCGTGTTCTTGAGGGTCATGCATTTTTTTCTAACTTTTCTCAAAATTCTTCCCATGATTTCATGTTTCACTTTAAGCATTATATTTTTGGCCTCTGTTCTGAGTGCTGCATATTGTTTATATTTCTCTGTTCCTTCAGCTGTGTTCCTGGCTACCAGGTATTGCTTCCATCCTTTTTTTTTTCTTCCTTTTCTCCTATTTTCAGTTTTACTACTTCCATCCACCAAGGTGTCCTTTGTCCCCGTCTTCCACTTGGGACTCCACCACATTCTTCTACTGCAGCTGCTGTGAGGATTTTCTTGAATATGCATCAGAGGGTTTCAGTGTCCTCTGATGGTTCTTCTTCAGTTCCTATTGCTTTGACCATCAGTTCCTGGTAGCTAGCCTTAATATCTGGCTCTCTTAGCTGGCAGGCCTTTATCCTCATCCCTTGTCTGTTGCTTGGTTTCTTGCATAGTTGTCGGTGTTGCCTTGTTGGAGCAGTTCTTTCAGTTGTTCTCTTTTTTGTGACCAGATAGTGGTCCTCTCATAATTCTGGCATCTCTCACAATCTTGAAATAACTTTTTGTTACTATGGCATATTCAATGATAGACTTCTCATTCTCTGAAGGTTCACATCTTGTGTATGCATGTATACGTTTGTGGGAGAATTTTGTGTTTGTACTGACAAGGTTCTGTTCCCTGCAGAATCCGACAAGTCACTTGCATTATCATTCAAAACATATTCACTATATCTCTTGACCACTCCAGCCTAATTAGAGTGATCATTTCCTACTATCACTCCAGCCTAATTAGAAGGATCATTTCCTACTATCACTCCAGCCTAATTAGAGTGATCCTTTCCTACTATCACTCCAGCCTATCTAGAGTGATCATTTCCTACTATCACTCCACCCTATCTAGAGTGATCATTTCCTACTATCACTCCAGCCTATCTAGAGTGATCATTTCCTACTATCACTCCACCCTATCTAGAGTGATCATTTCCTACTATCACTCCAGCCTATCTAGAGTGATCATTTCCTACTCTGGCACTGAGATCTCAAAGAACATCAGTTCATCCTGACAGTTATCTATGGTCTGCTGGAGCATTTCAAAGATTTCTTCTTTGACATCAACTCGCTCGTCTTCATTTGGTCCGCACACAACAACTAAATTAACAATTTATCTACTTTTAACACCAAAATTTGCTCTGAGATAAATGTCCAACCCTTAAAGTTTCTAACTTGATTCCTGGCCACAATACAGCCAACACTCCCTCTGGCCCTCTCTGTCACAGGGACACCACTGTAGAGCAGTGGTCTGATTCCCTGTCCCGTTTTCTTGGTTTCAGTCAGAGCTAAGATTCCTAATTTTGCTTGTTTCATCTCCTCAATGACCTTGTTTTCCTTTCCGTTAAGGCCTCGTATATTCCATGTTCCATAAACCGTAGTCCGTAAGCCATGCTAGTTCGTTGCCTAGGATCTGTCCAGTCTGTTGTTGTGGCATGGAGAGGTGTCAGCACATGAACTGATGCCCCCAGCTGTAGACTGTAGGCAGGCAAGATCACCCATGCCAGTCGGCCAGGTCATTGATAATAATGATAATTTAAGCCACGCATCACATCTCTTTTTCTTCTTCTTCACATTCATCAGCTGTAAACTCCAGCAGAAAGTTCTGGTTGTTCATCCACATCTGGAGTTAAGTCCAGAACTTGAGTGTTGCGTGCACATCTGTTTTACAGGTCTGGCTTACCTGTATTCAGAATGTTAGTTCTTTGCCAGTCCGGCAGATGCCTCCTGAAACCCCTAACTAGTCGTCTTTTACATGCTTGTTTGGTGTGGGGGGGGGGGGGGGAAGAGAACAGGTCTATTCCTGTATGCCCCCCCCCCCCCCCATCACAATGAGACCTACAAACCCAGACTGACATTGTCCAATCCCTGATCTAATTCAGGCACCTGTCCAATCCAACAATCACCGATCTAATTCAGGCACCTGTCCAATCCAACAATCACCGATCTAATTCAGGCACCTGTCCAATAAAAATATAAATGCTGATCTAATTCAGGCACTTGTCCAATCCAACAATCACCCATCTAATCCAGGATCATTTTCTGATCATTCCCAGAATTATGTAGAGTCCTAGAACTTTTGTTCTTGCAGTCATTCATTTAAGGTCAATCTAGAGCAAGTCTGTCACAGCACAACTAACAAGTGACCTCCACAGCCCGGGGTACCAGAGGACAGACTACTGGGTGACCTTTAACCTTGTGCTGCCAGCAACATCTAGATAAAATAGCCTACCTTGGAGTCTGCGGTCTTCTCCGAAAACTTCATAGCAAACGAGCGGATGTTCTTGAGGAAAACCTGCAACATACATAACATACAGTGATGTGTTCTTACTACATCACCGACATAAAGGGATGTGTTCTCGCTACATCATTGTGTCATCATCGAAATACAGGGATTTGTTCTCACTAAATCACAGTATCATCACCGACATAAAGGGATGTGTTCTCACTACATCACTGTGTCATCATCGACATACATGGATGTGTTCTCACTACATCACTGAGTCATCATCGACATACAGGGATGTGTTCTCACCACATCACTGTGTCATCACCTACAAACAGGGATGTGTTCTCACTACATCACAGTATCATCACCGACATACAGGGATGTGTTCTCACTACATCACTGTGTCATCATCGACATACAGGGATGTGTTCTCACTACGTCACTGTGTCATCATCGACATACAGGGATGTGTTCTCACCACATTACTGTGTCATCACCGACATACAGGGATGTGTTCTCACTACATCACTGTGTCATCATCGACATACAAGGATGTGCTCTCACTACATCACTGTGTCATCACCGACATACAGGGATGTGTTCTCACTACATCACTGTGTCATCATCGACATACAAGGATGTGTTTTCACTACATCATTGTGTCACCACCAACATACAGGGATATGTCACTTGTGTTGACTTCTAATCTAGGTCACTCACACAGACTGAATGCGATGCTCACAAACAGAAAAACAGGTTGAGACAAACAGTCAGACAGTAAGATAAAGACAACCAAAAAATAGACAGACAGTTGCACTTTATGGTTCATAGAATCAACATTCAGTGGCAGCAGGTCAGATGAACAACTTGAGAATAAACTAAATCATGAAGGCTGGGGGGCAGCTGCTCTACTAAACAGATATATTAAAAGTGAGACAAGAAGACAGACAAGAACATACACCTTAAATAGTAAGGCAAACAGTTGTCTGTCTGAGACAAGAATACAAACAAGAACATATTTCCCAAATGGTAAGGCAAACAGTTGTCTGTCTGAGACAAGAATACAAACAAGAACATATACCCCAAATGGTGAGGCAAACAGTTGTCTGTCTGAGACAAGAATACAAACAAGAACATATACCCCAAATGGTAAGGCAAACAGTTAGCTGTCTGAGACAAGAATACAAACAAGAACATATACCCCAAATGGTAGGGCAAACAGTTGTCTGTCTGAGACAAGAATACAAACAAGAACATATACCCCAAATGGTAGGGAAAACAGTTGTCTGAGACAAGAATACAAACAAGAACATATACCCCAAATGGTAAGGCAAACAGTTGTCTGTCTGAGACAAGAATACAAACAAGAACATATACCCAAAATGGTAGGGCAAATAGTTGTCTGTCTGAGGCAAGAATACAAACAAGAACATTTACCCCAAATGGTAAGGCAAACAGTTGTCTGTCTGAGACAAGAATACAAACAAGAACATATACCTCAAATGGTAAGGCAAACAGTTGTCTGTCTGAGACAAGAATACAAACAAGAACACAAACAAGAACATATACCCCAAATGGTAAGGCAAACAGTTGTCTGTCTGAGACAAGAATACAAACAAGAACATATACCTCAAATGGTAAGGCAAATAGTTGTCTGTCTGAGACAAGAATACAAACAAGAACATATACCCCAAATGGTGAGGCAAACAGTTGTCTGTCTGAGACAAGAATACAAACAAGAACATATACCCCAAATGGTAAGGCAGTTAGCTGTCTGAGACAAGAATACAAACAAAAACATATACCCCAAATGGTCGGGCAAACAGTTGTCTGTCTGAGACAAGAAAACAAACAAGAACATATACCCCAAATGGTAGGGAAAACAGTTGTCTGAGACAAGAATACAAACAAGAACATATACCCCAAATGGTAAGGCAAACAGTTGTCTGTCTGAGACAAGAATACAAACAAGAACATATACCCAAAATGGTAGGGCAAACAGTTGTCTGTCTGAGGCAAGAATACAAACAAGAACATTTACCCCAAATGGTAAGGCAAACAGTTGTCTGTCTGAGACAAGAATACAAACAAGAACATATACCCCAAATGGTAAGGCAAACAGTTGTCTGTCTGAGACAAGAATACAAACAAGAACATATTCCTCAAATGGTAAGGCAAACAGTTGTCTGTCTGAGACAAGAATACAAACAAGAACATATACCTCAAATGGTAAGGCAAACAGTTGTCTGTCTGAGACAAGAATACAAACAAGAACACAAACAAGAACATATACCCCAAATGGTAAGGCAAACAGTTGTCTGTCTGAGACAAGAATACAAACAAGAACATATACCCCAAATGGTAAGGCAAACAGTTGTCTGTCTGAGACAAGAATTCAAACAAGAACACAAACAAGAACATATACCTCAAATGGTAGGGCAAACAGTTGTCTGTCTGAGACAAGAATACAAACAAGAACATATACCCCAAATGGTAGGGCAAACAGTTGTCTGTCTGAGGCAAAAATACAAACAAGAACATATACCCCAAATGGTGAGGCAAACAGTTGTCTGTCTGAGACAAGAATACAAACAAGAACATATACCCCAAATGGTAAGGCAAACAGTTGTCTGTCTGAGGCAAAAATACAAACAAGAACATATACCCCAAATGGTGAGGCAAACAGTTGTCTGTCTGAGACAAGAATACAAACAAGAACATATACCCCAAATGGTGAGGCAAACAGTTGTCTGTCTGAGACAAGAATACAAACAAGAACATATACCCCAAATGGTGAGGCAAACAGTTGTCTGTCTGAGACAAGAATACAAACAAGAACATATACCCCAAATGGTAAGGTCTGTAGGTCCAAGACAAGAATAAAGACAAGCATATACATTCCAAGTGTCATGGAAGACATCTGTCTGTCTGAGAATGAGACTGACTAAGCTCTCTCCAAGTGTAATGGAAGACATCTGTCTGTCAGAGAATGAGACTGACTAAGCTCTCTCCAAGTGTAATGGAAGACAGCTGTCTGAGAATTAGACTGACTAAGCTCTCTCCAAGTGTCATGGAAGACTGGAAGACAGCTGTCTGAGAATGAGACTGACTAAGCTCTCTCCAAGTGTAATGGAAGACAGCTGTCTGAGAATGAGACTGACTAAGCTCTCTCCAAGTGTAATGGAAGACAGCTGTCTGAGAATTAGACTGACTAAGCTCTCTCCAAGTGTCATGGAAGACTGGAAGACAGCTGTCTGAGAATGAGACTGACTAAGCTCTCTCCAAGTGTAATGGAAGACAGCTGTCTGAGAATTGGACTGACTAAGCTCTCTCCAAGTGTAATGGAAGACAGCTGTCTGAGAATTAGACTGACTAAGCTCTCTCCAAGTGTCATGGAAGATAGCTGTCTGAGAATGAGACTGACTAAGCTCTCTCCAAGTGTAATGGAAGACAGCTGTCTGAGAATTAGACTGACTAAGCTCTCTCCAAGTGTAATGGAAGACAGCTGTCTGAGAATGAGACTGACTAAGCTCTCTCCAAGTGTCATGGAAGACAGCTGTCTGAGAATGAGACTGACTAAGCTCTCTCCAAGTGTCATGGAAGATAGCTGTCTGAGAATGAGACTGACTAAGCTCTCTCCAAGTGTCATGGAAGATAGCTGTCTGAGAATGAGACTGACTAAGCTCTCTCCAAGTGTCATGGAAGACTGGAAGACAGCTGTCTGAGAATTAGACTGACTAAGCTCTCTCCAAGTGTCATGGAAGACAGCTGTCTAAGAATGAGACTGACTAAGCTCTCTCCAAGTGTAATGGAAGACAGCTGTCTGAGAATTAGACTGACTAAGCTCTCTCCAAGTGTAATGGAAGACTGGAAGACAGCTGTCTGAGAATGAGACTGGCTAAGCTCTCTCCAAGTGTCATGGAAGACAGCTGTCTGAGAATTAGACTGACTAAGCTCTCTCCAAGTGTAATGGAAGACTGGAAGACAGCTGTCTGAGAATGAGACTGACTAAGCTCTCTCCAAGTGTCATGGAAGACTGGAAGACAGCTGTCTGAGAATTAGACTGACTAAGCTCTCTCCAAGTGTAATGGAAGACAGCTGTCTGAGAATTAGACTGACTAAGCTCTCTCCAAGTGTCATGGAAGACTGGAAGACAGCTGTCTGAGAATTAGACTGACTAAGCTCTCTCCAAGTGTCATGGAAGACTGGAAGACAGCTGTCTGAGAATTAGACTGACTAAGCTCTCTCCAAGTGTCATGGAAGACTGGAAGACAGCTGTCTGAGAATGAGACTGACTAAGC
Source organism: Candidula unifasciata (assembly GCA_905116865.2). NCBI lineage: Eukaryota > Metazoa > Mollusca > Gastropoda > Stylommatophora > Geomitridae > Candidula > Candidula unifasciata. The sequence goes on along the minus strand of CAJHNH020005780.1, from coordinate 405,488 downwards.
TCTCTCCAAGTGTCATGGAAGACAGCTGTCTGAGAATGAGACTGACTAAGCTCTCTCCAAGTGTCATGGAAGACAGCTGTCTAAGAATGAGACTGACTAAGCTCTCTCCAAGTGTAATGGAAGACAGCTGTCTGAGAATTAGACTGACTAAGCTCTCTCCAAGTGTAATGGAAGACTGGAAGACATCTGTCTGAGAATGAGACTGGCTGGCCTTTTATCCGAGAAAGTGAAACAAGACTCTCCCATCATGTACAACTTGTCTTAATCATCTGTGTCTTATATTTCTGGTTTACAGTGAAATATTTGAGAACTAAATTACAATGGCATCTATTGAGACATTACCTTTTACATTTACAGCTGACAGATAAAACCTTTAGGCTGGCTTAACTGAAAAGCTACACAAACACTTGTACACCCTCATACATCTACACAAACACTTGTACACACTCATACATCTACACAAACACTTGTACACATTCATACATCTACACAAACACTTGTACACACTCATACATCTACACAAACACTTGTACACATTCATACATCTACACAAACACTTGTACACACTTATACATCTACACAAACACTTGTACACACTCATACATCTACACAAACACTTGCACACACTCATACATCTACACAAACACTTGTACACACTCATATATCTACACAAACAATTGTACACACTCATACATCTACACAAACACTTGTACACACTCATACATCTACACAAACACTTGTACACACTCATACATCTACACAAACACTTGTACACACTCATGCATCTACACAAACACTTGTACACACTCATACATCTACACAAACAATTGTACACACTCATACATCTACACAAACACTTGTACACACTCATACATCTAGTACACACTCATACATTTACACAAACACTTGTACACACTCTTACATCTACACAAACACTTGTACACACTCATACATCTACACAAACACTTGTACACACTCATACATTTACACAAACACTTGTACACACTCTTACATCTACACAGACACCGGCTTCAAGAACTAACCATGTTGTAGAAATGGATAAGGTCCCCTCTCTCTTCCTCGGAGTCAAACTCTGCCCCTCCTCCCACAAACCTGGTGGGCGTCGGGGGCTGACTGCTGGGGTTGGGGTGCGGTAGGGTGCTGGAGGATCTCACAGTTGGATGTTCTAGAGAATATAAGATTACAGCCATGAACATCATGGCAGGTTTGACAGCTACACTTTACATACAGTCACAACCATATGCGACACTTAATATACAAACAATCATAAGTAACACTTAACACACAGTAACAATCATAAGCAACATTTAACACACAATCATAAGCAACACTTAACACACAGTCACAGTCATAAGCAACACTTAACACACAGTCACAATCATAAGCAACACTTAACACACAGTCACAATCATAAGCAACACTTAAAACACAATCATAAGCAACACTTTATTTTAAAAAATCATAAGCAACATTTTACATACAATCACAGGCATAAGCAACACTGTACATACAATCACAAGCTGCACTTGACATAAAATCACAACCATGATCAACATTTTACATGCAATGACAACCGTGTGTAGCACTTGATAAATAACCAAAAGCAGCGCTTTACACACAATCTCATGCAGCACTTTACACAAAATCACAAGAAGCACTTTACATACAATCACAAGCAGCACTTTACACATAATCACAAGAAGCACTTTACATACAATCACAAGCAGCACTGTACATACAATCACAAGCTGCACTTTACATAAAATCACAACCATGATCAAGATTTTACATGCAATGACAACCGTGTGTAGCACTTGATAAATAATCACAAGAAGCACTTTACATACAATCACAAGCAGCACTGTACATACAATCACAAGAAGCACTTTACATACAATCACAAGCAGCACTGTACATATATCATGACCATGAACAACACTACATACAATCACTGCCATGAATAGTGCTTTTACATACAATCACAACCACAAGCAGCATTTTACATACAATTATAACGATGAGCAGCACTCTACGTACAATCAGAACCTGCATTTTACATCAAATCACAACCATCAGCAACACTTTACATACACTCACAACCACAAGCAGCACTTTACATACAATCAAAACCACAAGCAGCAACTGGATAGTCGGCTGTGAATCTTTGGAAGATAAGCTCATCTAGGCCCTGCCAAGAGATTGCTTCTATAGAAGTGGTCGAAGTAGAGGTGGTTGGTGTAAAGGTGGTTGATGTAGAGGTGGTTGAAGGTAGAAGTGGTTGATGTAGAGGTGGTTGGTGTAGAGGTGGTGGATGTAGAGGTGTTGGAGGTAAAGGTGGTTGATGTAGAGGTGGTTTAGGTAGAAGTGGTTGATGTAGAGGTGGCTGATGTAGAAGTGGTGGGTGTAGAGGTGGTGGATGTAGAGGTGGTTGGTGTAGAGGTGGTTGATGTAGAGGTGGTTAATGTAGAGGTGTTTGATGTAGAGGTGGTTGATGTAGAAGTGGTTGATGTAGAAGTGGTGGGTGTAGAGGTGGTGGATGTAGAGGTGGTTGGTGTAGAGGTGGTGGGTGTAGAGGTGGTTGATGTAGAGGTGGGAGATGTAGAGGTGGTGGATGTAGAGGTGGCTGATGTAGAGGTGGTTGATGTAGAGGTGGTTGATGTACAGGTGGTTGATGTAGAAGTGGTGGGTGTAAAGGTGGTTTATGTACAGGTGGTTGATGTAGAAGTGGTGGGTGCAGAGGTGGTTGGTGTAGAGGTGGTTGGTGTAGAGGTGGTTGGTATAAGAGGTGGTTAGTGTAGAGGTTGTTGGTGTAAGAGGTGGTTGATGTAGAGGTGGTTGATGTAGAGATGGTTGGTGTAGAGGTGGTTTGTAGATGTAGAGGTGGTTGGTGAAGAGGTGGTTGGTGTAAGAAGTGGTTGATGTAAAGGTGGTTGGTGTAAGAGGTGGTTGATGTAGAAGTGGTTGATGTAGAGGTGGCTGATGTAGAGGTGGTTGATGCAGAAGTGGTGGGTGTAGAGGTGGTGGATGTAGAGGTGGTTGGTGTAAGAGGTGGTTGGTGTAGAGGTGGTTGGTGTAAGAGGTGGCTGATGTAGAGGTGGTTGATGTAGAGATGGTTGGTGTAGAGGTGGTTTGTAGATGTAGAGGTGGTTGGTGTAGAGGTGGTTGGTGTAGAAGTGGTTGGTGTAGAAGTGGTTGATGTAGAGGTGGTTGATGCAGAGGTGGCTGGTATAGAGGTCGCTGGTGTAGAGGTGGTTGGTGTAGGGTTGGTTGATGTAGAGGTGGTTGATGTAGAGATGGTTGGTGTAGAGGTGGTTTGTAGATGTAGAGGTGGTTGGTGTAAGAGGTGGTTGATGTAGAGGTGGTTGGTGTAAGAGGTGGTTGATGTAGAAGTGGTTGATGTAGAAGTGGTTGATGTAGAAGTGGTTGATGTAGAGGTGGCTGATGCAGAGGTGGTTGATGTAGAGGTGGTTGATGTAGAAGTGGTGGATGTAGAGATGGTTGGTGTAGAGGTGGTTGGTGTAAGAGGTGGTTGGTGTAGAGGTGGTTGGTGGTAGAGGTGGTTGATGTAGAGGTGGTTGATGTAGAGATGGTTGGTGTAGAGGTGGTTTGTAGATGTAGAGGTGGTTGGTGTAGAAGTGGTTGGTGTAGAGGTGGTTGATGTAGAGTTGGTTGATGCAGAGGTGGCTGGTGTAGTGGTCGCTGGTGTAGATGTGGTTGATGTAGAGGTGGCAGATAACAGGTGGTTGGTGTAGAAGTGGTTAATGTAGTAGTGGCTGGTGTGGAGAAAAAAAAAAGCTTTCTATTGATCCAGTATTAAAATGAAATCTCTCACAAACCAAGAACAGTTATAGAATGTCACTACTGGAGACAAACGCACTAGGGCATGTGCATACAGACAGGGCTGGGCTAAGGTCTGGGCTGGTCATGTTATCTTCAACAGCAAACTGAACAATAATCAAACCAATGTCTGTAGAGAAGAGCAACAGTAGGAACAGAAGAGCAACCGCAGGAACAGAAGAGCAACCGCAGGAACAGAAGAGCAACCACAGGAACAGAAGAGCAATAGTAGGAACAGAAGAGCAACAGTAGGAACATAAAACAACCATAAGAACAGAAGAGCAACAGTAGGAATAGAAGAGCAACCGCAGGAACAGAAGAGCAACCGCAGGAACAGAAGAGCAACCACAGGAACAGAAGAGCAACCGCAGGAACAGAAGAACAATAGTAGGAACAGAAGAGCAACAGTAGGAACATAAAACAACCATAAGAACAGAAGAGCACCCGCAGGAACAGAAGAGCAACAGTAGGAATAGAAGAGCAACCACAGGAACAGAAGAGCAACCGCAGGAACAGAAGAGCAACCGCAGGAACAGATGAGCAACCACAGGAACAGAAGAGCAATAGTAGGAACAGAAGAGCAACAGTAGGAACATAAAACAACCATAAGAACAGAAGAGCAACAGTAGGAACAGAAGAGCAACCGCAGGAATAGAAGAGCAACTGCAGGAACAGAAGAGCAACCACAGGAACAGAAGAGCAACCGCAGGAACAGAAGAGCAACCACAGGAACAGAAGAGCAACCGCAGGAACAGAAGAGCAACAGCAGGAACAGAAGAGCAACAGTAGGAACATAAAACAACCATAAGAATAGAAGAGCAACAGGAGGAACAGAAGAGCAATAGTAGGAACAGAAGAGCAATAGTAGGAACAGAAGAGCAACAGTAGGAACATAAAACAACCATAAGAACAGAAGAGCAACCGCAGGAACAGAAGAGCAACAGCAGGAACAGAAGAGCAACAGTAGGAACATAAAACAACCATAAGAATAGAAGAGCAACAGGAGGAACAGAAGAGCAATAGTAGGAACAGAAGAGCAACAGTAGGAACATAAAACAACCATAAGAACAGAAGAGCAATAGTAGGAACAGAAGAGCAACAGTAGGAACATAAAACAACCATAAGAACAGAAGAGCAACAGTAGGAATAGAAGAGCAACAGGAGGAACAGAAGAGCAAACAGTAGAAACAGAAGAGCAACCGCAGGAACAGAAGAGCAACTGCAGGGACAGAAGAGCAACAGTAGGAACAGAAGAGCAACAGAAGGAACAGAAGAGCAACAGTAGGAGAGCAAAAGTAGGAACAGAAGAGGAATCATTAGTAACACTTGCAACAAAAGAGTCAGGAGTAACAATGCTGGCTTCAAAGACACTCAAAAAAACATACTCTTCTCTTTGTTGCCTTCAACTTTGCCATCTACTGTAACTGGAGAAGATGTTCTACTGCCTTCATTACTTTTGCTGCTGTCGCTGCTGCCTGACCCATGGCGGTGCCGACCAGACAGTAGTACACTTCTATAAACCTGCAACAGACAACAGACATAATTATGCACATATCTGATATACTGTCTATGTAGAGTGGAACAGACATAGACATAATTATACACATATCTGACATACTGTCTATGTAGAGTGGAACAGTCAGACATAATTATGCACATATCTGACATACTGTCTGTGTAGAGTGGAACAGACAGACATAATTATGCACATATCTGACATACTGTCTGTGTAGAGTGGAACAGTCAGACATAATTATGCACATATCTGACATACTGTCTGTGAAGAGTGGAACAGTCATAGACATAATTATGCACATATCTGACATACTGTCTGTGTAGAGTGGGACAGATATCAGACATAATCATGCACATATCTGATATACTGTCTGTGTAGAGTGGAACAGACAGACATAATTATACACATATCTGATATACTGTCTATGTAGAGTGGAACGGACATAGACATAATTATACACATATCTGACATACTGTCTGTGTAGAGTGGAACAGACAGACATAATTATACACATATCTGATATACTGTCTATGTAGAGTGGAACAGACATAGACATAATTATACACATATCTGACATACTGTCTGTGTAGAGTGGAACAGACATAGACATAATGATGCACATATCTGACATACTGTCTGTGTAGAGTGGAACAGACAGACATAATTATACACATATCTGATATACTGCCTGTGTAGAGTGGAACAGATATAGACATAATTATACACATATCTGACATACTGTCTGTGTAGAGTGGAACAGACAGACATAATTATACACATATCTGACATACTGTCTGTGTAGAGTGGAACAGACATAGACATAATTATACACATATCTGACATACTGTCTGTGTAGAGTGGAACAGACATAGACATAATTATACACATATCTGACATACTGTCTGTGTAGAGTGGAACAGACATAGACATAATTATACACATATCTGACATACTGTCTGTGTAGAGTGGAACAGACAGACATAATTATACACATATCTAATATACTGTCTATGTAGAGTGGAACAGACATAGACATATTTATGCACATATCTGATATACTGTCTGTGTAGAGTGGAACAGACACAGACATAATAATGCACATATCTGACATACTGTCTGTGTAGAGTGGAACAGATATAGACATAATTATGCACATATCTGACATACTGTCTGTGTAGAGTGGAACAGACAGACATAATTATGCACATATCTGACATACTGTCTGTGTAGAGTGGAACAGACAGACATAATTATACACATATCTGACATACTGTCTGTGTAGAGTGGAACAGACATAGACATAATTATACACATATCTGATATACTGTCTATGTAGAGTAGAACAGACAGACATAATTATGCACATATCTGACATACTGTCTATGTAGAGTGGAACAGACATAGACATAATTATGCACATATCTGACATACTGTCTGTGTAGAGTGGAACAGTCATAGACATAATGATGCACATATCTGACATACTGTCTGTGTAGAGTGGGACAGACAGACATAATCATGCACATATCTGACATACTGTCTGTGTAGAGCGGAACAGTCATAGACATAATTATGCACATATCTGACATACTGTCTGTGTAGAGTGGGACAGATATAGACATAATTATGCACATATCTGATATACTGTCTGTGTAGAGTGGAACAGACAGACATAATTATGCACATATCTGACATACTGTCTGTGTAGAGTGGAACAGACAGACATAATTATACACATATCTGATATACTGTGTGTAGAGTGGAACAGACAGACATAATCATGCACATATCTGACATACTGTCTGTGTAGAGTGGAACAGACACAGACATAATTATACACATATCTGACATACTGTCTGTGTAGAGTGAAACAGACAGACATAATTATACACATATCTGACATACTGTCTGTGTAGAGTGGAACAGACAGACATAATTATACACATATCTGATATACTGTCTGTGTAGAGTGGAACAGACAGACATAATCATGCACATATCTGACATACTGTCTGTGTAGAGTGGAACAGTCATAGACATAATTATGCACATATCTGACATACTGTCTGTGTAGAGTGGAACAGACAGACATAATTATACACATATCTGATATACTGTGTGTAGAGTGGAACAGACAGACATAATCATGCACATATCTGACATACTGTCTGTGTAGAGTGGAACAGACACAGACATAATTATACACATATCTGACATACTGTCTGTGTAGAGTGAAACAGACAGACATAATTATACACATATCTGACATACTGTCTGTGTAGAGTGGAACAGACAGACATAATTATACACATATCTGATATACTGTCTGTGTAGAGTGGAACAGACAGACAATCATGCACATATCTGACATACTGTCTGTGTAGAGTGGAACAGTCATAGACATAATTATGCACATATCTGACATACTGTCTGTGTAGAGTGGGACAGATATAGACATAATTATGCACATATCTGATATACTGTCTGTGTAGAGTGGAACAGACAGACATAATTATGCACATATCTGACATACTGTCTGTGTAGAGTGGAACAGACAGACATAATTATACACATATCTGATATACTGTGTGTAGAGTGGAACAGACAGACATAATCATGCACATATCTGACATACTGTCTGTGTAGAGTGGAACAGACACAGACATAATTATACACATATCTGACATACTGTCTGTGTAGAGTGAAACAGACAGACATAATTATACACATATCTGACATACTGTCTGTGTAGAGTGGAACAGACAGACAAAATTATACACATATCTGATATACTGTCTGTGTAGAGTGGAACAGACAGACATAATCATGCACATATCTGACATACTGTCTGTGTAGAGTGGAACAGTCATAGACATAATTATGCACATATCTGACATACTGTCTGTGTAGAGTGGGACAGATATAGACATAATTATGCACATATCTGATATACTGTCTGTGTAGAGTGGAACAGACAGACATAATTATGCACATATCTGACATACTGTCTGTGTAGAGTGGAACAGACAGACATAATTATACACATATCTGATATACTGTCTGTGTAGAGTGGAACAGACAGACATAATCATGCACATATCTGACATACTGTCTGTGTAGAGTGGAACAGTCATAGACATAATTATGCACATATCTGACATACTGTCTGTGTAGAGTGGAACAGACAGACATAATTATACACATATCTGATATACTGTGTGTAGAGTGGAACAGACAGACATAATCATACACATATCTGACATACTGTCTGTGTAGAGTGAAACAGACAGACATAATTATACACATATCTGACATACTGTCTGTGTAGAGTGGAACAGACAGACATAATTATACACATATCTGATATACTGTCTGTGTAGAGTGGAACAGACAGACAATCATGCACATATCTGACATACTGTCTGTGTAGAGTGGAACAGTCATAGACATAATTATGCACATATCTGACATACTGTCTGTGTAGAGTGGGACAGATATAGACATAATTATGCACATATCTGATATACTGTCTGTGTAGAGTGGAACAGACAGACATAATTATGCACATATCTGACATACTGTCTGTGTAGAGTGGAACAGACAGACATAATTATACACATATCTGATATACTGTGTGTAGAGTGGAACAGACAGACATAATCATGCACATATCTGACATACTGTCTGTGTAGAGTGGAACAGACACAGACATAATTATACACATATCTGACATACTGTCTGTGTAGAGTGAAACAGACAGACATAATTATACACATATCTGACATACTGTCTGTGTAGAGTGGAACAGACAGACAAAATTATACACATATCTGATATACTGTCTGTGTAGAGTGGAACAGACAGACATAATCATGCACATATCTGACATACTGTCTGTGTAGAGTGGAACAGTCATAGACATAATTATGCACATATCTGACATACTGTCTGTGTAGAGTGGGACAGATATAGACATAATTATGCACATATCTGATATACTGTCTGTGTAGAGTGGAACAGACAGACATAATTATGCACATATCTGACATACTGTCTGTGTAGAGTGGAACAGACAGACATAATTATACACATATCTGATATACTGTGTGTAGAGTGGAACAGACAGACATAATCATGCACATATCTGACATACTGTCTGTGTAGAGTGGAACAGACACAGACATAATTATACACATATCTGACATACTGTCTGTGTACAGTGAAACAGACAGACATAATTATACACATATCTGACATACTGTCTGTGTAGAGTGGAACAGACAGACATAATTATGCACACATCTGACATACTGTCTGTGTAGAGTGGAACAGACAGACATAATTATGCACATATCTGACATACTGTCTGTGTAGAGTGGAACAGTCATAGACATAATTATACACATATCTGACATACTGTCTGTGTAGAGTGGAACAGACAGACATAAAATTATACACATATCTGACATACTGTCTGTGTAGAGTGGAACAGACAGACATAATTATGCACATATCTGACATACTGTCTGTGTAGAGTGGAACAGACAGACATAATCATGCACATATCTGACATACTGTCTGTGTAGAGTGCAAGAGACAACAGACATAATCATGCACATATCTGACATACTGTCTGTGTAGAGTGCAACAGTCTCTCTCTCTGACTTTAGTCTCTCTCTGACTCTATTAGCTCTATGAACTCTGTTCCTCTATGACCTTTCCAGGCTCTGTCCCTCTCACTTTGCAAGCACAAACACATATCTATGTGTAGGTGACAGTGAAGGTAGCAGACCCCATGCACAGATGTCAGACAGTGGTTTCTGTGTCAGCAAAGCCCTGATCTCTGACTGCACACACATCATTGTTTCAGCCTGTTTACACCAAAAGACTGCTAGCTGATGAACACTGATATAGGCAGAAAGATAACACTGAACAAACAAGCAGAAAATGATGGCCAGTACAGACTTACAACTAACATCAAGAGCACCCAGACAGAAAGAAATCACTGTGAAGAGACAAGCAGAGAATGACAGCCAGTACAGGCAATGCAACCAACATCAAGAGCACCCAGACAGAAAGAGATCACTGTGAACAGACAAGCAGAGAATGACAGCCAGTACAGACAATGCAACCAACATCAAGAGCACCCAGACAGAAAGAGATCACTGTGAACAGACAAGCAGAGAATGACAGCCAGTACAGACAATGCAACCAACATCAAGAGCACCCAGACAGAAAGAGATCACTGTGAACAGACAAGCAGAGAATGACAGCCAGTACAGACAGCCAAGAGCAAAAGCCTACTGTTCTGTTGGTGACCCATGCTGAAACAGATGCATAGCTGAAAGATCACCAGTTTGTATGTGAGACAGACTTGAAACAGAGTGCACTTGTGTGGGATCTGTCAGCAACAATTACACTGGTCACACAGTTAACAAGTGTCTACTTCAGACAACCTCCCTGATATGAAACTATCCAATAGAAGGATGGGGAGGCACTAGAGATCCGTGTCAACTCACATGGCTGTGTGCTTGCGGCTGCAGCCGGTAGCATTTCATGATGTTCTGGAACGTTAATGGCTTTTCTGTGACCTGAAACCAAACAAGGCACACTTATGATGGCAACAAGATACATGTAGCACACTAGATACATGGAGCATGTGACAAGATATGTAGAGCATGTGACAACAAGATACATGGAGCATGTAAAAACAAAACACATGGAGCACAAGACAACAAGATATATGGAGCATGTGACAAGATATGTAGAGCACATGACAACATGATACATGGAGCACAAGACAACATGATACACAGAGAACATGACAACATGATACATGGAGCACAAGACAACATGATAAATGAAGCACATGACAAGATACATGGAGCACGAACGAACGAACGAACGAACAAACTTTATTTTCAAAGGGTTACAAATTGGGCACTCATTTTTCAGAGTACAGGACAACGAGACACATGATGCACATGACATAATACATGAAGCACATGACAACAAGATACATGGAGCACAAGACAACAATACATGCTTCACATGACACGATACATGGTGCACATGACATGATACATGGAGCACAAGACAAGATACATGGAGCACATGACAATATGATGCATGCCACACATGACACGATACATGGAGCACATGACAACATGATGCATGCCACACATAAAAAGATACATAAAGCACATGACAACATCATACATGCTTCACATGACACAATACATGGACCACATGACAACATGATACATAGAGCACATGACAACAAGATGCATGCCACACATGACATGATACATGGAGCACATGACAACACAACATGATACATGCTTCACATAACACAATACATAAAGCACATGAGAACATGATGCATGCCACACATGACAAGATATATGGAGCACATGACAACATGATACATGCTTCACATAACACGATACATGGAGCACATGATAACAAGATGCATGCCACACATGACAAGATACATGGAGCACACGACAACATGATACATGCTTCACATAACACGATACATGGAGCACATGACAACAACATGCATGCCACACATGACAAGATACATGGAGCACATGAGAACATGATACATGCTTCACATAACATGATACATGGAGCACATGAGAACATGATGCATGCCACACATGACAAGATATATGGAGCACATGACAACATGATACATGCTTCACATAACATGATACATGGAGCACATGACAACAACATGCATGCCACACATGACAAGATACATGGAGCACATGACAACATGATGCATGCCACACATAACATGATACATGGAGCACATGACAACATGGCACATGCTTCACATGACACGATACATGGAGCACATGACAACATGATGCATGCCACACATGACACGATACATGAAGCACATAACAACATGATGCATGCCGCACATGACATGATACATGGAGCACATGACAACATGATGCATGCCACACATGACATGATACATGGAGCACATGACAACATGATGCATGCCACACATTACACAATACATGGAGCACATGACAACATGATGCATGCCACACATGACATGATACATGGAGCACATGACAACATGATGCATGCCACACATGACACAATACATGGAGCACATGACAACATGATGCATGCCACACATAACATGATACATGGAGCACATGACAACATGGCACATGCTTCACATGACACGATACATGGAGCACATGACAACATGATGCATGCCACACATGACACGATACATGAAGCACATGACAACATGATGCATGCCGCACATGACATGATACATGGAGCACATGACAACATGATGCATGCCACACATGACATGTTACATGTAGCACATGACAACATGATGCATGCCACACATTACACAATACATGGAGCACATGACAACATGATGCATGCCACACATGACATGATACATGGAGCACATGACAACATGATGCATGCCACACATGACACAATACATGGAGCACATGACAACATGATGCATGCCACACATGACACAATACATGGAGCACATGACAACATGATGCATGCCACACATGACACAATGCATGGAGCACATGACAACATGATGCATGCCACACATGACACAATACATGGAGCACATGACAACATGATGCATGCCACACATGACACGATACATGGAGCACATGACAACAAAATGCATGCCACACATGACAAGTTACATGGAGCACATGACAACATGATGCATGCCACACATGACATGATACATGGAGCACATGACAACATGATGCATGCCACACATGACATGATACATGGAGCACATGACAACATGATGCATGCCACACATGACACAATACATGGAGCACATGACAACATGGCACATGCTTCACATGACACGATACATGGAGCACATGACAACATGATGCATGCCACACATGACATGATACATGGAGCACATGACAACATGATGCATGCCACACATGACATGATACATGGAGCACATGACAACATGATGCATGCCACACATGACATGATACATGGAGCACATGACAACATGATGCATGCCACACATGACATGATACATGGAGCACATGACAACAAGATGCATGCCACACATGACATGATACATGGAGCACATGACAACATGATGCATGCCACACATGACATGATACATGGAGCACATGACAACATGATGCATGCCACACATGACATGATACATGGAGCACATGACAACATGATGCATGCCACACATGACATGATACATGGAGCACATGACAACAAGATGCATGCCACACATGACATGATACATGGAGCACATGACAACATGATGCATGCCACACATGACATGATACATGGAGCACATGACAACATGATGCATGCCACATATGACATGATACATGGAGCACATGACAACCTGATGCATGCCACACATGACAAGATACATGGAGCACATGAGAACATGATGCATGCCACACATGACAAGATACATGGAGCACATGAGAACAAGATGCATGCCACACATGACAAGATACATGGAGCACATGACAACATGATGCATGCCACACATGACATGATACATGGAGCACATGACAACAAGATGCATGCCACACATGACATGATACATGGAGCACATGACAACATGATGCATGCCACACATGACATGATACATGGAGCACATGACAAGATGCATGCCACACATAAGATACATGGAGCACATGAAAACAATACATGCTTCAAATGACACGATACATGGAGCACATGACAACAAGATGCATGCCACACATGACATGATACATGGAGCACATGACAACATGATGCATGCCACACATGACATGATACATGGAGCACATGACAACATGATGCATGCCACATATGACATGATACATGGAGCACATGACAACCTGATGCATGCCACACATGACAAGATACATGGAGCACATGAGAACATGATGCATGCCACACATGACAAGATACATGGAGCACATGAGAACAAGATGCATGCCACACATGACAAGATACATGGAGCACATGACAACATGATGCATGCCACACATGACATGATACATGGAGCACATGACAACAAGATGCATGCCACACATGACATGATACATGGAGCACATGACAACATGATGCATGCCACACATGACATGATACATGGAGCACATGACAAGATGCATGCCACACATAAGATACATGGAGCACATGAAAACAATACATGCTTCAAATGACACGATACATGGAGCACATGACAACATGATGCATGCCACACATGACATGATACATGGAGCACATGACAACATGATACATGCCGCACATGACACAATACATGGAGCACATGACATGATACGTGGAGCACATGACAACAAGACACATGGAGCACTTAACAACAAGACACATGGAGAACATGAAACGATACATGGAGCACAAGACAAGCTACATGAAGCACACGATAACAAGACACATGGAGCACATGACAACATGATGCATGCCACACATGACATGATACATGGAGCACATGACAACAAGATGCATGCCACACATGACATGATACATGGAGCACATGACAACATGATGCATGCCACACATGACATGATACATGGAGCACATGACAACATGATGCATGCCACACATGACATGATACATGGAGCACATGACAACATGATGCATGCCACACATGACATGATACATGGAGCACATGACAACATGATGCATGCCACACATGACATGATACATGGAGCACATGACAACAAGATGCATGCCACACATGACATGATACATGGAGCACATGACAACATGATGCATGCCACACATGATATGATACATGGAGCACATGACAACAAGATGCATGCCACACATAAGATACATGGAGCACATGAAAACAATACATGCTTCAAATGACATGATACATGGAGCACATGACAACATGATGCATGCCACACATGACACGATACATGGAGCACATGACAACGTGATGCATGCCACACATGACATGATACATGGAGCACATGACAACATGATACATGCCGCACATGACACAATACATGGAGCACATGACATGATACATGGAGCACATGACAACAAGACACATGGAGCACTTAACAACAAGACACATGGAGAACATGAAATGATACATGGAGCACAAGACAAGCTACATGAAGCACACGATAACAAGACACATGGAGCAAATGACAACAAGATACATGGAGCACATGACAACAAGATACATGGAGCACATGACAACAAGATACATGGAGCACATGACAACAAGCTACATGAAGCACATGATAACAAGATACATGGAGCACATGATAACAAGGTATTTTGAGCAAATGGCTGATTCAAAGTGCTTACCTTGGCAACAAGATACATGGAGCACTTAACAAGACACATGGAGAACATGAAATGGTACATGGAGCACAAGACAAGGTACATGGAGCACAAGACAAGCTACATGAAGCACATGATAACAAGATACATGGAGCACATGATAACAAGATACATGGAGCACATGACAAGGTATCTTGAGCACATGGCTGATTCAAAGTGCTTACCTTGGCAACAAGATACATGGAGCACTTAACAAGACACATGGAGAACATGAAACGATACATGGAGCACAAGACAAGCTACATGAAGCACATGACAACAAGATACATGGAGCACATGACAACAAGGTATCTTGAGCACATGGCTGATTCAAAGTGCTTACCTTGGCAACAAGATACATGGAACACATGATGAGCTGGTCCAGGTGGCGGTCACACATCAAGTTGATGTGGTTGACTAGAGCATACTCAAAGCAGGTCCAAATCTTCTTCAGCAGCTCCTCGTCATCAATGTCCAGTTTATCAAACAAATCCCTCAGTCGGACACTGGCCAGGTGGTAAACCTGTAGGGAGATTACAACTGCTATAGATAGGTGAACACCCATAACATGAATGAGATAGGTGAACACCCATCACATAAATGAGAGATGAAACCAACAACATAATTCAGACAGATAAACACCCCCAACATTAATAAAATAGATGAACACCCATGACATAAATGATATAGGTGAACAACCATGGCATGAATGAAATAGGTGAACACCCATTACATAAATTAGATAGGTGAACACTCATTACATAAATGAGATGAGTGAAACCAATGACATAATTCAGACAGATAAACACCCATGGCATAAATGAGACAGGTGAATACCCAGGCATAAATGAGACAGGTGAATACCCATGGCATGAGTGAGAGATGAACACCAATGGCATGAATAAGACAGGTGAACACTGATGGCATGAATGAAACAGGTGAACACCCATAGCATGAATGAGACAGGTGAACACCCATGGCATGAATGAGACAGGTGAACACCCATGGCATGAATGAGACAGGTGAACACCCATGGCATGAATGAGAGGTGAATACCCATGGCATGAATAAGACAGGTGAATATCCATGGCATGAATGAAACAGGTGAACACCCTTGGCATGAATGAGACAGGTGAACACCCATGGCATGAATGAGACAGGTGAACACCCATGGCATGAATGAGACAGGTGAACAACCATGGCATGAATGAGACAGGTGAACACCCATGGCATGAATGAGACAGGTGAACACCCATGGCATGAATGAGACAGGTAAACACCCTTGGCATGAATGAGAGGTGAACATCCTTGGCATGAATGACACAGGTGAACACCCATGGCATGAATGAGACAGGTGAACACCCATGGCATGAATGAGACAGGTGAACAACCATGGCATGAATGGGACAGGTAAACAACCATGGCATGAATAAGATAGGTGAACACCCATGGCATGAATGAGACAGGTGAACACCCATGGCATGAATGAGAGGTGAATACCCATGGCATGAATGAGACAGGTGAACACATATGGCATAAATGAGACAGGTGAGTACCATGGCATGAATGAGACAGGTGAACAACCATGGCATGAATGAGACAGGTGAACACCCATGGCATGAATGAGACAGGTGAACACATATGGCATAAATGAGGCAGGTGAACACCCATGATCAGTATCAGAAAGGTGACAACATGGATAGGATAGGAGACATAACCTAGAGACAACAGAAAGGAGACATCACACAGGGACAACACAGACCTGAGACATCACATATGGACAACACAGAGAGGAGACATTACCTACGGACAACACAAACATGAGACATTACACAGGGACAAGACAGAGAGGAGACATCACACATGGACAACACAGACAGGAGATATTACACAGGGACAACACAGACAGGAGATATTACACAGGGACAACACAGACAGGAACATTACATAGGACAACACAGACAGGAGATATTACACACGGAGAACACAGACAGTAGATACTAAACACGGACAACACAGAGAAGAGATATTACACAGGACAACACAGACAGGAGATACTACACACGACAACTCAGACAGGAGATACTACACAGGGACAACACAGACAGGAGACATCAAACAGGGACAAAACAAAGAGGAGACATCAAACAGGGACAACAAATACCAAGGACATCACTCATACAGTCACTACAATAACTGTTACCTTTCTAAAAAAGAGAGCCAGAGAACCAGTGCGTTTGGGTTTGTTGTAGTTGTGGTCTGGCTCGGTTTTCTCCATCTTCACATGAACCTGCAAACACATGAACACACACACTCACAACCAGTGATTGACTCAACCATGTACCCTCTCACCAGCCTGGTTTAACATAAACACACTCATAACTAGTGGTTGACTCAACCTTGAACCATCTCACCAGCCTGTGAGACACAGATATGACAGTGACATCAGCAAATAGCATAGATGTGACAGTGACATCAACAAATAGCATAGATGTGACAGTGACATCAACAAATAGCATAGATGTGACAGGTGAACACCCATTACATAAATGAGATAGGTGAACACGTAAGGTAAATGAGATAGGTGAACACATAAGGTAAATGAGATAGGTGAACACGTAAGGTATGTGATATAATAAATGTGACAGTTACATCAACAAATAGCATAGATGTAACAGTGACATCAACTAATAGCATAGATGTAACAGTAACATCAACTAATAGCATAGATGTAACAGTGACATCAACTAATAGCATAGATGTGACAGTGACATCAACAAATAGCATAGATGTAACAGTGACATCAACAGATAGCATAGATGTGACAGTGACATCAACAGATAGCATAGATGTGACAGTGACATCAACAGATAGCATAGATGTGACAGTGACATCAACAGATAGCATAGATGTGACAGTGACATCAACAGTAGCATAGATGTGACAGTGACATCAACAGATAGCATAGATGTGACAGTGACATCAACAAATAGCATAGATGTGACAGGTGAACACCCATTACATAAATGAGATAGGTGAACACATAAGGTATGTGATATAATAAATGTGACAGTTACATCAACAAATAGCATAGATGTAACAGTGACATCAACAGATAGCATAGATGTGACAGTGACATCAACAGATAGCATAGATGTGACAGTGACATCAACAGATAGCATAGATGTGACAGTGACATCAACAGTAGCATAGATGTGACAGTGACATCAACAGATAGCATAGATGTGACAGTGACATCAACAAATAGCATAGATGTGACAGGTGAACACCCATTACATAAATGAGATAGGTGAACACATAAGGTATGTGATATAATAAATGTGACAGTTACATCAACAAATAGCATAGATGTAACAGTGACATCAACAGATAGCATAGATGTGACAGTGACATCAACAAATAGCATAGATGTGACAGTGACATCAACAGTAGCATAGATGTGACAGTGACATCAACAGATAGCATAGATGTGACAGTGACATCAACAAATAGCATAGATGTGACAGTGACATCAACAAATAGCATAGATGTGACAGTGACATCAACAGATAGCATAGATGTGACAGTGACATCAACAGATAGCATAGATGTGACAGTGACATCAACAAATAGCATAGATGTAACAGTGACATCAACAGATAGCATAGATGTGACAGTGACATCAACAAATAGCATAGATGTGACAGTGACATCAACAGATAGCATAGATGTGACAGTGACATCAACAGTAGCATAGATGTGACAGTGACATCAACAAATAGCATAGATGTGACACTGACATCAACAGTAGCACAGAAGTGACAGTGACATCAACAGATAGCATAGATGTGACAGTGACATCAACAGATAGCATAGATGTGACAATGATATCAACAGATAGCATAGATGTGACAAGGAAATGAGGATACAAGGCGGTTACAGTGAAATGGTCTATCAACAAACAAACAAAACTGGCAGAAGACATGAAAAGTGGAATCCTGCAGCAGGTGCTGAGGTCAAGATCGTCCAGACTGGCTAGGAGTGCAACATGTAACAACAGGCAGGGCAGAGAGATGCCTCTTACCTGTATGACAGACTGGCCAGCAGTACAACATGTAACAACAGGCAGGACTAAGAGATGCCTCTTACCTGTATGACAGACTGGCCAGCAGTACAACATGTAACAACAGGCAGGGCAGAGAGATGCCTCTTACCTGTATGACAGACTGGCCAGCAGTGCAACATGTAACAACAGACAGGACTAAGAGATGCCTCTTACCTGTATGACAGACTGGCCAGCTGTGCAACATGTAACAACAGACAGGACTAAGAGATGCCTCTTACCTGTATGACAGACTGGCCAGCTGTGCAACATGTAACAACAGACAGGACTGAGAGATGCCTCTTACCTGTATGACAAACTGGCCAGCAGTGCAACATGTAACAACAGACAGGACTAAGAGATGCCTCTTACCTGTATGACAGACTGGCCAGCTGTGCAACATGTAACAACAGGCAGGGCAGAGAGATGCCTCTTACCTGTATGACAGACTGGCCAGCAGTACAACATGTAACAACAGGCAGGGCAGAGAGATGCCTCTTACCTGTATGACAGACTGGCCAGCAGTACAACATGTAACAACAGGCAGGGCAGAGAGATGCCTCTTACCTGTATGACAGACTGGCCAGCAGTACAACATGTAACAACAGGCAGGGCAGAGAGATGCCTCTTACCTGTATGACAGACTGGCCAACAGTACAACATGTAACAACAGGCAGGGCAGAGAGATGCCTCTTACCTGTATGACAGACTGGCCAGGAGTGCAACATGTAACAACAGGCAGGGCAGAGAGATGCCTCATACCTGTATGACAGACTGGCCAGGAGTGCAACATGTAACAACAGGCAGGGCTGAGAGATGCCTCTTACCTGTATGACAGACTGGCCAGCAGTGCAACATGTAACAACAGGCAGGACTAAGAGATGCCTCTTACCTGTAGGACAGACTGGCCAGGAGTACAACATGTAACAACAGACAGGACAGAGAGATGCCTCTTACCTGTATGACAGACTGGCCAGGAGTACAACATGTAACAACAGGCAGGGCAGAGAGATGCCTCTTACCTGTATGACAGACTGGCCAGCAGTACAACATGTAACAACAGGCAGGGCAGAGAGATGCCTCTTACCTGTATGACAGACTGGCCAGGCTTCTTGCTGCCGATGGTGGAGGAAGACAGGGAGGCTCCAGGGTCCAACATTTGCAGCTTCCTGCTGCTGGTGAATGACATGGTGCTGAGGCTGGCTCCGGCTGCAGTGGCTAGCGATGATGTTGATGATGCTGTTGGCTGTGCTATCTGAACTGGTATCAGAATCTGCCAAAGAGACAACAATGAACAATCAGTGAACAAACAAATGAGATCTATGAATTCTGCTGTGAGATATTGGGGCTGAGACAGCATAGTGCACGCCCATTCAACCAAGTTAACTGGGCCAAAACGCTGACATATGTGTGTAGCAGTGCAGAGGCCCTAGCCCCAGCACAGATGATCAGTGGGCCACTTGCTAGGCCTCTGAGGCCAGGATCTGGCAAACAGACATTTAGTTGAACAGCGCAGGTATAGTGCCTAGATGATCGCCTGCATTCTGAAGGTCTAGGGTTCAAATCCACATCGAGGCCGACTTTTTCTTTAAAAACTTATCCTGGCTCCTCTACATGCCGGTAGAGGCCCCATTTGGGGAGATAACAAATGAGTAGACCCAGTGCCTCTCTAACAAGTATGCCATACAAAAGGCCTAATTAGGGGGGTCTCCTTCAAAGGCACAGTGCATCTGCTTGAGAGATGAGGAACCAACAGTCTGCACAAAAATAAGCTAGATCTGTTAAATGGACATGCAGGTAAAACTCAAGTTATGAAACATGACCAAGACCAAAAGTGGATAAACCACCATAAATTTCTGCAAGAATTTATATCCGGTGAACAAAGAAGAAGAAAGCTCCAATGAGGATCCAAACCAAAATGTCCCAAAAGCCATATAAATTAAAACTGACACTTTCAAGTTGGAATATTTCCCCACAAAAGCCACTTTTCTGACTCACTACAGAGGCATATTCAGAAAGGTCTAGCTAACAAAATGTAACGCATCTGCAACTGTGTAAATATTCAGCGTGACATGAGTTGCTAAATTTACTTTACACACAAAAAATACCATTTGATCAGGAGGTGGGAGTCATGTAAGAAAATGGCAATTTCCACATTTTTCCCCACTGGCTACAGCGGTTCGTTGACAGAGTCCAAGAGAGATCAGACAGTTGATTCTTCTGTTTACATGTTTACTGATGACTCACCGATTTCTCTACAGTATTTGTTCCTGTTTCAGGACTGATTCTGTGTGATGTTTGTGTATGACCTCTCAATCAGTGGTTCTGTCAGGATTTTTTTTCCCCAGGAGTATTAAAAAAATAGAAAACAAGGGAGACTGGCTTTGTTTTGTTTGTGCTGGTCATCAGGGCTAAATATATTTGCTTGGCAAACATTCGTGAGGCAAGGTTCACAGTGTGTGTGTGTGGGGTGGGTGCATGTGTGTCTATGATGGATGTGACGTGACTGAAGTCTATGATGGATGTGACAAGGCTGTAGTCTATGATGGATGTGACAAGGCTGTAGTCTATGATGGATGTGATGTGACTGAAGTCTATGATGGATGTGACAAGGCTGTAGTCTATGATGGATGTGACAAGGCTGTAGTCTATGATAGATGTAACAAGACTGAAGTCTATGATGGATGTGACATGACTGAAGTCTATGATGGATGTGACGTGACTGAAGTCTATGATGTATGTGATGTGACTGAAGTCTATGATGGATGTAACAAGACTGAAGTCTATGATGGATGTAACAAGACTGAAGTCTATGATGGCTGTGATGTGACTGAAGTCTATGATGTATGTGACGTGACTGAAGTCTATGATGTATGTGATGTGACTGAAGTCTATGATGGATGTAACAAGACTGAAGTCTATGATGGATGTGACAAGGCTGTAGTCTATGATGGATGTGACAAGGCTGTAGTCTATGATAGATGTAACAAGACTGAAGTCTATGATGGATGTGACGTGACTGAAGTCTATGATGTATGTGATGTGACTGAAGTCTATGATGGATGTAACAAGACTGAAGTCTATGATGGATGTGACAAGGCTGTAGTCTATGATGGATGTAACAAGACTGAAGTCTATGATGGCTGTGATGTGACTGAAGTCTATGATGTCTGTGATGTGACTGAAGTCTATGATGGATGTGACATGACTGAAGTCTATGATGGATGTAACAAGACTGAAGTCTATGATGGATGTAACAAGACTGAAGTCTATGATGGATGTAACAAGACTGAAGTCTATGATGGCTGTGATGTGACTGAAGTCTATGATGTCTGTGATGTGACTGAAGTCTATGATGTCTGTGACGTGACTGAAGTCTATGATGTCTGTGATGTGACTGAAGTCTATGATGGATGTGACGTGACTGAAGTCTATGATGTCTGTGACGTGACTGAAGTCTATGATGGATGTGACAAGGCTGTAGTCTATGATGGATGTAACAAGACTGAAGTCTATGATGGCTGTGATGTGACTGAAGTCTATGATGGATGTGATGTGACTGAAGTCTATGATGGCTGTGATGTGACTGAAGTCTATGATGGATGTGACATGACTGAAGTCTATGATGGATGTAACAAGACTGAAGTCTATGATGGATGTAACAAGACTGAAGTCTATGATGGATGTAACAAGACTGAAGTCTATGATGGCTGTGATGTGACTGAAGTCTATGATGGATGTGATGTGACTGAAGTCTATGATGGATGTAACAAGACTGAAGTCTATGATGGATGTAACAAGACTGAAGTCTATGATGGATGTAACAAGACTGAAGTCTATGATGGCTGTGATGTGACTGAAGTCTATGATGGATGTAACAAGACTGAAGTCTATGATGGATGTAACAAGACTGAAGTCTATGATGGATGTAACAAGACTGAAGTCTATGATGGCTGTGATGTGACTGAAGTCTATGATGGATGTGACAAGACTGAAGTCTATGATGGATGTAACAAGACTGAAGTCTATGATGGATGTAACAAGACTGAAGTCTATGATGGCTGTGATGTGACTGAAGTCTATGATGTCTGTGATGTGACTGAAGTCTATGATGGATGTAACAAGACTGAAGTCTATGATGGCTGTGATGTGACTGAAGTCTATGATGTATGTGATGTGACTGAAGTCTATGATGGATGTAACAAGACTGAAGTCTATGATGGATGTGACAAGACTGAAGTCTATGATGGATGTAACAAGACTGAAGTCTATGATGGATGTAACAAGACTGAAGTCTATGATGGCTGTGATGTGACTGAAGTCTATGATGTCTGTGATGTGACTGAAGTCTATGATGGATGTAACAAGACTGAAGTCTATGATGGATGTGATGTGACTGAAGTCTATGATGGCTGTGATGTGACTGAAGTCTATGATGGATGTGACATGACTGAAGTCTATGATGGATGTAACAAGACTGAAGTCTATGATGGATGTAACAAGACTGAAGTCTATGATGGATGAAACAAGACTGAAGTCTATGATGGCTGTGATGTGACTGAAGTCTATGATGGCTGTGATGTGACTGAAGTCTATGATGGATGTGACATGACTGAAGTCTATGATGGATGTAACAAGACTGAAGTCTATGATGGATGTAACAAGACTGAAGTCTATGATGGATGTAACAAGACTGAAGTCTATGATGGCTGTGATGTGACTGAAGTCTATGATGGCTGTGATGTGACTGAAGTCTATGATGGATGTGATGTGACTGAAGTCTATGATGGATGTGACGTGACTGAAGTCTATGATGGCTGTGATGTGACTGAAGTCTATGATGTATGTGATGTGACTGAAGTCTATGATGGCTGTGATGTGACTGAAGTCTATGATGGATGTAACAAGACTGAAGTCTATGATGGATGTAACAAGACTGAAGTCTATGATGTATGTGATGTGACTGAAGTCTATGATGTATGTGATGTGACTGAAGTCTATGATGTATGTGATGTGACTGAAGTCTATGATGTATGTGATGTGACTGAAGTCTATGATGTATGTGATGTGACTGAAGTCTATGATGGCTGTGATGTGACTGAAGTCTATGATGGATGTAACAAGACTGAAGTCTATGATGGATGTAACAAGACTGAAGTCTATGATGTATGTGATGTGACTGAAGTCTATGATGGATGTGACATGACTGAAGTCTATGATGGATGTAACAAGACTGAAGTCTATGATGGATGTAACAAGACTGAAGTCTATGATGTATGTGATGTGACTGAAGTCTATGATGGATGTGACATGACTGAAGTCTATGATGGATGTAACAAGACTGAAGTCTATGATGGCTGTGATGTGACTGAAGTCTATGATGGCTGTGATGTGACTGAAGTCTATGATGGATGTGATGTGACTGAAGTCTATGATGGCTGTGATGTGACTGAAGTCTATGATGGATGTGATGTGACTGAAGTCTATGATGGCTGTGATGTGACTGAAGTCTATGATGGATGTAACAAGACTGAAGTCTATGATGGATGTAACAAGACTGAAGTCTATGATGGATGTAACAAGACTGAAGTCTATGATGGATGTAACAAGACTGAAGTCTATGATGGATGTAACAAGACTGAAGTCTATGATGGATGTAACAAGACTGAAGTCTATGATGGATGTAACAAGACTGAAGTCTATGATGTATGTGATGTGACTGAAGTCTATGATGGATGTGACATGACTGAAGTCTATGATGGATGTAACAAGACTGAAGACTATGATGGATGTAACAAGACTGAAGTCTATGATGGATGTGACATGACTGAAGTCTATGATGGATGTAACAAGACTGAAGTCTATGATGGATGTAACAAGACTGAAGTCTATGATGGATGTAACAAGACTGAAGTCTATGATGGATGTAACAAGACTGAAGTCTATGATGGATGTAACAAGACTGAAGTCTATGATGGATGTAACAAGACTGAAGTCTATGATGGATGTAACAAGACTGAAGTCTATGATGGATGTAACAAGACTGAAGTCTATGATGGATGTGACATGACTGAAGTCTATGATGGATGTAACAAGACTGAAGTCTATGATGGATGTAACAAGACTGAAGTCTATGATGGATGTAACAAGACTGAAGTCTATGATGGATGTAACAAGACTGAAGTCTATGATGGATGTAACAAGACTGAAGTCTATGATGGATGTAACAAGACTGAAGTCTATGATGTATGTGATGTGACTGAAGTCTATGATGGATGTGACATGACTGAAGTCTATGATGGATGTAACAAGACTGAAGTCTATGATGGCTGTGATGTGACTGAAGTCTATGATGGCTGTGATGTGACTGAAGTCTATGATGGATGTGATGTGACTGAAGTCTATGATGGCTGTGATGTGACTGAAGTCTATGATGGATGTGATGTGACTGAAGTCTATGATGGCTGTGATGTGACTGAAGTCTATGATGGATGTAACAAGACTGAAGTCTATGATGGATGTAACAAGACTGAAGTCTATGATGGATGTAACAAGACTGAAGTCTATGATGGATGTAACAAGACTGAAGTCTATGATGGCTGTGATGTGACTGAAGTCTATGATGTCTGTGATGTGACTGAAGTCTATGATGGATGTGACAAGGCTGTAGTCTATGATGGATGTAACAAGACTGAAGTCTATGATGACTGTGATGTGACTGAAGTCTATGATGGCTGTGATGTGACTGAAGTCTATGATGGATGTGACATGACTGAAGTCTATGATGGATGTAACAAGACTGAAGTCTATGATGGATGTAACAAGACTGAAGTCTATGATAGATGTAACAAGACTGAAGTCTATGATGGATGTGACATGACTGAAGTCTATGATGGCTGTGATGTGACTGAAGTCTATGATGTCTGTGATGTGACTGAAGTCTATGATGTATGTGATGTGACTGAAGTCTATGATGTATGTGATGTGACTGAAGTCTATGATGGATGTGACGTGACTGAAGTCTATGATGTATGTGATGTGACTGAAGTCTATGATGGATGTAACAAGACTGTAGTCTATGATGGCTGTGATGTGACTGAAGTCTATGATGTCTGTGATGTGACTGAAGTCTATGATGTATGTGATGTGACTGAAGTCTATGATGGATGTAACAAGACTGAAGTCTATGATGGATGTGACAAGGCTGTAGTCTATGATGGATGTGACAAGGCTGTAGTCTATGATAGATGTAACAAGACTGAAGTCTATGATGGATGTGACGTGACTGAAGTCTATGATGGCTGTGATGTGACTGAAGTCTATGATGTCTGTGATGTGACTGAAGTCTATGATGGATGTAACAAGACTGAAGTCTATGATGGCTGTGATGTGACTGAAGTCTATGATGGATGTAACAAGACTGAAGTCTATGATGGATGTAACAAGACTGAAGTCTATGATGGATGTAACAAGACTGAAGTCTATGATGGATGTAACAAGACTGAAGTCTATGATGGATGTAACAAGACTGAAGTCTATGATGGATGTAACAAGACTGAAGTCTATGATGTATGTGATGTGACTGAAGTCTATGATGGATGTAACAAGACTGAAGTCTATGATGGCTGTGATGTGACTGAAGTCTATGATGGATGTAACAAGACTGAAGTCTATGATGGATGTAACAAGACTGAAGTCTATGATGGATGTAACAAGACTGAAGTCTATGATGGATGTAACAAGACTGAAGTCTATGATGGCTGTGATGTGACTGAAGTCTATGATGGCTGTGATGTGACTGAAGTCTATGATGGATGTAACAAGACTGAAGTCTATGATGGATGTGACAAGGCTGTAGTCTATGATGGATGTGACAAGGCTGTAGTCTATGATAGATGTAACAAGACTGAAGTCTATGATGGATGTGACGTGACTGAAGTCTATGATGTATGTGATGTGACTGAAGTCTATGATGGATGTAACAAGACTGAAGTCTATGATGGATGTAACAAGACTGAAGTCTATGATGGATGTAACAAGACTGAAGTCTATGATGGATGTAACAAGACTGAAGTCTATGATGGATGTAACAAGACTGAAGTCTATGATGTCTGTGACGTGACTGAAGTCTATGATGTCTGTGACGTGACTGAAGTCTATGATGTATGTGATGTGACTGAAGTCTATGATGGATGTAACAAGGCTGCAGTCAAGGGTGTCTGACAGGCTGGAGTCCACATAAGTTTGCTCCCCTCAGATGATGTTAAACAGTATTCTGTTTTCTGACAGTGCATTCTTGGGGTCCTTGTCCATTCAGCAAACTGGAAACAGTTCTATAAATTAACTGTGCCAATAAATCAGTCCTACCTCTGTGTAGTCACCCTTGATCTTCCTGATCTTGGAAGATCAAGGGTGACGCCAGTTGACTGGAAACATTGCAATCTTGACTGTCAATTAGGAAATTTTTTTTTTTTATGTCTGCGCAAAATGTTTGTGTACTGGTATTAAGGTAGCAGATGATCTGATTTCTTTCTGATTCTGTGAGACGCTGCATGATGGTGAAACAGCAGTAAATCCAGATCTATTGATGGTGAATTTAGTTTGCGGAACTAAATCTTAATTTTTTTTTAAAATTTATTCCAAGCTTATTTATAGGTTGTGAGTTACCTTAAAAAAAAACGTATACAATGTGAGTTAGCAGCAAGAAAATCTTCTCTGAGCCAAAAAAAAAAGTGAGTACTGTTCACGGCTTTGTCATATTTTAAGTGAAATGACAAAATATAGAATCTGAGTAAGTGGTTTTCAAAATGTCTGCTTTTCAAAAAGTGTTCACTTTCCTTTGCAAGAGAGAATAGTTTTGTTTCAATGAGTTTGGAGAATAAGTTTTGGACAGTGAGTGTGTCTGTGGACAAGAAAGAGAAGACAGTACCTGTCTGCCGTCCTCTGTCATGGCCACAATGGCTTGTTGCGTGGATCCAGCAGTTGTCCGGCTCACAGATGAGGTTAGTATTGAGCCACTGCCTGCTGCAGCGGCTACAATTGTGCCAGAAGTGCTTCCAAAAGACCCGCCTGTGGCTGAACTCACAGTGATCGGAGACTGAGATCTTGGCAATGTGGATGTAGGGGCCAAGGCATTTGCCATCTGAAATAGAAATACTGACAACATAAAACAAGAACCGTAAGTGAACTGAGAGGGTTACAATGTTCATAGTGATGGGAGAGACTGAGATCTGGGCAATGCAGATGTAGG
The DNA here is from genome assembly GCA_905116865.2 of Candidula unifasciata. Classification (NCBI taxonomy): domain Eukaryota; kingdom Metazoa; phylum Mollusca; class Gastropoda; order Stylommatophora; family Geomitridae; genus Candidula; species Candidula unifasciata. The sequence goes on along the minus strand of CAJHNH020005780.1, from coordinate 376,409 downwards.
GACCAAGGCATTCACCATCTCAAAAAGAACTATTGACAACATGGAACAAAAAGTGTAAGTGAACTGAGAGTTAGAATGTTCAGAATGTTCAGATTAGTTTCAGCAGCCAGCCTGGGAAATGGTTTGTTCATCTGGAACATGGTCTGTTCACCTGGGACATGGTCGGTTTGTTTACCTGGAACACAGTCTGTTTGTTCACCTGGGACATGGTCTGTTTGTTCACCTGGGACACAGTCTGTTTGTTCAATTGGGACATGGTCTGTTTGTTCACCTGGGACATGGTCTGTTTACCTGGGGCATGGTCTGTTCACCTGGGAAATGGTCTGTTCACCTGGGATATGGTCTGTTCATTCAATGGCATCAGTATCTGTAGTACAAAGAAAACAATCAGAAGACACAGAAAACAATCAGAAGATACAAAACAATCAGGAGACACAGAAAACAATCAGGAGACACAGAAAACAATCAGGAGACACAGAAAACAATCAACAGCATGAGATGTTTTCCACTGACCTTGTTTGCTACAATCAGACAGCAAACTATTTCTCCACTTATCTTGTCTGCTACAATCAGACAGCAAACTATTTCTCCACTTATCTTGTCTGCTACAATGAGACAGCAAACTATTTCTCCACTCATCTTGTCTGCTACAATGAGACAGCAAACTATTTCTCCACTTATCTTGTCTGCTACAATGAGACAGCAAACTATTTCTCCACTCATCTTGTCTGCTACAATGAGACAGCAAACTATTTCTCCACTCATCTTGTCTGCTACAATGAGGCAGCAAACTATTTCTCCACTCATCTTGTCTGCTACAATGAGACAGCAAACTATTTCTCCACTCATCTTGTCTACTACAATGAGACAGCAAACTATTTCTCCACTCACCTTGTTTGATACAATGAGAGCATCAGACATGCCTCCCTTCAGCTGATTGAGGAGAATGGATCTGTTGGAGGAAGGCAGCTGGCTCGGGGAGGAAATGATGGTGACTCCAGGTGTAGATGTGGCCAAGGATCTGGACACACCAGTGACTGTAATTGTTGAGCCTAAAGTGTTGGGTAAAGTGGTCATTGATGAGGGTCCTGAGTCAAACAGTCGCCGTTTGGCGTTGCCAGGTGTTGGAGAACTGAATCTATCTGCTGCCATAGAGGTCACTGGAGAGTGCAAGCTATCTGAAGCTGGAAAAAATACAGGTAAGAGTAAGGTATGAGATGATAACACAGGTGAGTGTAAGGTATGTGATGGTGAACACAGGTGAGTGTAAGGTATGTGATGGTAAACACAGGTGAGCATAAGGTATGCGATAATAAACACATGTGAGTGTAAGTTATGTGATGATAAACACAGGTGAGTGTAAGGTAAATAAAGTGATGTTAACACAGCAGAGGGTGAGGTATATGATGATAAGCACAGCAGAGGGTAGGGTATATGATGGTGAACACAGGTGAGTTTAAGGTATGTGATGATAAACACAGGTGAGCGTAAGGTATGTGATGATAAACACAGGTGAGGGTTAGGTATGTAATGATAAACACAGGTGAGTGTAAGGTATGTGATGATAAACACAGGTGAGAGTAAGGTATGTGATGATAAACACAGGTGAGCGTAAGGTATGTGATGGTAAACACAGCTAAGTGTAAGATATATGTTGGCAAAAACAGGTGAGTGTTTACAGCAGGGTTTATAGCCAAATTTACCAATCAACTTCAAGGCTTTTCAAGGTATCCTTAGTTTTGTTTTCAAGGTTTTCTCTTAGTAATACTGAAACAAGGTATTTTTGCCTTGTTCAAGTGTGTACCAAGCACACAAGGTACTTCATTTGGGGCACATATGTGGGTATACCAGAATAGATGTAGTGTTTCTGCATTTTTTGTGGACAAATACAGAAAGAGGAAATGCAGATAGAGAGATGGGCAGATGAAGAGAGAAGGAAGAAGTGAAAGAAACAGATATGGAAAAAGGAAAAAATATGAGGAAGAGAGCTGGAGAGAGAGAGAAGAGGCAGTGAGAAAGGGAGATGCCAGAAGAGAGAGATGTGGACAGAAAGGAGGGAGAGACAGAGGGACTGTATAGAGAGGCAAATATACAGAGGGAGTGAACCAAAGAGAGAGAGAAAAGACAGAGCAGGAGAATGGGAGGGAGGTATACAAAGAAGAAGTGATGGAGAGGCAAAAAGTTTGGGATAAAAAGGGGGAAGGTGTTATGACAAATGTTTTTCTAAAATTAAACAAATTTATTTTGTGTGTGTGGGGGAGGGGGAGTGGTGGACATGAAATGTTCTGCAGTGGGCAACACATAACATTTGATTTGAGAGAGAGAAAGAAAAAGAGAGAGAGAGAGAGAGAGAGAGAGAGAGAGAGAGAGAGAGAGAGAGAGAGAGAGAGAGAGAGAGAGAGAGAGAGAGAGAGAGAGAGAGAGAGAGAGAGAGAGAGAGAGGGGGGGGGAGAGAGAGAGAGAGAGAGGGAAGAGAGAGAAGGGAACGAACGAACGAACGAACTTTATTTTCAAAGGGTTACAAATTAGGCACGCATTCCTGTCTTACATTCGGCCCTTCCAAACTTCCATCTTTAACACAGCAGTTGTACTTCATCAATGAAGCATGTTATATTCATGTAATAATATGCATATTATATATATGAAGTCAAAAACAAAAGCATGGCTGGTAAAATATGTGTGCACGCTCACGCGCGAACACACACACCCACATACACACACAAGCCCAATGACTCACTTACACACAAACATATAGGCACTAAGTACACACATACATCCACATACATACGAACATGCACACACACATACATACATGCATACGAACATGCACACACACATACGAACATGCACACACACACACATACATACATACATACATACGAACATGCACACACACATACGAACATGCACACACACATACATACATACATACGAACATGCACACACACATACGAACATGCACACACACATACATACATAGGAACATGCACACACACATACGAACATGCACACACACATACATACACGCACGCGCACGCACCCACCCCGCCCACCCACACTCACACACACGCACGCGCGCGTGCACACACACACACACACACACACACACACATATACATACATACATATATACGCACACAGACGCATAACCCGACACAAGCAGAGACTCGCAGACATAATATAATAGACACACCGATAGAGACTCACACAGATACACACAAAGCCACGCACAGACAGACACATATACACATGCAGTCATACACACCTACAGACACACAATGGCACACACACACACACACACTGACACACATAGACATACACAAACACATACTAACACACCCCAGACGCACAAATACTCGCACAGACACACACATGCAGACGCACACACACACATTATCAAAAAGATGAACATACAAATACACACGAAACAACACACAGAGAAACACACAGGCACACGCAGGCATAAACACACAGACACACGCAGAAACACCTACAGACACAGCATAGATACACACAAACAGACAAACATACAGCCAAGCCACACCCGCACATTTCCACATACAATCACACACACAGACACACACGCAGCCACACATACAGACAGACATAAAAACACACACACACACAGACAAACAACAGACTGACACGCATACTGACACGCAGACAGACACACACAGACACGCACCCAGACATCATAAAGACAGACACACACACTCACAGACACTCGCCTACACACAGATACATACACACAAACGTATACAGTTACCCATGCATACACAGAATCATACATACACACATACGCCTACACACGCCAGCATGTCACACATATACGCATACAAACATATCATACGTGCAATTAATTATAACTAGTAATGCATTGTGGATTATTAACTACATTTAAGGTGGCATGTAATCACTGATAATCATGAAATGAAAGAGTTTGCGGTTAAATGAGTAAGGACTTTTTGTAGTTTTCAGATCGGGTGGAAGATGGTTCCATAAATGAGCAGCAGAATATGCTAGACTTGTTTTAAATAAATCAATTCTGGGTTTAGGCAAATGTAATAAACCTAGTCGCTTGCTATTCTTAGGATTAGATTGAATCAATCGGTCAATGTAATTTGGAGTATCTTTAGATAGGATTTTGTGAATAAATTTGGCCTTATTAAAAATTAAACGTTTACTAAATGGCAGAAGCCTTAGATGTCCATATAAAAGATTTTTCTCAACGTAGTTTCTATCAGAAACTAGGCGTAAGGCCCTATTTTGTAGAGAACTCAGCCGTTTGACATTAGATTTGGAGCAGCCATCCCAAATTGTGGAACAATAGTCAATATGCGTTTGAATGTAGGATACGTAAAATATTTTACGTGTATTTTCGTCCAGAAAGTGCAGAATTTTTCCAAGTTGATATACTTTTTAAGCTACTTTTTTGGTCATGGCATGAACATGGGAACTCCAAGTTAGATGGCTGTCAATTAAAACACCTAATGTTTTGTGTTCAACTACATTAACAATAGGTAGCTTGTCAATGAAGAGCTCAAGCGGTGGCTTGTGTACAGCTAATGTTTGCAGCTTTTGCCTAGTTGTTATCACCATAGATTTAGTTTTATTAATGTTAATGTGCATGCGATTATCATTGCTCCATTTTATGAGTTTATCTATTTCTTTCTGTAAAGAACGTTCTAATTCATTACAATTGTCATGACTAGTATATATTGTACAGTCGTCAGCAAACAGATCGCATGTTATACTGAGATGTAACGGAAGGTCATTAATATAAGTAGCAAACAGTAGTGGACCCAATGTTGAACCCTGAGGAACGCCTATATTTAACTGTGTGGGTTTTGAATAACGGTTACTGAGGGAGACTACCTGCTGCCTATCTTTTAAGGTCTTTAGTTTAGTAATTAAAATATTGTGATCAACCATGTCAAAGGCTTTCTTATAGTCAACAAATACGGCACCACAAATTTTGCCATTGTTGATGTTAAGGTGCCAGTTGTCTGTCATTTTTGTCAGCGCAGTTTGAGAGAGAGCGGCAAATACAAAAAGAGAGGAAGACAGTGACAGACAAGCAAATAATAAGAAACAGGTAGGACAAAAACGGAGCAGGCTTAAGGCCGATAACAAACATAACCCATCAAAAGAAAACATCCACCAGGCTAATGCTACCCCCCACACTCCAGACTCGACACGGTTACCAGAAAAAGACTAATGGAGCAGCACATTTAGTAAACAAGAAAACAAACTGGAGGGGGAAGAGCCAGGAATGGAGTAAAGGGAAAGAAAGAGAAGGAAAAGAACATAAAGATCAGAGGAGAGGGAGAGAGACAATGCAGGAGACAGGAAGGAGAGGGACAGAGTTAGAAGAGTGAAAGAGGAAAGGAAAGGAAAGAGAGAGAAGGGAGATGGGTGAGAGAAAAGAAGAGAGAAGCTATGGGGGCAATTACACTGTTGATCACTAAACACACTATAAAGACAATACGGGCCAAAAATAAAACTGTGAAATACAGTCGACCTCACTTTGCTTAGCTCCACCATCTGCCAATATAATCCCTGTTTCTAGACACAAACACCCACACAGCACACAAGGCTGGTGCCCCCCCCCCCCCACCCCCCATATGCCATGTTCTGCTATCTGCGTGTATCCATAGGCTGCAACACAGCCCACCCTTCCCTAGCAATTAACAAGCCATTTCAGCTGAAAATGGCCGATAATCAACTGCCCTCATACTGGAAACGATGGTAAACATTTAAAATGAAGATAGCCAAAAAAAGCTAAATGGCCCCAAATCGCAGGTCTTCCCATGACAGTTTGTTTTACTTCAACTCTACCATTAGTATGGTTGAAATTCCAAGGTCAAATTCCAGGTTCCGGGACAGGGCCGCAATTTCCAGGTTAAATTTAAGTTTCCAGATTGGTTATGAACCCTGTTACAGGTACAAGTATGTGTTGGCAGGTACAAGGGAGTGTTGGCAGGTGAAGGTGAGTGTTGGCAGGTGAAGGTGAGTGTTCGCAGGTAAAGATGAGTGTTCACAGGTCTTGGTGATGACATATGTAGGTGAATGATGGTTGGTGAAGGTGAGTGTTGGCAAGTACAGGTGACGTTGGTAGGTGTGGCTGAGTATAGACAGATATGGGTAAGTGTTGACAGGTGAGTGTTGGCAGATACAGGTAAGTGTTGGCAGGTACAAGTGAATGGTAAAGGCCTAGGTGATTGTCAGCAAGTACAGGTGACTGTCAGCAGGTACAGGTGAGTGATGGCAGGTACAGGTGAGTGATGGCAGGTACAGGTGAGTGTTGGCAGGTACAAGTGAATGGTAAAGGCCTAGGTGATTGTCAGCAAGTACAGGTGACTGTCAGCAGGTACAGGTGAGTGATGGCGGGTACAGGTAAGTGATGGCAGGTACAGGTGAGTGATGATGGGTACAGGTAAGTGATGGCAGGTACAGGTAAGTGATGGCAGGTACAAGTGAAAGGTAAAGGCCTAGGTGATTGTCAGCAGGTACAGGTGACTGTCAGCAGGTACAGGCGAGTGATGGCAGGTACAGGTGAGTGATGGCAGGTACAGGTGAGTGATGGCAGGTACAGGTGAGTGATGACGGGTACAGGCGAGTGATGGCAGGTACAGGTGAGTGATGGCAGGTACAGGTGAGTGATGACAGGTACAGGTGAGTGATGACGGGTACAGGCGAGTGATGGCAGGTACAGGTGAGTGATGACGGGTACAGGCGAGTGATGGCAGGTACAGGTGAGTGATGACGGGTACAGGCGAGTGATGGCAGGCACAGGCGAGTGATGGCAGGCACAGGCGAGTGATGACGGGTACAGGCGAGTGATGGCAGGTACAGGTGAGTGATGACGGGTACAGGCGAGTGATGACGGGTACAGGCGAGTGATGACGGGTACAGGCGAGTGATGGCAGGCACAGGCGAGTGATGACGGGTACAGGCGAGTGATGACGGGTACAGGCGAGTGATGACGGGTACAGGCGAGTGATGACGGGTAAAGGTGAGTGATGATGGGTACAGGCGAGTGATGATGGGTACAGGCGAGTGATGACGGGTACAGGTGAGTGATGACGGGTACAGGTGAGTGATGATGGGTACAGGTGAGTGATGATGGGTACAGGTGAGTGATGATGGGTAGAGGTGAGTGATGACGGGTACAGGTGAGTGATGGCAGGTACAGGTGAGTGATGGCAGGTACAGGTGAGTGATGGCAGGTACAGGTGAGTGAGGACGGTTACAGATGAGTGAGAGCAGGTATAAATGAGAGCAGGTACAGATGAGTGTTATCACACTGCACAAGAAGCAGATGTCTCACTAGACACATACCTTTCTGTATCACGGATCTGATGTCACCGACCAGAGAACGCAGTCGAGGATGTTTAGCCACCGGTGCTGCATTTTGTTTGCTGAGTTCTATTTGATTTGACGGTAACACCTGAATGACAGACAGCCAAATTAGATTTAGTTACATACCCTCGTATGTAAAGTTACAGTGACAGTCTTCTATAGTCTTCCTCTTCTACTCTGGGATGCAAAGACACCTTGCATTTTAGTATTCACAACTCCAAAAAAATCTCAACTGGTAAGGACATAAGGAAACATGAAACTGGAATCTGTGCACACAGAGTGTACAAAGAGAGAAAGAGAGAACTGGAATCTGTGCTCACAGAGTGTACAAAGAGAGAAAGAGAGAACTGGAATCTGTGCTCACAGAGTGTACAAAGAGAGAAAGAGAGAACTGGAATCTGTGCTCACAGAATGTTCAAAGAGAGAAAGAGAGAACTGGAATCTGTGCTCACAGAATGTTCAAAGAGAGAAAGAGAGAACTGGAATCTGTGCTCACAGAGTGTACAAAGAGAGAAAGATAGAACTGAAATCTGTGCTCACAGAGTGTACAGAGAGAGAAAGATAAAACTGGAATCTGTGCTCACAGAATGTACAAAGAGAGAAAGAGAGAACTGGAATCTGTGCTCACAGAGTGTACAAAGAGAGAAAGATAAAACTGGAATCTGTGCTCACAGAGTGTACAGAGAGAGAAGGGTAACACTGGAAAATGTGCTCACAGAGTGCTCCAACAAAAAGATAAAGCTAGAAAGTGTGCTAACAGAGTGCTCCAACAAAAAGATAATGCTAGAAAGTGTGCTAGCAGAGTGCTCCAACAAAAAGATAAAGCTAGAAAGTGTGCTAACAGAGTGCTCCAACAAAAAGATAAAGCTAGAAAGTGTGCTAGCAGAGTGCTCCAACAAAAAGATAAAGCTAGAAAGTGTGCTAACAGAGTGCTCCAACAAAAAGATAAAGCTAGAAAGTGTGCTAACAGAGTGCTCCAACAAAAAGATAAAGCTAGAAAGTGTGCTAACAGAGTGCTCCAACAAAAAGATAAAGCTAGAAAGTGTGCTAACAGAGTGCTCCAACAAAAAGATAAAGCTAGAAAGTGTGCTAACAGAGTGCTCCAACAAAAAGATAAAGCTAGAAAGTGTGCTAACAGAGTGCTCCAACAAAAAGATAAAGCTAGAAAGTGTGCTAACAGAGTGCTCCAACAAAAAGATAAAGCTAGAAAGTGTGCTAACAGAGTGCTCCAACAAAAAGATAAAGCTAGAAAGTGTGCTAACAGAGTGCTCCAACAAAAAGATAAAGCTAGAAAGTGTGCTAACAGAGTGCTCCAACAAAAAGATAAAGCTAGAAAGTGTGCTAAGCTAAATCATAAAGCTAGCTGATGCTGCCAATTTCAAAAACTAAAAAACGGCCCTGTGAGTGTCTGCGGCACCCAATCACTGACTTCCTCTCATGTGTAGATATTCTAGCACCCAATCACTGACTTCCCCTTAAGTGTACATATTCTAGCACCCAATCACTGACTTTCTCTCATGTGTAGATATTGTAGCACTGAATAACTGACTTCCCCTCATGTGTAGATATTGTAGCACCCAATCACTAACTTCCACTCAAGTGTAGATATTCTAGCACCCAATCACTGACTTTCCCTTAAGTGTAGATATTCTAGCACCCAATCACTGACTTCCCCTCATGTGTAGATATTCTAGCACTGAATCACTGACTTTCCCTCAAGTGTAGATATTCTAGCATCCAATCACTGACTTACCCTTAAGTTTAGATATTCTAGCATCTAATCAGTGACTTTCCCTCGTGTAGATATTCTGCCACCTAATCACTGACTTCCCCTCCAGTGTAGATATTCCAGCACTGAATCCCTGACTTTTCTTCATATTTAGATATTCTAGCTCCCAATCACTGACTTTCCCTCACATTCAGATATTCTAGCACCCAATGACTTCCCCTCAAGTGTAGATATTCTGACATTTACTGACTTTCCCTCAAGTGCAGATATTCTGCCGCCCAATCACTTTCCCCTCCTGTGTAGATATTCCAGCACTTAATCACTGACTTTCCCTCAAGTGTAGATATTCTAGCATCCAATCACTGACTTACCCTTAAGTTTAGATATTCTAGCATCTAATCAGTGACTTTCCCTCGTGTAGATATTCTGCCACCTAATCACTGACTTCCCCCCCAGTGTAGATATTTCAGCACTGAATCCCTGACTTTTCTTCATATTTAGATATTCTAGCTCCCAATCACTGACTTTCCCTCACATTCAGATATTCTAGCACCCAATGACTTCCCCTCAAGTGTAGATATTCTGACATTTACTGACTTTCCCTCAAGTGCAGATATTCTGCCGCCCAATCACTTTCCCCTCCTGTGTAGATATTCCAGCACTTAATCACTGACTTTCCCTCATGTTTAGATATTCTAGCACCCAGTCACTGACTTTCCCTCACATTCAGATATTCTAGCACCCAATGACTGACTTCCCGTCATGTGTAGATATTCTGACACATAATAACTGACTTCCCCTCACTTTTAGATATTCTAGCACCCAATCACTGACTTCCCGTCATGTGTAGATATTCTAACATCCAATCACTGACTTTTTCTCATATGTGGATATTCTAGCAGGCAATCACTGACTCCTCAAGTGTAGATATTCTGACATTCACTGACTTCCCCTCATGTGTAAATATTCTGAAAGCCAATCACTGACTTCTCATGTAGTGATATCCTTATAGCCAATGACTTACCTCTTCACAAGTAGGCACAGAACTCTCCTTGAGGGCATCCCACAGTGGCGAGTTGCCTTTCCATGCATAACTTTCCAGAATGCTCTCCTCAATCTGCAAAAAACCAAGTTATTAAAGGTAATTCCAGCAGTGATGTGAGGGGGATGACATCACACATGTATCACCCAGCAGTGATGTGAGGGGGATGACATCACACATGTATCACCCAGCAGTGATGTGAGGGTGATGACATCACACATGTATCACCCAGCAGTTATGTGAGGGGGATGACATCACACATGTATCACCCAGCAGTTATGTGAGGGGGATGACATCACACATGTATCACCGGTCTGCAGTGACTTGTTCTCAGAAAAACGTTGGAAAGAGTTTCATGACAACAGCATCTTGTTTCTATAAGCATTGATGGGTGGACAGAGTTTATGGCCTTGTTTCTATAAGCTTTGATGGGTGGACAGAGTTTATGGCCTTGTTTCTATAAGCTTTGATGGGTGGAAAGAGTTTATGGCCTTGTTTCTATAAGCATTGATGGGTGGACAGAGTTTATGGCCTTGTTTCTATAAGCTTTGATGGGTGGACAGAGTTTATGGCCTTGTTTCTATAAGCTTTGATGGGTGGACAGAGTTTATGGCCTTGTTTCTATAAGCTTTGATGGGTGGAAAGAGTTTATGGCCTTGTTTCTATAAGCACTGATGGGTGAAAAGAGTCTATGGCCTTGTTTCTATAAGCACTGATGGGTGGAAAGAGTTTATGGCCTTGTTTCTATAAGCACTGATGGGTGGAAAGAGTTTATGGCCTTGTTTCTATAAGCTTTGATGGGTGGAAAGAGTTTATGGCCTTGTTTCTATAAGCACTGATGGGTGGAAAGAGTTTATAGCCTTGTTTCTATAAGCTTTGATGGGTGGACAGAGTTTATGGCCTTGTTTCTATAAGCACTGATGGGTGGAAAGAGTTTATGGCCTTGTTTCTATAAGCTTTGATGGGTGGAAAGAGTTTATGGCCTTGTTTCTATAAGCTTTGATGGGTGGAAAGAGTTTATGGCCTTGTTTCTATAAGCACTGATGGGTGGAAAGAGTTTATGGCCTTGTTTCTATAAGCTTTGATGGGTGGAAAGAGTTTATGCCAGTGGAGTAATAGGCATGTGAAGCTAGACTCATAAACTGACGTACCATCGGTGGCTGATGTGCTCAACAGCAACTTGTACTTCCCAGGACATTTCCCTAGTAGCATTTAGCCATGCTGGTTGATTATTGTTCCAAATCTGATGGGTACAGACTGGAAAATACTGATACTACAGATCAGATGTATTGGGTGGTCCCCACTGAACAGGGTAAACACTTTGATGATTTCAACTTTATCTATATTTCAATGTACTTAGTGAAGCTGATTGCAGCATATAAATTGAAGTCAAACATACAAATGGTGTCACACATACAACTTGGTGTCACACATACAACTGGTGTCACACATACAACTTGGTGTCACACACAACTGGTGTCACACATACAACTGGTGTCAAACATACAACTGGTGTCACACATACAACTGGTGTCACATATACCACTGATGTCACACATACCACTGGTGTCACACATACCACTGGTGTCAAACATACAACTGGTGTCACACATACAACTAGTGTCACACATACCACTGGTATCACAATTACCACTGGTGTCACACATACAACTGGTGTCAAACATACAAATAATACCACACATACAACTGGTGTCACACATACAAATAATGTCACACATACAACTGGTGTCACACATACAACTGGTGTCACACATACAACTGGTGTCACAAACATAACTGGTGTCACACATACAACGTGTGTAACACACACAACTGGTGTCACACATACAACTGGTGTCACACACACCACTGGTGTCACACATACAACTGGTGTCACACATACAACTGGTGTCATACATACAACTGGTGTCACACATTCAATTAGTGCCACAAATACAACTTGGTGTCACACATACAACTGGTGTCAAACATACAACTGGTGTCACACATACAACTGGTGTCTAATATACAACTAGTGTCTAACATACAACTGGTGTCACACATACAACTGGTGTCACACTTACAACTGGTGCCACACACACAAACTGTGTCAAACATACAACTGGTGTCACGCATTCAAATTGTGTCTAACATACATCTAGTGTCTAAAATACAACTAGTGTCACACATACAACTAGTGTCACACATACCACTGGTGTCACACATACAAATAATATCACACATACAACTGGTGTCCCACATACAACTGGTGTCACACATACAAATTGTATCTAACATACAACTAGTGTCACACACACAATTGGTGTCACACACACAACTGGTGTCACACACACAACTGGTGCACACATACAACTGGTGTTACACACACAACTTGGTCTCACACATACAACTGGTGCCATACATACAACTTGGTGTCACATATACAACTGGTGTCACACATACAATTATATATTAGTGCCACAAATACAACTTGGTGTCACACATACAACTGGTGTCAAACATACAACTGGTGTCACACATACAACTGGTGTCACATATACCACTGATGTCACACATACCACTGGTGTCACACATACCACTGGTGTCAAACATACAACTGGTGTCACACATACAACTAGTGTCACACATACCACTGGTATCACAATTACCACTGGTGTCACACATACAACTGGTGTCAAACATACAAATAATACCACACATACAACTGGTGTCACACATACAAATAATGTCACACATACAACTGGTGTCACACATACAACTGGTGTCACACATACAACTGGTGTCACACATACAACTGGTGTCACAAACATAACTGGTGTCACACATACAACGTGTGTAACACACACAACTGGTGTCACACATACAACTGGTGTCACACACACCACTGGTGTCATACATACAACTGGTGTCACACATTCAATTAGTGCCACAAATACAACTTGGTGTCACACATACAACTGGTGTCAAACATACAACTGGTGTCACACATACAACTGGTGTCTAATATACAACTAGTGTCTAACATACAACTAGTGTCACACATACAACTGGTGTCACACTTACAACTGGTGCCACACACACAAACTGTGTCAAACATACAACTGGTGTCACGCATTCAAATTGTGTCTAACATACAACTAGTGTCTAAAATACAACTAGTGTCACACATACAACTAGTGTCACACATACAACTGTGTGTCACACATACAACTGGTGTCACACATACAACTGGTGTCACTCATACAACTTGGTGTCACACATACAACTGGTGCCACACACACAACACGTGTCACACATACTGACTCTGCCTGCCAGTACACTGTCACCAGTATCAGGTCAGGTGACACTGCCTGCCAGTACCCTGTCACCAGTATCAGGCTAGGTGACTCTGCCTGCCAGTACACTGTCACCAGTATCAGGTCAGGTGACACTGCCTGCCAGTACACCTTCAACAGTAACCTCATCACAATACTCACTTTACTTTCACCCTGTCCATAAGTCCTGGAAATCAAAATCTGAAACTTTCTCCTGACCTCTGCATTTGGGCACTTTCCACACATGGTTGTAAAGTAATGGGTCGTTTGTCTAGCTACAGTGTTACACCAATGGTCAGTGTTAGTTTCAATGACACATCATGAAGACACTCAGAATTCTTACACAGATGTTTACTGTTGCTGCTTCAACCTCACTGGCATTGTCATTATCGTCCTGACAGTTTCTCTTGTTATACATATCGATTCAAACACTAAGAATTGTGTACTGCCTTGTTACAACTTGAATCTATATTTTGCAGCTGTCTGTCATTCCTGATATACAGTGAAACAGTTCCTTTCACTTCATTTATATACGGCTTCGGCAGCTGCTGCCATCTATCCCCTCGCAACTGCTGTTCTCTTACCTGGCCCAAACACTTCTGACCCGTCCAGTTAGGGAATCCCTTCTGACGTCATATAGTTTCCCACATCATTACAATGGGTGCCTCACTAAATTGGCACTGGTCACACATGGGTGCCTCATTAAATTGGCACTGGTCACACATGGGTGCCTCATTGACGGGCACTGGTTACACATGGGTGCCTCATTGACGGGCACTGGTTACACATGGATGCCTCATTGACGGGCACTGGTTACACATGGATGCCTCATTGACGGGCACTGGTTACACATGGATGCCTCATTGACAGGCACTGGTTACACATGGATGCCTCATTGACGGGCACTGGTTACACATGGATGCCTCATTGACAGGCACTGGTTACACATGGATGCCTCATTGACGGGCACTGGTTACACATGGATGCCTCATTGACGGGCACTGGTTACACATGGATGCCTCATTGACGGGCACTGGTTACACATGGATGCCTCATTGACGGGCACTGGTTACACATGGATGCCTCATTGATGGGCACTGGTTACACATGGATGCCTCATTGACGGGCACTAGAGACTGTTCTGGAAGGTGTACAGGCAGCAGGAAAATGACCACATTAAACTGACAAGTTACCCATGGGAATTATATAGACAAATTACAGGTGCCAGTGAATTATAAGAGTAAATGACAAGTTGCCTCTGTGAATTACATAGGCAAATGACACGTTATCTCTGGGAATTATACAAGTAAATAATAGGCTACCTCTGTGAATTATATAGGCAAATGACACGTTATTTCTGGCAATTATACAAGTAAATAATAGGCTACCTCTGTGAATTATATAGGCAAATTACATGTTATTTGTGGGAATTAGACAAGTAAATAATAGGCTACCTCTGGGAATAAAATGAGAAAATGACACTTTACCTCTGGGAATCATATGAGTAAATGGCACTTTACTTTTGGGACGTATATGAGTAAATGACACTTTACTCTGGATTTTATATTGGTAAATGACACTTTACCGCTGATTTATGAGTAAATGGCACTTTACCTCTGGGATCAAATGAGTAAATGGCACTTTACCTCTGGGATCAAATGAGTAAATGGCACTTTACCTCTGGGATCAAATGAGTAAATGGCACTTTACCTCTGGGATCAAATGAGTAAATGACACTTTACCTCTGGGATCAAATGAGTAAATGGCACTTTACCTCTGGGATCATATGAGTAAATGGCACTTTACCTCTGGGATCATATGAGTAAATGGCACTTTACCTCTGGGATCATATGAGTAAATGGCACTTTACCTCTGGGATCAAATGAGTAAATGACACTTTACCTCTGGGATTTTTATAAGTAAATGGCACTTTACCTCTGGGAATTATATGAGTAAATGACAATCTCCAGGCAGCAGGCAAACAGTGACCGATGGAAGAACTCATGCTCCAGGAGACCCTGCAATACAACAAACATCAGTCAGTGACTTCTGGGACATCCAACATCAGTCAGTGACTTCTGGGACATCCAATATCAGTCAGTGACTTCTGGGACATTCCACATCACTCAGTAACTTCTGGGACATCAAACATCAGTCAGTGACTTCTGAACATTCCACATCACTCAGTAACTTTGTTGACATCAAACATCAGTCAGTGACTTCTGGGACATCAAACATCAGTCAGTGACTTCTGGGACATCCAACATCAGTCAGTGACTTCTAGGACATCCAACATCAGTCAGTGACTTCTAGGACATCCAACATCAGTCAGTGACTTCTGGACATTCCACATCAGTCAGTAACTTCTGAGACATCCAACATCAGTCAGTGACTTCTAGGACATCCAACATCAGTCAGTGACTTCTGGACATTCCACATCACTCAGTAACTTCTGGGACATCCAACATCAGTCAGTGACTTCTGGACATTCCACATCAGTCAGTAACTTCTGAGACATCCAACATCAGTCAGTGACTTCTAGGACATCCAACATCAGTCAGTGACTTCTGGGACATCCAACATCAGTCAGTGACTTCTAGGACATCCAACATCAGTCAGTGACTTCTAGGACATCCAACATCAGTCAGTGACTTCTGGACATTCCACATCAGTCAGTAACTTCTGAGACATCCAACATCAGTCAGTGACTTCTAGGACATCCAACATCAGTCAGTGACTTCTGGAACATCCCACATCAGTCAGTGACTTCTGGAACATCCAACATTAGTCAGTGACTTCTATGACATCCAACATCAGTCAGTGATTTCTGAACATTCCACATCACTCATTAACTTCTGAGACATTCCACATCACTCAGTAACTTCTGGGACATCAAACATCAGTCAGTGACTTCTGAACATTCCACATCACTCTGTAACTTCTGGGACATCCAACATCAGTCAGTGACTTCTGGGACATCAAACATCAGTCAGTGACTTCTGAACATTCCACATCACTCAGTAACTTTGTTGACATCAAACATCAGTCAGTGACTTCTGAACATTCCACATCACTCAGTAACTTCTGAGACATCAAACATCAGTCAGTAACTTCTGAGACATCAAACATCAGTCAGTGACTTCTGAACATTCCACATCAGTCAGTAACTTTGTTGACATCAAACATCAGTCAGTGACTTCTGAACATTCCACATCACTCAGTAACTTCTAGGACATCCAACATCAGTCAGTGACTTCTGGAACATCCCACATCAGTCAGTGACTTCTGGAACATCCAACATTAGTCAGTGACTTCTATGACATCCAACATCAGTCAGTAACTTCTGGGACATTCCACATCACTCAGTAACTTTGTTGACATCAAACATCAGTCAGTGACTTCTGAACATTCCACATCACTCAGTAACTTTGTTGACATCAAACATCAGTCAGTGACTTCTGAACATTCCACATCACTCAGTAACTTTGTTGACATCAAACTCAGTCAGTGACTTCTGAACATTCCACATCACTCAGTAACTTTGTTGACATCAAACATCAGTCAGTGACTTCTGAACAATCCACATCACTCAGTAACTTTGTTGACATCAAACATCAGTCAGTGACTTCTGAACATTCCACATCACTCAGTAACTTCTGAGACATCCAACATCAGTCAGTGACTTCTGGGACATCCAACATCAGTCAGTGACTTCTGGACATTCCACATCACTCAGTAACTTCTGGGACATCCAACATCAGTCAGTGACTTCTAGGATATCCAACATCAGTCAGTGACTTCTGGGACATCCAACATCAGTCAGTGACTTCTGGGACATCCCACATCAGTCAGTGACTTCTGGAACATCCCACATCAGTCAGTGACTTCTGGAACATCCAACATTAGTCAGTGACTTCTATGACATCCAACATCAGTCAGTGATTTCTGAACATTCCACATCACTCATTAACTTCTGAGACATTCCACATCACTCAGTAACTTCTGGGACATCAAACATCAGTCAGTGACTTCTGAACATTCCACATCACTCTGTAACTTCTGGGACATCCAACATCAGTCAGTGACTTCTGGGACATCAAACATCAGTCAGTGACTTCTGAACATTCCACATCACTCAGTAACTTTGTTGACATCAAACATCAGTCAGTGACTTCTGAACATTCCACATCACTCAGTAACTTCTGAGACATCAAACATCAGTCAGTAACTTCTGAGACATCAAACATCAGTCAGTGACTTCTGAACATTCCACATCAGTCAGTAACTTTGTTGACATCAAACATCAGTCAGTGACTTCTGAACATTCCACATCACTCAGTAACTTCTAGGACATCCAACATCAGTCAGTGACTTCTGGAACATCCCACATCAGTCAGTGACTTCTGGAACATCCAACATTAGTCAGTGACTTCTATGACATCCAACATCAGTCAGTAACTTCTGGGACATTCCACATCACTCAGTAACTTTGTTGACATCAAACATCAGTCAGTGACTTCTGAACATTCCACATCACTCAGTAACTTTGTTGACATCAAACATCAGTCAGTGACTTCTGAACATTCCACATCACTCAGTAACTTTGTTGACATCAAACATCAGTCAGTGACTTCTGAACATTCCACATCACTCAGTAACTTTGTTGACATCAAACATCAGTCAGTGACTTCTGAACAATCCACATCACTCAGTAACTTTGTTGACATCAAACATCAGTCAGTGACTTCTGAACATTCCACATCACTCGGTAACTTCTGAGACATCCAACATCAGTCAGTGACTTCTGGGACATCCAACATCAGTCAGTGACTTCTGGACATTCCACATCACTCAGTAACTTTTGGGACATCCAACATCAGTCAGTGACTTCTAGGATATCCAACATCAGTCAGTGACTTCTGGGACATCCAACATCAGTCAGTGACTTCTGGGACATCCCACATCAGTCAGTGACTTCTGGAACATCCCACATCAGTCAGTGACTTCTGGAACATCCAACATTAGTCAGTGACTTCTATGACATCCAACATCAGTCAGTGATTTCTGAACATTCCACATCACTCAGTAACTTCTGAGACATCCAACATCAGTCAGGACTTCTGGGACATCCAACATCAGAATGACTTCTGGGACATCCAACATCAGTCAGTGACTTCTGGGACATCCAACATCACTCAGTGACTTCTGGGACATCCAACATCACTCAGTGACTTCTGAGACATCCAACATCACTCAGTGACTTCTAGGACATCCCACATCAGTCAGTGACTTCTGGGACATCCCATATCAGTCAGTGACTTCTGGGACATCCCACATCAGTCAGTGACTTCTGGGACATCCCACATCAGTCAGTGACTTCTGGGACATCTAATATCAGTCAGTGACTTCTGGGACATCTAACATCAGTCAGTGACTTCTGGGACATCCAACATCAGTCAGTGACTTCTGGGACATCTAATATCAGTCAGTGACTTCTGGGACATCTAACATCAGTCAGTGACTTCTGGGACATCCAACATCAGTCAGTGACTTCTGGGACATCCAACATCAGTCAGTGACTTCTGGGACATCCAACATCACTCAGTGACTTCTGGGACATCCAACATCAGTCAGTGACTTCTGGGACATCCAACATCAGTCAGTGACTTCTGGGACATCCAACATCAGTCAGTGACTTCTGGGACATCCAACATCAGTCAGTGACTTCTGGGACATCTCATATACAGAGACAGACAGAGAGTAGAGCACATGCATCATACAAGCACACAATTCACAACACAGATACAGGCATTCCGACAGAGTATGACAAAACAAACAAGCGTTATTTTCAAAGGGTCACAAATTGGGCACGCAGGCACAACTTACATTCGGCCCTTCCAAGCACTCATCTTTCACAGAGCAGTTGTATTTTATCAATAAACCATGTTATGTTGATATAATAATACACACATTTTGAATATCAAGGGGAAAAAAACACAAAAGCATGGGTAGTAAAATGCATGCACACTCATGCATGGACACATGCACACACACCCACCCACATGCACACACTCACTCACTCACTTACACACACATACATACACACTGCTGGGTGCTAAATTCACTGGGCTGGTGATAGCCTACGCCAGTCGAAGCGGCACAGATGATGATGGTAACAGAGACGTGGGCAAAAGGTGTCCACGTGGCTTGAGGTGAGAGACGAGTGCAGATTCATGATGTGCACGCATTCGTGAAAGAGGTGTTCCGAGAGATTCACGAATAACAGTGAATAGCACGCCCCTAGTGAGAACATAAAGGGGTACCGTGGGTCTTGAGTTGAGTGCCTCTCAGCAAGTCAGAACGTGCGGGGCGCATGTTCCAATGTTTGTGAATTCATGTTCAGGTGTCTGTGAATTTTTAGCAAAAATTCGGTATTATTTTAGTTCAGTGAAAGTTGGTCTTGTGCATTAGAACTGTAGTGTGTGCGTCAAAATGATCCCGTGTGCGTATTTTGTGGAGACAAGGCGTGGAGAGTCCAACATGAGATGTGCCACAAGGCCGACAGAAGCTGAGCTGTGAAGTGTGGCGCTACTGTGAGGACGGCAATTGTGTAGTGCCTCATGATGATGCTGATTCGACTGTGTGTCAAGAGACTAGAAGGCTGGTCTTTAGCCAGTTATCATATATCGGTTAGGGTGACCCGAAGTGAGGGCAAGTAACCGAGGAGAAGAATCTGTCTTGGGTGACGACGCGAGGAGGCGTAGGATCACTATGGAAACAAGACAGGGAGAAGAATGTTGTGGACTCCCGCCGAGTCGAGGTGAGGTGTGCTCTGTCATGTGACACCGCCTTGGTAGCTTAGTATAGTGTATAGGTGGAGCGTTAGATGGACAGTCGTCCTGCATCACCAGTTCATGCTCATCATCATCATGTTGTGTTGCATCCAAATAAATAGGCTGAAGCACGAGTACAGAAATGACTCTGCACATGTTGCTGGTGTGGTCGGCTCGCAGTGTTCGTAGTATGTTATGACTCTGAGAACTGTGTTAACTTAGTACTTCCAGTACACTTCACCACAGACACTTCACTGAAGTTGGAGGCATAATCAGTCATCTTCAGACACCTGGTTAGCGTGTGATGCCTCTGAACAATGTTACAAGTGTGTGATAGATAGGCATACAAAACACTTTATATTTTTAAAAGAAATATTATTTTTTTTTAAAACACACACACACGCATGCACGCACGCACACAGACATGGGTGTTGTGTAGAAGGTGGTGGTCAACTAACAGACAGCCAAGAATGTGTGATAACACACACTCGCCCGTGCGCACAAACATACACATGTCACTCATTGGCATACACACATATTATACACATAATATTAAATTATAAACTGATTATGCAATATAGACAGAGATTGTAGACTGATCAAAATAGTTGATATTTTTTTTTTAAAGAAAGATATTAAATGTAGATAACATCTAGAAAGAGTTCTAATAGAGATAATATCGAGAAAGAGATTTAATGAAGATAATATCGAGAAAGAGATTTAATGAAGATAATATCGAGAAAGAGATTTAATGAAGATAATATCGAGAAAGAGATCAAAGCAGATAACATCAAGAAAGAGATAATATGTAGATTCTGAGAGAAGTATATTACAGTAGCCAACACGTTTCAGACAGAGACACACAGATGTATGGATAGACAAGTAGATGCAGACAACCCGAGAGATGACCTGACAGATAGAAGGATGGACAGACAAGCAAATGGACAGATGAAGTGACACTCACATAGACAGACAGACAGATGGATGGACAGATAAACAGACAGCTAGAAAGTTGAACTAACAGGTGTATGGATGAAAGAAGAAACGGACAAAAAATACTAAGGTACAGACAGAAAAACAGATGAATGGACAAGCAGACAGGCAGATTAGCAGACAGACGGGTAAACTGAGAGACAAGGAAACAAACGACAACAAATAGACAGGGAGACAGACTGAGGGTCAGATAGACAGACAGACAATGAGACTCACCAACAAGTTGATATCCTTGGTGTCACCTGCAGTCAACCTCTTCCTCTCCCCCTGGACAATTGCCTCCAGGGACTTGTAGTACAAGCTCTCTGCCAGCTGGAGGCGCTTGCGGGCAAAGTCGGCCCTACTGCCTGGGTGGCCCTCTGATGACTGTGGGCAGAAGAAGCCATGTGTGACTTCACATAAACTACACCATGACATGGTCAGACTAATCCCCTGCTGTATGTGTAAATCATGTCTGCTTAACTGGGTTCAGCTCGGAGGACCACACAGTATTTCCAACCCAGAAAACCATCAGGTGTTTTCACTTTTAACACTAGTTTAGATCACCAGTTGTCAAGTCTTTCTAATCTCTTCCACTTGTGATGGAAGTCAAGATAACTGTCTAAGGTACGTCCCTTTGTCTCTATATCTCTTCCACTAGTGATGGGAGTCAAGATAACAGTCTAAGGTACATCCATTTGTCTCTATATCTCTTCCACTAGTGATGGAAGTCAAGATAACAGTCTAAGATACGTTCCTTGTCTCTATATCTCTTCCACTAGTGATGGAAGTCAAGATAACAGTCTATGGTACGTTCCTTGTCTCTATATCTCTTCCACTAGTGATGGAAGTCAAGATAACAGTCTAAGGTACGTTCCTTGTCTCTATATCTCTTCCACTAGTGATGGAAGTCAAGATAACAGTCTAAGGTACATCCATTTGTCTCTATATCTCTTCCACTAGTGATGGAAGTCAAGATAACAGTATGAGATACGTTCCTTGTCTCTATATCTCTTCCACTAGTGATGGAAGTCAAGATAACAGTCTAAGGTACATCCATTTGTCTCTATATCTCTTCCACTGGTGATGGAAGTCAAGATAACAGTCTAAGGTACGTCCCTTGTCTCTATATCTCTTCCACTAGTGATGGAAGTCAAGATAACAGTCTAAGGTACGTTCCTTGTCTCTATATCTCTTCCACTAGTGATGGAAGTCAAGATAACAGTCTAAGGTACGTTCCTTGTCTCTATATCTCTTCCACTAGTGATGGAAGTCAAGATAACAGTCTAAGGTACGTTCCTTGTCTCTATATCTCTTCCACTAGTGATGGAAGTCAAGATAACAGTCTAAGGTACGTCCCTTTGCCTCTATATCTCTTCCACTAGTGATGGAAGTCAAGATAACAGTCTAAGGTACCTTCCTTGTCTCTATATCTCTTCCACTAGTGATGGAAGTCAAGATAACAGTCTAAGGTACGTTCCTTGTCTCTATATCTCTTCCACTAGTGATGGAAGTCAAGATAACAGTCTAAGGTACGTTCCTTGTCTCTATATCTCTTCCACTAGTGATGGAAGTCAAGATAACATCTAAGGTACGTTCCTTGTCTCTATATCTCTTCCACTAGTGATGGAAGTCAAGATAACAGTCTAAGGTACGTTCCTTGTCTCTATATCTCTTCCACTAGTGATGGAAGTCAAGATAACAGTCTAAGGTACATCCATTTGTCTCTATATCTCTTCCACTAGTGATGGAAGTCAAGATAACAGTATGAGATACGTTCCTTGTCTCTATATCTCTTCCACTAGTGATGGAAGTCAAGATAACAGTCTAAGGTACATCCATTTGTCTCTATATCTCTTCCACTGGTGATGGAAGTCAAGATAACAGTCTAAGGTACGTCCCTTGTCTCTATATCTCTTCCACTAGTGATGGAAGTCAAGATAACAGTCTAAGGTACGTTCCTTGTCTCTATATCTCTTCCACTAGTGATGGAAGTCAAGATAACAGTCTAAGGTACGTTCCTTGTCTCTATATCTCTTCCACTAGTGATGGAAGTCAAGATAACAGTCTAAGGTACGTTCCTTGTCTCTATATCTCTTCCACTAGTGATGGAAGTCAAGATAACAGTCTAAGGTACGTCCCTTTGCCTCTATATCTCTTCCACTAGTGATGGAAGTCAAGATAACAGTCTAAGGTACCTTCCTTGTCTCTATATCTCTTCCACTAGTGATGGAAGTCAAGATAACAGTCTAAGGTACGTTCCTTGTCTCTATATCTCTTCCACTAGTGATGGAAGTCAAGATAACAGTCTAAGGTACGTTCCTTGTCTCTATATCTCTTCCACTAGTGATGGAAGTCAAGATAACATCTAAGGTACGTTCCTTGTCTCTATATCTCTTCCACTAGTGATGGAAGTCAAGATAACAGTCTAAGGTACGTTCCTTGTCTCTATATCTCTTCCACTAGTGATGGAAGTCAAGATAACAGTCTAAGGTACGTCCCTTGTCTCTATATCTCTTCCACTAGTGATGGAAGTCAAGAAAACAGTCTAAGGTACATCCATTTGTCTCTATATGTCTTCCACTAGTGATGGAAGTCAAGATAACAGTCTGATGAAGGTCCCTTTGCCTGTATAGCTCTCCCACTAGTCAAAGTCCAGGCTATGAAGCCCAGTGGGTAAATGGTGCTATCCCCACAAGTGTACACAGCACCCAGCACAAAGTCAGTTGTGTGGTCATAATCACCTTGTTTAGTGCACACACACACATTTATGCTATCTGGTGCAGATACTGAGAGTATTCTCCCATATTTTCTTGTGTTAACTCACGCTAACAACATGTATGCCAGAGTGCACATGGATATTTATGAGCTGAGCGACAAAGTTTAGTACAAAATAGTCTGGCCACATGAAGCCATGAAGCAGGTTCTGGGTACAGAATCTTGGGGGTAACTGCAGACATAATGGGTGTTGTGTAGAAGGTTGTGATCAACTAACAGACAGCCAAGGATGTGTGAAGCAAGTACATTCAACAGACAGCCAAGAATGTGTGAAGCAAGTACATTCAACAGACAGCCAAGAATGTGTGAAGCAAGTACATTCAACAGACAACCAAGAATGTGTGAAGCAAGTACATTCAACAGACAGCCAAGAATGTGTGAAGCAAGTACATTCAACAGACAACCAAGAATGTGTGAAGCAAGTACATTCAACAGACAACCAAGAATGTGTGAAGCAAGTACATTCAACAGACAGCCAAGAATGTGTGAAGCAAGTACATTCAACAGACAGCCAAGAATGTGTGAAGCAAGTACATTCAACAGACAACCAAGAATGTGTGAAGCAAGTACATTCAACAGACAGCCAAGAATGTGTGAAGCAAGTACATTCAACAGACAGCCAAGAATGTGTGAAGCAAGTACATTCAACAGACAGCCAAGAATGTGTGAAGCAAGTACATTCAACAGACAACCAAGAATGTGTGAAGCAAGTACATTCAACAGACAACCAAGAATGTGTGAAGCAAGTACATTCAACAGACAGCCAAGAATGTGTGAAGCAAGTACATTCAACAGACAACCAAGGATGTGTGAAGCAAGTACATTCAACAGACAGCCAAGAATGTGTGAAGCAAGTACATTCAACAGACAGCCAAGAATGTGTGAAGCAAGTACATTCAACAGACAGCCAAGAATGTGTGAAGCAAGTACATTCAACAGACAGCCAAGAATGTGTGAAGCAAGTACATTCAACAGACAGCCAAGAATGTGTGAAGCAAGTACATTCAACAGACAGCCAAGAATGTGTGAAGCAAGTACATTCAACAGACAGCCAAGAATGTGTGAAGCAAGTACATTCAACAGACAACCAAGAATGTGTGAAGCAAGTACATTCAACAGACAGCCAAAAATGTGTGAAGCAAGTACATTCAACAGACAGCCAAGAATGTGTGAAGCAAGTACATTCAACAGACAGCCAAGAATGTGTGAAGCAAGTACATTCAACAGACAGCCAAGAATGTGTGAAGCAAGTACATTCAACAGACAGCCAAGAATGTGTGAAGCAAGTACATTCAACAGACAACCAAGAATGCAGGAAGAAAGTACATTCAACAGACAACCAAGAATGCAGGAAGAAAGTACATTCAACAGACAACCAAGAATGCAGGAAGAAAGTAAATTCAACAGACAACCAAGGATGCAGGAAGAAAGTACATTCAACAGACAATCAAGGATGCAGGAAGAAAGTACATTCAACAGACAACCAAGGATGCAGGAAGAAAGTAAATTCAACAGACAACCAAGAATGCAGGAAGAAAGTGCATTCAACAGACAACCATGAATGCAGGAAGAAAGTACATTCAACAGACAACCAAGAATGCAGGAAGAAAGTACATTCAACAGACAGACAGACAACCAAGGATGCAGGAAGAAAGAATATTTAACAGAAAACCAAGGATGAGGTAAGAAAGTACATTCAACAGACAACCATTAATGCAGGAAGAAAGTACATTCAACAGACAACCAAGAATGCAGGAAGAAAGTACATTCAACAGACAACCAAGGATGCAGGAAGAAAGCATTTTTAACAGACAATCAAGCATGCAGGAAGAAAGTACATTCAACAGACAGACAACCAAGGATGCAGGAAGAAAGTACATTCAACAGACAGACAACCAAGGATGCAGGAAGAAAGCATATTTAACAGAAAACCAAGGATGAGGGAAGAAAGTACATTAAACAGACAACCAAGGATACAGGAAGAAAGTATATTTAACAGACAATCAAGGATGCAGGAAGAAAGTACATTCAACAGACAGACAGACAACCAAGGATGCAGGAAGAAAGCATATTTAACAGAAAACCAAGGATGAGGGAAGAAAGTACATTCAACAGACAACCATTAATGCAGGAAGAAAGTACATTCAACAGACAACCAAGAATGCAGGAAGAAAGTACATTCAACAGACAACCAAGGATGCAGGAAGAAAGTACATTCAACAGACAACCAAGGATGCAGGAAGAAAGTACATTCAACAGACAGACAACCAAGGATGCAGGAAGAAGTACATTCAACAGACAGACAACCAAGGATGAGGGAAGAAAGTACATTCAACAAACAGGTAATAATAAAGATACTTCCAGAGAAAAGGGAAGAAAATACATTGAACAGACTGACATCCAGAGATAAGGGAAGAAGTATATTGAAAAGACATCCAGGGATAAGGGAAGAAATCACAATCATAAGACATTGTAGCAACACAGGAACTGTGAACATCAGAGAGAATCCACTCACTTTTGCATAATGTTTACAGAAGGTCTCACCCATCTCCTTGACTCTCTGGACAATCTCAGCCAGTGGGTTGGTGCTGCAGGTTCTACAACACAGACAATCAGATATATCATAGCACACATCTGGGTGTCATACACACAATCAATTATAGCATAACACATGAGGCAGTCACACACAGACACAGGATGAAGTACATAACTGTCAGACACACAATTACACACAGTATTACACACATGACTAACACGCATATACACAACATAGTAATAATAAGAAGAAGAACACAGGATTGCATGTACAGCAGGGGTCCACCAATCATCAGCAGAAAGATCCTTCATCGCCCCACATTAACTTCCTAGACAATCTTGAAACAAACTGGCCCATGAACACAGTTCTGAACAAATTGGCCCATGAACACAGTTCTGAACAAATTGGTTCATGACTGCAGTCCTGAACAAACTGGCCCATGAACACAGTTCTGAACAAATTGGCCCATGAACACAGTTCTGAACAAATTGGTCCATGAACACAGTTCTGAACAAATTGGCCCATGAACACAGTTCTGAACAAATTGGCCCATGAACACAGTTCTGAACAAATTGGCCCATGAACACAGTTCTGAACAAATTGGTCCATGAACACAGTTCTGAACAAATTGGCCCATGAACACAGTTCTGAACAAATTGGCCCATGAACACAGTTCTGAACAAACTGGCCCATGAACACAGTTCTGAACAAACTGGCCTATGAACAGTCCTGAACAAACTGGCCCAGGTACACAGTTCTGAACAAACTGGCCCATGAACACAGTTCTGAACAAACTGGCCCATGAACACAGTTCTGAACAAATTGGTCCATGACCGCAGTCCTGAACAAACTGGCCCATGTACACAATTCTGAACAAACTGGTCCATGAACACAGTTCTGAAAAAATTGGTCCATGAACACAGTTCTGAACAAACTGGCCCATGAACACAGTTCTGAACAAACTGGCCTATGAACACAGTCGTGAACAAACTGGCCCAGGTACACAGTTCTGAACAAACTGGCCCATGAACACAGATCTGAACAAACTGGCCCATGAACACAGTCCTGAACAAATTGGCCTATAAACACAGTTCTGAAAAAATTTTGACTAGACAATGAACAATGCCTTGACACATGAACTCAGTCTCAGTTATACTGAAGTTTGCGAGCTGTGAACACTGTTTGTTGTTGCATTGTTCTTGGTACAATTTTTGTAATGCTTTTTTGCATTCAGTTAACCCTGATTATGGCTCCCAAGAAAGTGATAAGTGTTAGTGACAGTGGTGTCAAGAAGCTGTAGCGTATTACAGTAGAAATGAAGAAGGAAATAACTAAACGTAAGAATGGTGTTAAATGTTTTTGATCTTGCCAAGTAGTTAGGACTCAGCTAAATCTTCGATCTGCACTACTTTAATAAACAAAGTTGCACTGAAGACAACTGATGTGACTCAAGAGGGACTATGTTAACTAAGCAAAGGCTTCAAATATTAGAAAGGTAGGTGATGATTGTCAGCCACCAAGCCTACAATCAAACCACTTCACAGGATGCAGAAGAAAAAATCCCAGAAATTCCGACACTGCCTAATGTTATGGTGAAATGGGCCTTTCCTTCGAAGGTGTAGTCTTCCTCCTCCTCTACCATCTACCTGTGCCATCAACTATCATACACAAAAGTTAATCTGTATATATCTACCTGTGCCATCAACTATCATACACAAAAGTTAATCTGTATATATCTACCTGTGCCATCAACTATCATACACAAAAGTTAATCTGTATATATCTACCTGTGCCATCAACTATCATACACAAAAGTTAATCTGTATAAATCTACCTGTGCCATCAACTATCATACACAAAGGTTAATCTGTATACATCTGTCACTAATACATCTATTTAAAAAAGGCAAATAATATGTTTCTGGTGCAGGCGAACAGACGAATTCAATTTGCATTGGTCACAATTGAAAAAAATGTTTCAGCTAGCAAAGTCATGAGCAGAGTCAAATTAATCATTAAGTCTGCAACTAGAGGTTCAACTGTACATGAAGATATAGAAGTTACAACAGTCTGCAACTAGAGGTTCAACTGTACATGAAGATATAGAAGTTACAACAGTCTGCAACTAGAGGTTCAACTGTACATGAAGATATAGAAGTTATAACAGTCTGCAACTAGAGGTTCAACTGTACATGAAGATATAGAAGTTACAACAGTCTGCAACTAGAGGTTCAACTGTACATGAAGATATAGAAGTTACAACAGTCTGCAACTAGAGGTTCAACTGTGCATGAAGATATAGAAGTTACAACAGTCTGCAACTAGAGGTTCAACTGTGCATGAAGATATAGAAGTTACAACAGTATGCAACTAGAGGTTCAACTGTACATGAAGATATAGAAGTTACAACAGTATGCAACTAGAGGTTCAACTGTACATGAAGATATAGAAGTTACAACAGTATGCAATGATACAGATGATGAGGTGGCATGTGATGATACAGATGATGACGAGGCGGTATGTGGTGATACAGATGATGACAAGGCGGTATGTGGTGATACAGATGATGATGAGGTGGCATGTGGTGATACAGAGGATGACAAGGTGGCATGTGGTGATACAGATGATGATGACAAGGTGGCATGTGGTGATACAGATGATGACGAGGTGGCATGTGATGATAAAGATGATGACAAGGTGGCATGTGATGATAATGAGGTGGCATGTTGTAATGTTGTGAATTCGGGGGGAAATCCCAGAGAGTTCCCAATGGGGAGGACAAGGTCAGGGGACCAGTGATACAAGAGAAAAATGAGATAAGTGGGTCTCGAGTATCCCGTGGGTGAGATAAATAAGGGATACAAGAAAAGCGTGAGACTGGAACGGAAGACGTGAACCGAGAGACTGTAGTAAGACGGTTGAAGTTCGGACCTGGTTGCGAGAGGTCGTATGTGGGAGAACGCCTGAAGAGAATGGAATAATTGTGAACACATATAATTGTTTGAGAGAAGATCTGAATTTTTCCTGATTGCCAGTTTCTGCATGTACTAATACCAGGTACAAGGCTTTAGTAGGAGATGGATGTGTGATTCGAGAGACACAGATGGATCAAAGCAGTGTGCGAGAGAATTTGGCCAGGCCGTCAGAAATCAGCCAGGCAGAACGACCACGAGGGCGAAAGAATGCGCTGTCAGTGATATGTTTGATTCAGCGAATAAAGGTCTTAAACTGAACAATCATTTCTGGTGTGTCATAGCAACTAAGTGTTCGAGGCGGCATGTGATGATACAGATGATGATGAGGTGGCATGTGATGATACAGATGATGATGAGGCAGCGTGTGATGATACAGATGATGATGAGGCAGTGTGTGATGATACAGATGATGATGAGGTGGCATGTGATGATACAGATGATGATGAGGCGGCATAAAATGATACAGATGATGATGAGGCAGCATAAAATGATACAGATGATGATGAGGCAGCATTTGATGATACAGATGATGATGAGGCGGCATGTGATGATACAGATGATGATGAGGCAGCATAAAATGATACAGATGATGATGAGGCAGCATGTGATGATACAAATGATGACGAGGCGGCATGTGATGATACAGATGATGATGAGGTGGCATGTGATGATACAGATGATGATGAGGCGACGTGTGATGATACAGATGATGATGAGGCGACGTGTGATGATATAGATGATGACGAGGTGGCATGTGATGATATAGATGATGATGAGGTGGCATGTGATGATACAGATGATGACAAGGTGGCATGTGATGATTCAGATGATGACGAGGCAGCGTGTGATGATACAGATGATGACGAGGTGGCATGTGATGATACAGATGACGAGGCGGCATGTGATGATACAGATGATGAGTTTGCATTTGATGATCCAAATGATGACGAGGTGGCATGTGGTGATCCAAATGATAATGAGGCAGCATGTGATGATACAGATGATGATGACAATAAGATAGCATGTGATGATACTGAGGAGGATCCACTAACTTGAAGATCTCCAACAGAGCCTCTGAAGGAGTGGTTTTGGAGCCAGACAGCAAGGTCTGCAGGCGGGACACACTCTGTGTGGCGGTGGAGACTGGTGTCACACTGGGGTCTTTCTCCCTCAAGTACCTTCTGCCAGTTAATGGTGTGGATGGTGTCAGGGATTTTGTCTGAAAGTAATCAATTTCAAATCATGTGTCAGATCTTTGATCTTCTTTCTTCACTTTACAGAGTCATCTATTTCTCCTCACACCCAGTTATCTATCTCTCCTCACACCCAGTTATCTATCTCTCCTCACACCCAGTTATCTATCTCTCCTCACACCCAGTTATCTATCTATCCTCACACCCAGTTATCTATCTCCTCACACCCACTTATCTATCTTTCCTCACACCCACTTATCTATCTTTCCTCACACCCAGTTATAAATCTCTCCTCACACCCAGATATCTATCTCTTCTCACACCCAGTTATTTATCTCTTCTCACACCGTTATTTATCTCTCCTCACACCCAGTTATCTATCTCTCCTCACACCCAGTTATCTATCTCTCCTCACATCCAATTATCTATCTCTCCTCACACCCAGTTATCTATCTCTCCTCACACCCAGTTATCTATCTCTCCTCCCACCTAGTTATTTATCTCTCCTCACACCCAGTTATCTATCTCTCCTCACACCCAGTTATCTCTCCTCACATCATTATCTATCTCTCCTCACACCTAGTTATCTATCTCTCCTCACACCCAGTTATCTATCTCTCTTCAAACTCAGTTATCTATCTCTCCTCACACCCAGTTATCTATCTCTCCTCACACATAGTTATCTATCTCTCCTCACACCTAGTTATCTATCTTTCCTCACACTCAGTTATTTATCTCTCCTTACACTCATAAATCTCTACTTAAGGCATGCTCATCTATCTATCCTTACACTTACTTGACTCTCCTCACACCCAGTTACTTATCTCTCTTTACACTCATCTCTCTCCTTATGCTCATGTATCGCTCCTTATGCTAATCTATCTGTTCTCATACTCTTTTACCTATCTCTCCTATGCTCATCTATCTCTCCTTACACCCAGATACCTATCTCTCTTCACACCCAGATACCTATCTCTCCTTACACCCAGATACCTATCTCTCCTCACACCCAGATACCTATCTCTCCTCACACCCAGATACCTATCTCTCCTCACACCCAGATACCTATCTCTCCTCACACCCAGATACCTATCTCTCCTCACACCCAGATACCTATCTCTCCTTACACCCAGATACCTATCTCTCCTCACACCCAGATACCTATCTCTCCTCACACCCAGATACCTATCTCTCCTTACACCCAGATACATATCTCTCCTTACACCCAGATACCTATCTCTCCTCACACCCAGATACCTATCTCTCCTCACACCCAGATACCTATCTCTCCTCACACCCAGATACATATCTCTCCTTACGCCCAGATACCTATCTCTCCTTACACCCAGATACCTATCTCTCCTCACACCCAGATACCTATCTCTCCTCACACCCAGTTACCTATCTCTCCTATGCTCATCTATCTCTCCTCACACCCAGTTACCTATCTCTCCTATGCTCATCTATCTCTCCTCACACCCAGTTACCTATCTCTCCTATGCTCATCTATCTCTCCTTACACCCAGTTACCTATCTCTCCTATGCTCATCTATCATCTCTCCTTACACCCAGTTACCTATCTCTCCTATGCTCATCTATCTCTCCTTACACCCAGATACCTATCTCTCCTATGCTCATCTATCTCTCCTTACACCCAGATACCTATCTCTCCTCACACCCAGATACCTATCTCTCCTCACACCCAGATACCTATCTCTCCTTACACCCAGATACCTATCTCTCCTCACACCCAGATACCTATCTCTCCTCACACCCAGATACCTATCTCTCCTTACACCCAGATACCTATCTCTCCTTACACCCAGATACCTATCTCTCCTTACACCCAGATACCTATCTCTCCTCACACCCAGATACCTATCTCTCCTTACACCCAGATACCTATCTCTCCTTACACCCAGATACCTATCTCTCCTTACACCCAGATACCTATCTCTCCTCACACCCAGATACCTATCTCTCCTCACACCCAGTTACCTATCTCTCCTATGCTCATCTATCTCTCCTCACACCCAGTTACCTATCTCTCCTATGCTCATCTATCTCTCCTCACACCCAGTTACCTATCTCTCCTATGCTCATCTATCTCTCCTTACACCCAGTTACCTATCTCTCCTATGCTCATCTATCATCTCTCCTTACACCCAGTTACCTATCTCTCCTATGCTCATCTATCTCTCCTTACACCCAGATACCTATCTCTCCTATGCTCATCTATCTCTCCTCACACCCAGATACCTATCTCTCCTATGCTCATCTATCTCTCCTCACACCCAGATACCTATCTCTCCTATGCTCATCTATCTCTTCTTACACCCAGATACCTATCTCTCCTATGCTCATCTATCTCTCCTTACACCCAGATACCTATCTCTCCTATGCTCATCTATCTCTCCTATGCTCATCTATCTCTCCTTACACCCAGATACCTATCTCTCCTATGCTCATCTATCTCTCCTATCTCTCCTTACACCCAGATACCTATCTCTCCTATGCTCATCTATCTCTCCTTACACCCAGATACCTATCTCTCCTATGCTCATCTATCTCTCCTTACACCCAGATACCTATCTCTCCTATGCTCATCTATCTCTCCTTACACCCAGATACCTATCTCTCCTATGCTCATCTATCTCTCCTTACACCCAGATACCTATCTCTCCTATGCTCATCTATCTCTCCTTACACCCAGATACCTATCTCTCCTATGCTCATCTATCTCTCCTTACACCCAGATACCTATCTCTCCTATGCTCATCTATCTCTCCTTACACCCAGATATCTCTCTCCTATGCTCATCTATCTCTCCTTACACCCAGATATCTATCTCTCCTTAGCTTAGCTATCTCTCCTCACAAACAGTTATGCTCATCTGAGATCGAGAGAGGAGGAAAGAGAATGGAAGAAGGAAAGACAAAGGGAGAAGGAAATAGAGAGAAAGAAATAAAGAAGGAGAAGGAAAAGGGGACAAGAAAAGATAGAAAGGAAAAAGATGGGAGAACAAAGAGGCAGATGGTGGTATGAATATATATATATATATATATAGGAAATCAACATACTTCATCGAAGTGTTGTCTCAGTGAATGTTTGTTCTGCATTTGTGCTGCTAGATCTGAGGTGGTGTTCTGACTGCCTGGGGTTCCAATCTCTTCATTGGCATCATCACCGAGGAAAATTCTTTCATCAAAATCTCCCACGCTGAGCACATACTCTTCATACAAACTGTTCACCGTTTTTCTGTAAATAGAAAAAAAAAACATGTTTTATATTCTTTCTCCTCCCTCTGTTTTTCATAATTCCTACCCCTGTCTCAGCACACATGTTCTCTCTATCTCAGTAGCCATGAAAGAAATGCTGCAAACAATTCCTACAGGTGGTCATGATGTGCTTCAGCTTCCTGGTGAAGAATGAACTGATACTGGGTGATCATGGACCCTAAACCTCTCTCTCTCTCTCTCTCTCTCTCTCTCTCTCTCTCTCTCTCTCTCTCTCTCTCTCTCTCTCTCTCTCTCTTTCTTTCTTTCTCTTTCTTTCTCATCTG
Organism: Candidula unifasciata; assembly: GCA_905116865.2. Lineage (NCBI taxonomy): Eukaryota > Metazoa > Mollusca > Gastropoda > Stylommatophora > Geomitridae > Candidula > Candidula unifasciata. The sequence continues at coordinate 342,093 of CAJHNH020005780.1, read as the reverse complement.
ACATCTCAATGAAGCAATGCTGCTTAAACCATTATCAGTTGCTCTACTTCACTACCGGCCTCTGTGGCTTAGGTATTGCAAACAAGCTTCATTATTCCAAAATACCCACTTTTATTCAGGTGCAGGCAATCTGGCAACAGACCCCTCTGAGGTGATTTTATAAAATGGTATAGACAGCTGACCGTTCAGAAGCAATGGCAAACTAGAGAACTTAAATTGTGTAGTTAAACCCATCAGTCAAGAAATGCTGAGGCTGGTTCTGCAAAATGTGCAGCCATCTTTATTTTCACACTTCAGTGAAGTTGTTGCTTTTGTTATAATCTGTGTCCAACTGCCGGTGTTGTCTGTTCACACATGAGGCTGATGTCTCTAGACGACTTGCTCTATCATGTCAGTGTTTTCATGACAGTCGTGGTAAGTCATCTTGCCACACCTGCTGCTCCTCTGACCTCAGTTATGTCTACACAAGACACAACTAGCAATATCTAATCAAACACAGACACAAACTGGACAACGTGAACAAGATACACTGTAGCCAGACACAGACTGGATCCTGTGAACAAGACATACTGTGGCCTGACAGACTAGATAGACCCTGTGAACAAGACATACTGTAGCCAGATAGACTGGACCCTGTGAACAAGACATAGCCACAGACTTGACTCTGTGAAAAGGAAAAACTTTAGCCAGACACAGACTGGACAGTGTGAACAAGATAAACTGTAGCCAGACACAGACTAGACCGTGTAAGCAAGATATACTGTAGCCAGACACAGACCGGACCCTGTGAACAAGATATACTGTAGCTAGACACAGACTGAATCCTGTGAACAAGATATACTGTAGCTAGACACAGACTAGACCGTGTAAGCAAGATATACTGTAGCCAGACACAGACCGGACCCTGTGAACAAGATATACTGTAGCTAGACACAGACTGAATCCTGTGAACAAGATATACTGTAGCCAGACACAGACTGAATCCTGTGAACAAGAAATACTGCAAACAGACACAGACTAGACCATGTGAACAAGAAATATTGCAGCCAGACATAGACTGGACTGCTAGGGTCAAGGGTATATTTATAAGCTTTATGAATTAAGTGGGGGGGGGGGGGGAGGAGGAGAACATTTTCTTCTTCTTCTGAGTTCAACCTTACAAAAGCAACTAGCACCATGGCCTAACACATCCAATTTCCCCAAACCTCTAATTAGTTGCCTTTTAGGACATCTTGTTTAGTGGTAGTATGCCCTCCTGCCCCCCCCCCCCCTTTTCCCCAAATTGGGATCCCAGGACCCACTCACTCTATATAAATAAACAACATACGTTGTAACAGAAAACTGAAACCAAGAGGCAGAGAACAGAAAGACTTACACATTTTCCTCAAAGCTGCTTAGGTCTAGCACTCCGGACAAATTGGTGGCCTTGCCGTGCAGAACCTATGAAGATAAGATTCAATGACATGAACAATTTAGCAAGGTATCCACACTACTCTGGCACTGTGCTACAGAAAGGAGGAAACAGTGGTCCTGAAATCCCAAGAAGATTTGTGGAAGATTTCTCTGAATGTCAGCAGGTCTTGCTAGACACATTCGTCATCACCATGGACTATCTTTTTCTTCGTAGCCAGCTGTAAACTATGGACAACAGACCTGGTAGTTTGCCCAACTCTAGACTTTAGTCTTGTTTCAGGACTTGAGTTTTGTGTGCAAATTGTTTGTTCCTTACCTCTCAGGTAGATGCACTCAGACCCCCCCCCCCCCCCCCCCCCCCCCCATTCCCCCCACACACACACACCTTTTACGCAGCACAGTATAACACTATAATCTGCATATGAAAGGTTGACAACAAATAACAGTCGCTAACATAGAGAAAAACACAACAAATGTCAAGTACCAGCTAAAAGGCAGAACATAGGATATCACCAACAACATGACAACCAGTGACGAGATGAAATAACAAGCACATGTTATATATTGTAACGAGTTAATATTTTCTATTCTACATAGCTGGCATGTGTGTCAAAGGCTGTCTGTCAATGCATTTTCTGACTGGATCATGCAAACACAGAGAAGCTACAGGTAACTGCATCTAATGATCAGATGCCTAGTACTGCATCTGTGGACAAAGCTGAGACACTGACCTTCTTCTCAAAGAGTCTCTTGATGTGAGGCTTCCACCAATGCTCCTTGATGGTCTTGGCCTCCACCACCAGCCCATCATGCTTCTCACACAGCAGTTGGATGACACAAGGCACCTCAGTCCCTGGCTTCCAGTTGACGTTCTGTATGTCGTCTGGCAAACCTTGGGGTCAATCACAAGTTTGTCAATCTCACTGTAAAAGCTGCTACAAACTCGTAAATGTTGCAATAGACTTACTGCAAAAGTTGCCATAAACTCATTGTACAAAGCTGTTACTAGCCACTGTAAAAAGTTTTGATTTACAGCAACTAGCCTTCCAGTAATGGCTGCTATAAAGTCACTGTAAAAAGCTGCTACAAACTTACTGCAACAACTGCTACAAACTTATTGTAAGTCGCTAATACTAAAACATCTGCTACAAACTTACTAATAAACTCATTATACAAAAGCTGCTACAACCTCACTAATAAACTCACTATACAAAAGTTGCTACAACCTCACTAATAAACTCACTATACAAAAGCTGCTACAACCTCACTAATAAACTCACTATACAAAAGCTGCTACAACCTCACTAATAAACTCACTATACAAAAGCTGCTACAACCTCACTAATAAGCTCATTATACAAAAGCTGCTACAACCTCACTAATAAACTCACTATACAAAAGCTGCTACAACCTCACTAATAAACTCACTATACAAAAGCTGCTAAGCCTCACTAATAAACTCACTATACAAAAGCTGCTACAACCTCACTAATAAACTCATTATACAAAAGCTGCTACAACCTCACTAATAAACTCACTATACAAAAGCTGCTACAACCTCACTAATAAACTCACTATACAAAAGCTGCTACAACCTCACTAATAAACTCACTATACAAAAGCTGCTGAGCCTCACTAATAAACTCACTATACAAAAGCTGCTACAACCTCACTAATAAACTCACTATACAAAAGCTGCTACAACCTCACTAATAAACTCACTATACAAAATCTGCTACAAACTCAATAATAAACTCACTATACAAAAGCTGCTACAACCTCACTAATAAACTCATTATACAAAAGCTGCTACAACCTCACTAATAAACTCACTATACAAAAGCTGCTACAACCTCACTAATAAACTCACTATACAAAAGCTGCTACAACCTCACTAATAAACTCACTATACAAAAGCTGCTAAGCCTCACTAATAAACTCACTATACAAAAGCTGCTACAACCTCACTAATAAACTCACTATACAAAAGCTGCTACAACCTCACTAATAAACTCACTATACAAAAGCTGCTACAACCTCACTAATAAACTCACTATACAAAAGCTGCTACAACCTCACTAATAAACTCACTATACAAAAGCTGCTACAACCTCACTAATAAAGTCACTATACAAAAGCTGCTAAGCCTCACTAATAAACTCACTATACAAAAGCTGCTTCAAACTCACTAACAAACTCACTATACAATAGCTGCTACAAACTCACTAATAAACTCACTATACAAAATCTGCTACAAACTCAATAATAAACTCACTATACAAAAGCTGCTAAAAACTCACTATACAAAAGCTGCTACAACCTCACTAATAAACTCACTATACAAAAGCTGCTACAACCTCAATAATAAACTCATTATACAAAAGCTGCTACAACCTTACTAATAAACACTATACAAAAGCTGCTACAACCTCAATAATAAACTCATTATACAAAAGCTGCTACAACCTTACTAATAAACACTATACAAAAGCTGCTACAACCTTACTAATAAACACTATACAAAAGCTGCTACAACCTTACTAATAAACACTATACAAATGCTGCTACAATCACAATAATAAACTCATTATACAAAAGCTGCTACAACCTTACTAATAAACATTATACAAAAGCTGCTACAACCTCAATAATAAACTCATTATACAAAAGCTGCTACAACCTTACTAATAAACACTATACAAAAGCTGCTACAACCTCAATAATAAACTCATTATACAAAAGCTGCTACAACCTTACTAATAAACACTATACAAAAGCTGCTACAACCTCACTAATAAACTCACAATACAAAAGCTGCTACAAACTCACTAATAAACTAACTATACAAATCTGCTACAAACTCACTAATAAACTCACTATACAAAAGCTGCTACAACCTCAATAATAAACTCATTATACAAAAGCTGCTACAACCTTACTAATAAACACTATACAAAAGCTGCTACAACCTCAATAATAAACTCATTATACAAAAGCTGCTACAACCTTACTAATAAACACTATACAAAAGCTGCTACAACCTCAATAATAAACTCATTATACAAAAGCTGCTACAACCTTACTAATAAACACTATACAAAAGCTGCTACAACCTTACTAATAAACTCATTATACAAAAGCTGCTACAACCTCACCAATAAACTCACTATACAAAAGCTGCTACAACCTCCCTAATAAACTCATTATACAAAAGCTGCTACAACCTCACCAATAAACTCACTATACAAAAGCTGCTACAACCTCACCAATAAACTCACTATACAAAAGCTGCTACAACCTCACCAATAAACTCACTATACAAAAGCTGCTACAACCTCACCAATAAACTCACTATACAAAAGCTGCTACAACCTCCCCAATAAACTCACTATACAAAAGCTGCTACAACCTCACTAATAAACTCATTATACAAAAGCTGCTACAACCTCACCAATAAACTCACTATACAAAAGCTGCTACAACCTCCCTAATAAACTCACTATACAAAAGCTGCTACAACCTCACTAATAAACTCATTATACAAAAGCTGCTACAACCTCACTAATAAACTCATTATACAAAAGCTGCTACAACCTTACTAATAAACTCATTATACAAAAGCTGCTACAACCTCAATAATAAACTCATTATACAAAAGCTGCTACAACCTTACTAATAAACACTATACAAAAGCTGCTACAACCTCCCTAATAAACTCACTATACAAAAGCTGCTACAACCTCACTAATAAACACTATACAAAAGCTGCTACAACCTCACTAATAAACTCATTATACAAAAGCTGCTACAACCTTACTAATAAACACTATACAAAAGCTGCTACAACCTCAATAATAAACTCATTATACAAAAGCTGCTACAACCTCACTAATAAACTCATTATACAAAAGCTGCTACAACCTCACTAATAAACTCACTATACAAAAGCTGCTTTAAACTCACTAATAAACTCACAATACAAAAGCTGCTACAACCTCACTAATAAACTCACTATACAAAAGCTGCTACAACCTCACTAATAAACTCACTATACAAAAGCTGCTACAAACTCACTAATAAACTCACAATACAAAGGCTGCTACAAACTCACTAATAAACTCATTATACAAAAGTTGCTACAACCTCACTAATAAACTCATTATACAAAAGCTGCTACAACCTCAACTAACAAACTCACTATACAAAAGCTACTTCAACCTCACTAATAAACTCACTATACAAAAGCTGCTACAACCTCACTAATAAACTCACTATACAAAAGTTGCTACAACCTCACTAATAAACTCATTATACAAAAGTTGCTACAACCTCACTAATAAACTCATTATACAAAAGTTGCTACAACCTCACTAATAAACTCACTATACAAAAGCTGCTACAACCTCAACTAACAAACTCACTATACAAAAGCTACTACAACCTCACTAATAAACTCACTATACAAAAGCTGCTACAACCTCACTAATAAACTCACTATACAAAAGCTGCTACAACCTCACTAATAAACTCACTATACAAAAGCTGTTACAACCTCACTAATAAACTCACTATACAAAAGCTGTTACAACCTCACTAATAAACTCACTATACAAAAGCTGCTAAGCCTCACTAATAAACTCACTATACAAAAGCTGCTGAGCCTCACTAATAAACTCACTATACAAAAGCTGCTACAACCTCACTAATAAACTCACTATACAAAAGCTGCTACAACCTCACTAATAAACTCACTATACAAAATCTGCTACAAACTCAATAATAAACTCACTATACAAAAGCTGCTACAACCTCACTAATAAACTCATTATACAAAAGCTGCTACAACCTCACTAATAAACTCACTATACAAAAGCTGCTTTAAACTCACTAATAAACTCACAATACAAAAGCTGCTACAACCTCACTAATAAACTCACTATACAAAAGCTGCTACAACCTCACTAATAAACTCACTATACAAAAGCTGCTACAAACTCACTAATAAACTCACAATACAAAAGCTGCTACAAACTCACTAATAAACTCACTATACAAAAGTTGCTACAACCTCACTAATAAACTCATTATACAAAAGTTGCTACAACCTCACTAATAAACTCACTATACAAAAGCTGCTACAACCTCAACTAACAAACTCACTATACAAAAGCTACTACAACCTCACTAATAAACTCCCTATACAAAAGCTGCTACAACCTCACTAATAAACTCACTATACAAAAGTTGCTACAACCTCACTAATAAACTCATTATACAAAAGTTGCTACAACCTCACTAATAAACTCATTATACAAAAGTTGCTACAACCTCACTAATAAACTCACTATACAAAAGCTGCTACAACCTCAACTAACAAACTCACTATACAAAAGCTACTACAACCTCACTAATAAACTCACTATACAAAAGCTGCTACAACCTCACTAATAAACTCACTATACAAAAGCTGTTACAACCTCACTAATAAACTCACTATACAAAAGCTGTTACAACCTCACTAATAAACTCACTATACAAAAGCTGTTAAAACCTCACTAATAAACTCATTATACAAAAGCTGTTACAACCTCACCAATAAACTCACTATACAAAAGCTGTTACAACCTCACTAACAAACTCACTATACAAAAGCTACTACAACCTCACTAATAAACTAACTATACAAAAGCTGCTACAACCTCACTAATAAACTCACTATACAAAAGTTGCTACAACCTCACTAATAAACTCATTATACAAAAGTTGCTACAACCTCACTAATAAACTCACTATACAAAAGCTGCTACAACCTCAACTAACAAACTCACTATACAAAAGCTACTACAACCTCACTAATAAACTCACTATACAAAAGCTGCTACAACCTCACTAATAAACTCACTATACAAAAGTTGCTACAAACTCACTAATAAACTCACTATACAAAAGCTGCTACAACCTCACTAATAAACTCACTATACAAAAGCTGCTACAACCTCACTAATAAACTCACTATACAAACGCTGCTACAACTTCACTAATAAACTCACTATACAAAAGCTGCTACAAACTCACTATACAAAAGCTGCTACAAACTCACTATACAAAAGCTGCTACAACCTCACTAATAAACTCACTATACAAAAGTTGCTACAAACTCACTATACAAAAGCTGCTACAAACTCACTATACAAAAGCTGCTACAAACTCACTATACAAAAGCTGCTACAAACTCACTATACAAAAGCTGCTACAAACTCACTATACAAAAGCTGCTACAAACTCACTATACAAAAGCTGCTACAAACTCACTATACAAAAGCTGCTACAACCTCACTAATAAACTCACTATACAAAAGTTGCTACAACCTCACTAATAAACTCATTCTACAAAAGCTGCTACAACCTCACTAATAAACTCACTATACAAAAGCTGCTACAACCTCACTAATAAATACAAAAGCTGCTACAACCTCACTAATAAACTCACTATACAAAAGTTGCTACAACCTCCCTAATAAACTCACTATACAAAATCTGTTACAACCTCACTAATAAACTCACTATACAAAATCTGTTACAACCTCACTAATAAACTCACTATACAAAATCTGTTACAACCTCACTAATAAACACACTATACAAAAGCTGTTACAACCTCACTAATAAACTCACTATACAAAAGCTGTTACAACCTCACTAATAAACTCACTATACAATAGCTGCTACAACCTCACTAATAAACTCATTATACAAAAGCTGCTACAACCTCACTAATAAACACACTATACAAAAGCTGCTACAACCTCCCTAATAAACTCACTATACAAAATCTGTTACAACCTCACTAATAAACACACTATACAAAAGCTGCTACAAACTGGATGAACAAATTGCTACAAACTTACCTTCAAAATCACAGTTGAGCAGATCTTTCCTAGCACTAAGGAGAGCATTAGAATAGATCCAGTCTATACAACATAGCAGCAAGTGGTAGGAGTTGACCAGGTCGTCACTGATGGCTGGGAAATTACCTGTCCAAGAATAAATAACTACCATAAAGGATCTCTATTTGCTTGTTGTTGACTTTTTTAGTTCAGTAGGACATGGGGGGATATTTGAGTTCATGACTTTTTTAATTCATTAGGATATGGTTACAGTAAATTGTGAGGCTAAAAACCCGCTAGGACAAACATCTTTGACCACAGACAGTCTGTACACATTGCGTCTGCCTTCTCTATCCCCAGTACAAATATCTGATCTCAAACAGCCTGTACACTTTGTCTCTGACTTCTCTTTCACTTGTACACACATCTGGCCACTGATCTAACACTGGACACCTGTACACACATGTCTGGCCACTGATCTAACACTGGACACCTGTACAAACATGTCTGGCTACTGATCTAACACTGGACACCTGTACACACATGTTTGGCCACTGATCTAACACTGGACACCTGTACAAACATGTCTGGCCACTGATCCAACACTGGACACCTGTACAAACATGTCTGGCCACTGATCTAACACTGGACACCTGTACACATGTCTGGCCACTGATCTAACACTGGACACCTGTACAAACATGCCTGGCCACTGATCTAACACTGGACACCTGTACAAACATGTCTGGCCACTGATCTAACACTGGACACCTGTACACACATGTCTGGCCACTGATCTAACACTGGACACCTGTACACACATGTCTGGCCACTGATCTAACACTGGACACCTGTACAAACACGTCTGACCACTGATCTAACACTGGACACATGTACAAACACGTCTGACCACTGATCTAACACTGGACACCTGTACACACACATCTGGCCACTGATCTAACACTGGACACCTGTACACACATGTCTGGCCACTGATCTAACACTGGACACCTGTACAAACATGTCTGGCTACTGATCTAACACTGGACACCTGTGCACACATGTCTGACCACTGATCTAACACTGGACACCTGTACAAACATGTCTGGCCACTGATCTAACACTGGACACCTGTACAAACATGTCTGGCCACTGATCCAATACTGGACACCTGTACAAACATGTCTGGCCACTGATCTAACACTGGACACCTGTACAAACATATCTGGCCACTGATCTAGCACTGGACACCTGTACAAACATGTCTGGCCACTGATCTAACACTGGACACCTGTACAAACATGTCTGGCCACTGATCTAACACTGGACATATGTACAAACATATCTGGCCACTGATCTAACACTGAACACCTGTACAAACACGTCTGGCCACTGATCTAACACTGGACACCTGTACAAACATATCTGGCCACTGATCTAGCACTGGACACCTGTACAAACATGTCTGGCCACTGATCTAACACTGGACACCTGTACAAACATGTCTGGCCACTGATCTAACACTGGACATATGTACAAACATATCTGGCCACTGATCTAACACTGAACACCTGTACAAACACGTCTGGCCACTGATCTAACACTGGACACCTGTACAAACATGTCTGGCCACTGATCTAACACTCGACACCTGTATACACATCTGGCCACTGATCTAGCACTGGACACCTGTACAAACATGTCTGGCCACTGATCTAACACTGGACACCTGTACACACGTCTGGCCACTGATCTAGCACTGGACACCTGTACACACATCTGGCCACTGATCTAGCACTGGACACTTGTACACACATGTTTGGCCACTGATCCAACACTGGACACTTGTACACATTGTTTCTGACTTCACTTCCCTCACCTTTCACTTGTACAAACATGGTCCAGGCAAAGCTGAAGACTTCATTGGATGTGCATGGATGTCGTCTGCAAGTAAAGAAATCAGATTTCAAATCAATCCATGATACTTCCACTTCCCCATGTGACTTTCTCAAAGCCACCAACACAATATGTTTTATCCACCAGTTTTTCACAACTATTTAAGCCCGGGTTCCAACAGTCAGTTGAAATCCTCAGAGCAGCTCCAGCCATTGGGGTGTGAAGTGTTTTACCTTCAGACACTCTAGGCAATGGCATATGAGAAAGGTAGGCTAGTTTACTTTCTCATAGCCTTTTCTCCCCAGACAATTCTGGAAACATGTGGTACCTATTTATTTACAGCCCAAGTGGCCTGCAACAATTCAGGACATTTCGCACAGATCACGCCTTGGCAGGCACATGCACAACCTGCAATGCTCATACAATTCCACAGTTTAATTACGTTTCACTTCATCTTTCAACATGCTTACATATGAATCTTCTTCCTACCAGAACATAATCCAGACTTTTGAATCTTCCCAGAAGGACATAATGATGTCATATTAATCTTCTTAAAAAAACATAATCCTGACACATGAATCTTCCCAAAAGAAAATAATCTTGAATTAGTCTATTAGCAGAATGTAACTCTTACACATTAATCTACTAGTAAAATGTAATCCTGACACATTAATCTACTAGCAGAATGTAATCCTTACTTGTTAATCTGCTAGCAAAATGTAATCCTTATGCATTATTCCACTAGCAGAATACAATCCTAACAAGTTTGTCTACTAGTAGAATATAATCATGATACATTAATCTGATAGCAGAATGTAATCCAGACACATTAATCTACTAGCAGAATGTAATCCTGACACAATAATCTAGTGACATAATGTAATCTGACACATTAATCTACTAAAATAATGTAGTCCTTACATTCTAATCTTCCATAGGCGAGGAGAGGAGTGGATCAAAGTGCCACGTGAACAGTCAGACTTCTGTAGGGTCATAATCACACTGAGCTGGGAATGTAAAGACTGGCCAGCAGGTGCCACAGAGGTGGACATTCAGCAATTAATTCAAGATAATGCTCGCTCGGAAGATTTTATCATTTACACAGACGGTTCAGTATCAAGAGGCAATAGAAGTGCTTGGGGTTTCTTAGCAAAAGTTAATGGTCGACGTTTGGTGCAGGAGACCCTAGCATATGATACCACAACATCCAGCTTAAGAATGGAGGTGGAGGCGGTCACTGTAGCTTTTCGCTGGCTAGAGAACATGACACACATTGTGGTTGTAACTCACTCAGAAAGCATGCTGAGGAGGATCAGGACATGCATGCTTCGTGCAGAGTGGCATGCCTCGCAGCGGAGGACACGGGTGAGGAATATTGGCTGGATTTTTTCACCAGGTAACGCCAGTGTGTTGGGAAATCAACAGGCGGACATACTAGCTGCTCTGCACAGCTTGGTGGAATACTGATGCATGATAAGGTAGACGTGGTTAGAGCCTTGTGTGAGAGCGTGTTCAGTTCGGAGGAGCAGTTGGATCACCACAGTCTGGTGAGATTGATGCAGGGGGGAGTGACGAGAGGTTCTGACAGATGCTCGAGGCTCAGACGAAAGGCAATCGTTCAATCAGAATGCTACTGGCACCATTAGTATTGGAACTCTTCGCTGGCTGCTGAAGATGGGGACGGGGTGCTTATGGGAATGCCCCAAGTGCTGTGATGTCGGTTCTTGAATCAAATTAAATCAAAATCAAATCAATCTAATCTTCTAACTAAAACATTATCCTGACTAATTTATCTTACTAGCAGAACATACAGCTATAAGGACAATATAATCCTGACACATTCATCTTCCTAGCAGAACATACAGCTATAAGGACAATATAATCCTGACACATTCATCTTCCTAGCAGAACATACAGCTATAAGGACAATATAATCCTGACACATTCATCTTCCTAGCAGAACATACAGCTATTAGGACAATATAATCCTGACACATTCATCTTCCTAGCAGAACATACAGCTATAAGGACAATATAATCCTGACACATTCATCTTCCTAGCAGAACATACAGCTATAAGGACAATATAATCCTGACACATTCATCTTCCTAGCAGAACATACAGCTATAAGGACAATATAATCCTGACACATTCATCTTCCTAGCAGAACATACAGCTATAAGGACAATATAATCCTGACACATTCATCTTCCTAGCAGAACATTCAGCTATAAGGACAATATAATCCTGACACATTCATCTTCCTAGCAGAACATACAGCTAAAAGGACAATATAATCCTGACACATTCATCTTCCTAGCAGAATACACAGCTATTAGGACAATATAATCCTGACACATTCATCTTCCTATCAGAAACAAACTTTAAACATTGCCCTACAAGACACATGAATGTAGCCTGATTACTGAAAAGACAGAAATAAATCAGTTACCTCTGTTTTCTACTCCTCTGTTGTCGAGGCACTTCCTGGGCAGGATTGACAAATATGTCCAGGAAGATGGGCTCAAACTTCTTGAAGATCACCGTGGAAACAGCAAAGTTGCGCTCCAGTTTGTCAATTTTGTCGCGGAAACTTTTGGGCAGACTGGCCATGTCAGACCACTTGCGCATCTTGTTGAAGAACTGGATGAGGCTGTGGACAGACCTGAGCATCAGGTGAACAGTAAACACCATCAGCTTCACTTGCAACTAGTCTGAGTGTATGGTGATATTTTCTGTCCACAATGTGACACACGCAGCAATACAGCTAGCACAAGTATCATGACTATGGCTAGCAAATACATTTCAAATTGTTGCTATGAAGCTGAAACTACCAGATTACCAGATACAACTGAAGGATAATGTGAGAAGTCCTCTTCCAATGGATATAAGACTAGCACATCACACAGTTCCTGACATTATATATGGTGACTGTGGGGTGGTGGTGATGATATTGACAGCGTTCGTGCAGGAGATACAATGGTAAATGACACTGATAGTGGTGTTTAAGTACTGACAACTCTGGTGCAGGAGAAACAATGTTAAATGACTCTGATAGTGGTGGTTAAGTACTGACAACTTTAGTGTAGGAGATACAATGGTAAATGACACTGATAGTGGTGTTTAAGTACTGACAACTCTGGTGTAGGAGATACAATGGTAAATGACACTGATAGTGGTGTTTAAGTACTGACAACTCTGGTGTAGGAGATACAATGGTAAATGACACTGATAGTGGTGGTTAAGTACTGACAACTTTAGTGCAAGAGATTATGTGTTAACATCACGTTGATAGTGGTGGTGATGTTCATAATGAGGGAGGTGGTAGTGTTAATAATGAAGGTGGTGGTGATGTTCATAATGAGGGTGGTGGTGATGTTCATAATGAGGGAGGTGGTGATGTTCATAATGAGGGTGGTAATTAGGATGATAAAAAGGAACTGGATTTCCTGCCGCTGCAGGACAGGATAAAACATGTCCAACAGTTTCAAAGCTATAGGGCAAAAATATCACCATATCACATCAGAGAAATAGATCAATACTTTTCTCTAGTTCGGAGGCAAAGTGCAAATACACAAGAAATCTGCATCACAAAGTAAAATTCACACACCCATACAAGACTATGTTTGTGGTCTACTACTCACACGCCCAGATTGACACACCCATACAAGACTATGTTTGTGGTCTACTACTCACACGCCCAGATTGACACCCATACAAGACTATGTTTGTGGTCTACTACTCACACGCCCAGATTTACATACTCATACAATATTTAAGTGGTTTACTACTCACATACCCAGATTCACACACCCATAAAAGAGTGTACATGGTCTACTACGCACACGCCCAGATTCACATACCCAAACAAGATAAGACTTAAGTGGTTTACTACTCACACGCCAATATTCACATACCCATACAAGACTGTACGTGGTTTACTATTATAAATGTATAGTTTAGTTCACAGCCAGTGAGAGAGGAAAGACTTTGAATGACCTCTCCATAGTTTAGTTCACAGCTACTGACAAAGGAAAGACTGTAAAGATGTTTGTCTAGTTCACAGCCACTGATAGAGGAGAGATTTTTAAAGATGTGTGTCTAGTTTAGTTAACAGTCAGTGATAGAGGAAATACTATCAAAGATGTTTGTCTAGTTCACAGCCAGTGACAGTTGAAAGACTTTCAAAGACATCTGTCTTGTTCACACCCAGTGACAGATGAAAGACTTCCAAAGATTATTGTCTCTTTCACAGCCAGTGACAAATAAAAGACTTTTAAAGATGTCTCTCTAGTTTAGTTCACAGCCAGTGACAAATAAAAGACTTTCAAAGACATCTGTCTAGTTCACACCCAGTGACAGATGAAAGACTTCCAAAGATTATTGTCTCTTTCACAGCCAGTGACAAATAAAAGACTTTCAAAGACATCTGTCTAGTTCACACCCAGTGACAGATGAAAGACTTCCAAAGGTTATTGTCTCTTTCACAGCCAGTGACAAATAAAAGACTTTCAAAGATCATTGTCTATTTCACAGCCAGTCACAAAGGAAAGACTTTCAAAGACTGATGTCTAGTTTACAGCCAGCAACTATGAAAGAGTTTCAAAGACGTATGTCTAGTTCACAGCCAGTGATTGAGGAAAGACTTTCAAAGATGTCTCTCTAGTTTAGTTCACAGCCAGTGATAGAGGAAAGACTTTCAAAGATCTATGTCTAGTTCACAGCCAGTGACAGAGGACAGACTTTCAAAGGTCTATGTTGAGTTTAAATCCAGCAACAGAGAACAGACTTTCAAATATATCTAAACAGAAGATACAAACAGCAGCAAGTGGTCAAAGAAAAAGGTGTGATAGGTTATAGTGGTTGTGTTCTCTTTAGCTGCCGATGAAAATATTACCTGAACTTGGATGATCTGAGTAACCTGGTCAGTGAGACACAGTTCCCTTCCACAGTCCCACGACCAACTGTTGGAACAGATGTACGGCGGCAGGCTTCATACAGTGCACATGCCAGCCAGTGCATCTGGTCACCCTGAAACAGATAATTTTTGTATTTAGAATAGTAAGTCAACACTGATGATTCCACCCTTATAACAATCAAGTCAATACTAATGCTGCCACACAACAATCAGCGCGGATGCACCCACACTACAATCAAGTCAACACTGATGCTCGCACACAATAATCAAACAAGTAAACACAAATGCCCACACATAACAAAGAAACAAAATTATACTTACATAAATATGAAGCTAAAGTCAACACTGCTGCTCGCACATTAATGAAACAGAAATCAAAGATGCTCACACACAATGGTCACAGATGACTGAGAATATACACACATTTGTCATCAGCTAGCTGATACCATATCATGTTTTCAGGTAACACAATGACTGATATTAGTAGTATCCCTCATCAATGTAATCTTCTGACCATTTGGATTAGCAATCTTCTGTGTCTGATAGTCTGTTACTATCATGTAAATGTGTTGTGCCTGTGTACAGCAAAGTTGTGTCTGATAGTCTGTTACTATCATGTAAATGTGTTGTGCCTGTGTACAGCAAAGTTGTGTCTGATAGTCTGTTACTATCATGTAAATGTGTTGTGCCTGTGTACAGCAAAGTTGTGTCTGATAGTCTGTTACTATCATGTAAATGTGTTGTGCCTGTGTACAGCAAAGTTGTGTCTGATAGTCTGTTACTATCATGTAAATGTGTTGTGCCTGTGTACAGCAAAGTTGTGTCTGATAGTCTGTTACTATCATGTAAATGTGTTGTGCCTGTTTACAGCAAAGTTGTGTCTGATAGTCTGTTTCTATCATGTAAATGTGTTGTGCCTGTTTACAGCAAAGTTGTGTCTGATAGTCTGTTACTATCATGTAAATGTGTTGTGCCTGTGTACAGCAAAGTTGTAATCTACATGTCATTCAGTAGATACATCTGTCATCTGACTTCTTCAAGCATTTGTTGACACAGTGAAGCATGTGTTAACTAGAAACTCCTTATCCTTATTCTAGAACACACAAGGCAATAAAAATGGGGAGAGGTGCTAACAAACGTGGTGAAGATAAAAAGAGACAGCAATATTACAGGAAGAAGATATGGTGTGTTACTACCAATAATGGCAACAAGACAACGCCACCAGATCTCAGCTGGTTGAGGGCAAATGCCCATATGCTCCCTTATGGAATGTAATAATCATCATAACTGACAGCAGAAAATACTATTATTATTATTTTACTACTTTTTGCACCTAAGAATTTGTAAAATGAATTAATGTGTCCTATTCTAACAAAATGAGAATCTGTAAACCAGAAATAATAGAAACAGACACGCCATCCGCAGACAGTGAGTGGCGACTAGAAGTCTGTCA
This sequence comes from Candidula unifasciata, assembly GCA_905116865.2. Lineage (NCBI taxonomy): Eukaryota > Metazoa > Mollusca > Gastropoda > Stylommatophora > Geomitridae > Candidula > Candidula unifasciata. The sequence continues at coordinate 325,525 of CAJHNH020005780.1, read as the reverse complement.
GATCTGCCATATAAACCGTTCCGTCACCCAGGTGTGAACTGTTCCCGTTAGCTCACCCGTGTAGTGTACGAATATTTGCATTAACATAACTGGATAATTTCATAAACACAGCCGGAGTTAAAGTTCTATTAGAGCTACACAGTTTAACTAAACACCAAGCATGTATTGGGAGACGAAAACTGTCAGTAAAACCTGCACAACGAAACTAAGAAAAACTTTACAGAAATGCGGAAAACACGATTGACCCACCTCTAGAGTGAAATTGGTCTGAATTTTTTGGTAGTTTTGCCATGCCTCTTCTTTAGTCGTGGCATCCATGTTCAAGTCGAGGCATATCTCCTCGAAACGCTGTAAGATATTCTCTTCATCCTCCCCTGAAAGACCCATGGTTGTCGTCTGTACGGTGTGTAGTTTGGTGAGAAAAGTCGCCTTGCCTTCAGCAACTTGTTTCCATCTCGTCTGCCATTTTGAAGATAACGGGATCTGGCTTGTCCCCAGTTCGCAGAAGAGTTCCTACTTGTGTGCAGTGGCGGGAAACCACTCAACGTTCACTTGGTCTCCTCTCTCCTATCTAATATTCAGCCTAGTCTCTTTTCTCCATTCAATCTGGTCTTGTTTATGTCTCCTATCTAATATTCAACTTAGTCTCTATTTTCCATTTAATCTGGTCTTGTTTACGTCTCCGATCTAATATTCAGCCTAGTCTCTTTTGTCTATTTAATCTGGTCTTGTTTACGTCTCCGATCTAATATTCAGCCTAGTCTCTTTTCTCCATTCAGTCTGGTCTTGTTTATGTCTCCGATCTAATATTCAGCCTAGTCTCTTTTGTCTATTTAATCTGGTCTTGTTTACGTCTCCGATCTAATATTCAGCCTAGTCTCTTTTGTCTATTTAATCTGGTCTTGTTTACGTCTCCGATCTAATATTCAGCCTAGTCTCTTTTCTCCATTCAGTCTGGTCTTGTTTATGTCTCCGATCTAATATTCAGCCTAGTCTCTTTTGTCTATTTAATCTGGTCTTGTTTATGTCTCCGATCTAATATTCAGCCTAGTCTCTTTTCTTCTGTTTGTATGAGGGTGTCTGTTTGTGTGATTAGTTATGTGTGTATGCATGCATATGTTTTTATGTATGTTATGTGTGTGTATGTATGCACGTATGTGTGTTTGTATGCATGTTGGTGGATGTATGTATGTATCTGTGTAAGTATGTGTGTGAATTTATGTGTGTTTGCAAGTATGTATGTATGTTTGTAAGTATGTGAGTGTATGTATGGATGTGTGTATGTATGCATGTGTGTGTGTGCGCGCATGTATGTCTATGTAAATGTGTGTTTATGTTTGTATGTCGATTTATGTTTGTATTATGTATGCATGCAGATTTAGCCTATGTATGTACACATGTGTATGTGTGCGTATATGTATGTAGGTGCATGTATGTATGTCTGTATGTATGAGAATGTATGAATGTAAATGTGTAAGTATGTGATTGTATCTGTGTGTGTATATTTATGTGTAATGTGGGTGTATGCAGGTATATGTAGCTGTGTAGGTATGTGGGTGTTTGTGTATTTATAAAAGCATGCATGTGTGTGTGATTGTGTGTGTATGCATGTGGATATATGAAAGTATATTTAGGTATGTATGTATGTGTGTAAAGATGTGAGTTTAGGTATAAATGTGTGGATATATGTATGCATGTGTGTGGGTGTATGTATTCATGTAAGTGTAAATGTGTGGTTTTGGGCATATGTTGGTGTCTGTACATGTAATGGTATTTGTGTGTATGCATGGGTGCGTGTATAGATGTGTATATATGGAATGCGTGTGTGCATGTATATCCATAAATGAATGTGTGTGTTTTTTCTGTTTGTGCATTTATTTCTATGTATGTGTATGCTTGTACATGTATGTAGATGCAGGTGTGTATATATCACGTATGTCTGTATATGAGTTCACCTGTATGAAAATGTAGATGTACGTATACGTGTGTGTGAGTGTGTATGATGGCGTACACACGATGTGTGTATGCATTATATATTTCTTTTTAAATCCATAACATGCATTATTGATAACAGGTATTAGTACTCTGAAAAATGAGTACTTAGAAGGGCCGAATGTCAGACGGGCCTGCGTGCCCAATTTGTAACCCTTTGAAAATAAAGTTTGTTCGTTCGTTCGTTCTCCATTTAATCTGGTCTTGTTTATGTCTCCGATCTAATATTCTACATAGTCTCTTTTCTCCATTGAATCTGGTCTAATTTATGTCTCCTATCTAATATTCTACCTAGTCTATTTTCTCCATTTAATCTGGTCTTGTTTATGTCTCCGATCTAAAATTCAACCTAGTTTCTTTTCTCCATTTAATCTGGTCTAATTTATGTCTCCTATCTAATATTCAACTTAGTTTCTTTTCTCCATTTAATCTGGTCTTGTTTATGTCTCCGATCTAAAATTCAACCTAGTTTCTTTTCTCCATTTAATCTGGTCTTGTTTATGTCTCCTATCTAATATTCTACGTAGTCTCTTTTCTCCATTTAATCTGGTCTTGTTTATGTCTCCTGTCTAATATTTAACCCAGTCTCTTTTCTCCATTGAATCTGGTCTTGTTTATGTCTCCTATCTAATATTCAACTTAGTTTCTTTTCTCCATTTAATCTGGTTTTGTTTATGTCTCCTATCTAATATTCAACCTAGTCTTTTTTCTCCATTTAATCTGGTTTTGTTTATGTCTCATATCTAATATTCTACCTAGTCTCTTTTCTCCATTTAATCTGGTCTTGTTTATGTCTACTATCTAATATTCTACATAGTCTCTTTTTCTATATTTAATCTCGTCTTGTTTCTGTCTCCTCTTTCCTTATATTTTTCTTATATTCAACCTAGTCTCTTTGCACTATTTAACATTGTCTCTTTTCTCTCATTATCCATTTAACCTCTCTCCTATTCTACACGCAGCCTTATCTCTTTACTCGTATTCTTAATTTAACCGTGTCTCTTCTATCGCATTTTCAGTTTAACATTGTCTCCTTTCTACTATTATTAATTTGACAGCAGCACGGACAGACGTTCATTGGACAGCTTTGGCTTCAGGCATTTTAACGTTCTTTTCCACTAGGAGGGTGGACCAGTCTACCGAGGCCTATCCCCCACGCAGTCCCGTTGTGTCCATAAGCAGCTCGAAGTTTTTTTAGCAGGTTCGCCTAGTTGTTTTAGTACTCGTTTATTACAATCCCAGGTGCTTCAGTACATTGAATTTGGAAGTGTAGATTAGCTCTCTTGCGCCTACCTAGACAGCGAAGAGTTTTACTGCGTACCCTTAATCGCTCCTCAAACTGACCACCAGATCTCTGTACGTGTACAGATGTTGGTCTTCGTTTCGCGACTTGTGTGACAACCTCAGGTTTATCAGGACCTGCTGACGTGGAGAAGTAGGAACGAGTGTTTAAATTCCTTACTGGAAAGTATACAGATCTTATAAAATCACAGACCATACGTCAATTTTCACAGCCTAATTAGTCAGCATAATGAAAGCCTTAGAGATAGCAGCAAAAAATCCCCCCCCCCCCCCTGAAATTGACAATGACAGATTCTCTTTAATCAGTACAATCACTAGGAAATTATACAAAAGGAAGTAGATCAGACATTAAAGAGGAGATATTTACACTAGCCACACAACTTGGTAATCAAGGCTGAGTTGAGTCAAGAATTGTCATCACAGCACTCGGGGCATTCCCATGCATGCTCCGTCTTCATCTTCAGCAGCCAGCGCAGAGTTCCAATACTGATGGTACCGGTCACAATCTAGTTAAAAGTCTGTCATGCCTTTCCTTTGAGTGTAGTGAGCTGGCCAGACCCTCTGGTTACACCCAGGTGCCTCATTCTCTCCAGACCATAATAATCTTCTTTCTCTACTAATTATGTTGCTTGTTCCCAAAGGACCTTGACCACATCTGCCTTGTCATGTATCAATTCACCACCCACTGGTGCGGATCTAAACCAATCTGTCTGTCTATTCATGACTAAAGAATGTAGATTGTCTCTTTCTAATGTGGGCAATTAGTTATTTTCGCGAGTCAGTTTCTTTTAAGACGTCTTCATTACTCATTTTATCTGTCCAGATTATTCTTATCATATGTCTATAAAACTAAATCTTCGTAGCTTCCAAATAAGTTTTAAATAATTTACCAACTGTCCATGATTCACCTCCGTATTTCAATATAGGATTAATAATTTTATAAAATGCCGCCTTTGTATGAGATATTCGACGTTTAACTTCCTTAATACATCTTCCATCTGATGTTATCATCGTACCCAAGTACTTGAACATATCAACTTGCCGGAGGTTTGTCCCACTTACCTTTTTTTTTTTTTTAATGTTGCATTTTGGAGGGTCAGTTTTCATTGTAATTACCATCACTTCTGTGTTTCTGCTGTTCAGATTAAGAACCCTGTTTTCACTTTCCGTTGCTATAATTTATTGCAGCTGTGTTTCATTTTCAGCGATCAAAACCTTATCGTCAGCATATCTCACGTTGTTAACAATATGCCCACCAACCGCTATTCCTGGCATACTATGTATAGGTCTAAAAATTATTTCACTGTACAAATTGAATAAATCAAGTGCTAGTACACATCCCTGTCTAAGGCCATGTTTTCTCTTTTGAAAAGTTCCAAAATGGTTGTCAATCCGTATGTCTGCTTCTTGTCAGTATATGTTTTTTATTATTCTCAGATCCCAATGTTTAAGTAAGGTTTCCAAAATTCAATAAATTTTGTATGTTTCACATTATCGAATGCAAGTGTAATCAATTAAACACAAATATATTCATATCAATCATTCTTTCCAAAAGTGTTCTCAATATAAATATGGCGTTGTTTGTGCCTTTACCACTCTGTTCTTCTACAATTTCTGGTTTAATTTTGCACCTTGTTCTTCTCATGATCATTCTCATTAATATTTTAGTTAACTGACTCATTAAACGAATTGTTCCATGTTCTCCACATTCCACTGCAACAGGGCCCTGGAGATTGACATGTCATCATGTGGTTTATAGCATCTTCCACTTCTGCTTTCAGCATTGGCGGTCATTCCCAAGACTACTGACTCTCTGTCTGGTCTGCTGTTATCATCGTATAGTTCTTTTATAAACTCTGCCATCTTCCAATTACCTTCTTTTTGTCCATTAATATTTCATCTTTCATCTACTTGTTATATATTTTCTAAAATCTGATAGTTCTTGTATTCTTATATACATTTATTGTGTGTTCTGCCTTTGTTATTCAATTTCTTTACTCTTATTATTTAGCCATACTTCTTTCGCTGCTTTAAATTTACGTACAATCTATATGTATTCTCTTATATTCATCTTGGTTGTGTTTATTTTTTTTCTTCTAATTTCCATCAGATGTAAAATTTCCTCTGTCATCCATTCTTTTCTTTGCTGCCTTCTTTACTTCTGTAATATTTTCTTTGATGTCTGTTGTAATGACTCTTTTAGCATTTGCCATTGTTCATCTATACTAATTATCTTTTCAACAGCATTATATCTATTTTGAACAGTAATGATTTATCTCTTACTCATTTCTTGATTTGATTCCAGTATTTCCAAATCTAGGCTTGGTATTTCTTGGAGCCCTTTTTTCGTTTCTACAGCTTTATCCTTGGTTTTCCAATCACTGGTACATGGTCACTGTTACAGTCTGCACCTGGTCTTGTTTTTACTAACATCAATCTGTTTCTGAATAGGCTGTTTATAATGTATGTAATCAATCGGCTTAGGTGTCGCGAGCGTGTTTCGTAATGCCAGGGTGCCGGGTTCGATCCCAGCCGCGGACGGTCTGTCTTGCGTTGGTCTCGACAGTGGTGCTGAGAGCCGATCGGCCAGAAATCAGTGGCAAACCACTGGACGCAAATTGACCTAGAAAAACCACAACAGCCAAAAAAATATTGGGGTTAGTTCTGCAACGTCCTGTAAAGGATACGCAACCAACTTGATCAGTCTGGTTCGACAATTATTTCCATTGCTTTTTCAAGTCCACAAGCGTCTAATGTAGTGCTTTGGGAGAGAACTAAACAGGCTCCAGTAGACTAAGAGGTGAGGAAAAGACGCTGGCGTTGGATAGGACACACACCGAGAAAACAGGAGAACAGCATAATTAGAATGTCTTTGCATTGGAACCCATAGGGCATGAGTGAGTTGGTTGAGGGCCTATGCTTCATTGGGGGATAGAAAGGCAGAAGAAGAAGTAGAAGATAGAACCCGTTCTGATATTGTCATGTATGACTGATAGAACCCGTTCTGATATTGTCATGTATGACTGATAGAACCCGTTCTGATATTGTCATGTATGACTGATAGAACCCGTTCTTATATTGTCATGAATGACTGATAGAACTCGTTCTGATGTTGTCATGTATGACTGATACAACCCGTTCTGATATTGTCATGTATGACTGATAGAACCCGTTCTGATGTTGTCATGTTTGACTGATAGAACCCGTTCTGATATTGTCATGTATGACTGATAGAACCCGTTCTGATGTTGTCATGTTTGACTGATAGAATCAGCCTAACCGACATCATACCTGGTGCAGAATGGATACCTGTGCCTCAGGCGTTTATTTGTACATTTTCCTGTATTGTCACACTCAACAGGCGATATAGAGAAGAGAATCCTGTTGCTGTTAATGCAGAGGTCAACGCTCTCATCGGTGAAAATTCAGACGAAGCAGATGCAATAATCTATACAGACGGATACGTTATACGCCAAAGAAGAAGCGCATGGGCATTTACAGCACGCTCAGCGGGCAGAACAGTCAAAGAAGCCAACGGCGCCTTCTCCATAACAACCAGCAGCATAACGATAGAGGTGATGGCGGTGACGCAAGCGCTTGCCTGGCTTGAAACACAAAAATACACCCGCGCGTGTATACTCAGTGATTCAATGAGTATGATCCGGAGGGTTCAGGCAAGTTCAGTGCGAAGACAATGGCTTGAATCATTACAGAAGTCCACTGTGCGTGGATGGAAATGAAAGAGCTGACAGGTTGGCTAGATCCGCTATCACTACCGACGGCCAGCCTATGGATCATGCTGATATTATCAATGCCCTCAGAGAAATGGGAAGGATAGAGGACTTTGGTGGCAGTGAATCAACATCACTCGCCAGAATGACAGACTTGGGAATTAAAATCGGCACAGCAAAAAACGAGACGCACACAAGACGACTTGTTAATCAACATAGAACTGGTACTATTAGCCATCGGACGTTGGGGTCCATACTGAGGGGAGGATCTGAGCACCTATGGACATGTCCGGAGTGCAATGAGGATAACCCAACTAACTAACTGATAGAATCCGTTCTGATATTGTCATGTATCCTTTTACTGTTTTTTTCTCTCTCTTTGTTAGAAAATTATGCTGACACCCCTTTCTTGTTTTTGCCCACCTGAGTCAATTATTCTAGTCATCTGAACACATTTCTCCTCCTCCAGTATGTCTTGTTTCACATAAACCAAGGATGTTTAAGTTCATTCTTTTCATTTCTCTTTTGATGTTTTCCAGTTGACCTGCTTGCATGAGTGTTCTCACATTTCATGTTCCAGTGGTTAGTGTCTCATTTGTTCGCGTACAGTAGTCGGATGATGGTCTCGCGGTACCTGTAGAACACGCAGGCCTGTACCGCACGAGGAAGTTCTTGAACTGACCTGTAGCACATGCAGGCCTGTACCACACGAGGAAGTTCTTGAACTGACCTTAGCACATGCATGACTGTACCGCACGAGCAAGTTCTTGAACTGACCTTAGCACATGCATGACTGTACCGCACGAGGAAGTTCTTAAACTGACCTGTAGCACATGCATGACTGTACCGCACGAGGAAGTTCTTGAACTGACCTGTAGCACATACATGACTGTACCGCACGAGGAAGTTCTTGAACTGACCTTAGCACATGCATGACTGTACCGCACGAGGAAGTTCTTGAACTGACCTTAGCACATGCATGACTACCGCACGAGGAAGTTCTTAAACTGACCTTAGCACATGCATGACTGTACCGCACGAGCAAGTTCTTGAACTGACCTGTAGCACATGCATGACTGTACCGCACGAGGAAGTTCTTGAACTGACCTTAGCACATGCATGACTGTACCGCACGAGGAAGTTCTTGAACTGACCTGTAGCACATGCATGACTGTACCGCACGAGGAAGTTCTTGAACTGACCTGTAGCACATGCAGGCCTGTACCGCACGAGGAAGTTCTTGAACTGACCTTAGCACATGCATGACTGTACCGCACGAGCAAGTTCTTGAACTGACCTTAGCACATGCATGACTGTACCGCACGAGGAAGTTCTTAAACTGACCTGTAGCACATGCATGACTGTACCGCACGAGGAAGTTCTTGAACTGACCTGTAGCACATACATGACTGTACCGCACGAGGAAGTTCTTGAACTGACCTTAGCACATGCATGACTGTACCGCACGAGGAAGTTCTTGAACTGACCTTAGCACATGCATGACTACCGCACGAGGAAGTTCTTAAACTGACCTTAGCACATGCATGACTGTACCGCACGAGCAAGTTCTTGAACTGACCTGTAGCACATGCATGACTGTACCGCACGAGGAAGTTCTTGAACTGACCTTAGCACATGCATGACTGTACCGCACGAGGAAGTTCTTGAACTGACCTGCAGCACATGCATGACTGTACCGCACGAGGAAGTTCTTGAACTGACCTTAGCACATGCATGACTGTACCGTACGAGGAAGTTCTTGAACTGACCTGTAGCACATGCAGGCCTGTACCGCACGAGGAAGTTCTTGAACTGACCTTAAAGTCGTTCATCGAATGTTGTACAGACATGACTTCTGTGCAAAATACCCACAGTAGGTTGCAATTTCTTTCTGTGAGAGCAGTTGCCAGACTGAGCGGGTTATCACAGCCATTGTGCCTAGAGGCATCCTCTGCCTAGCACGGTTGAAGTGATGACCAGTGGCCAGACTGAGCAAGGCATCCTCTGCCTAGCACGGTTAAAGTGATGACCAGTGGCCAGACTGAGCGGGTTATCCCAGCCATTGTGCCTAGAGACATCCTCTGCCTAGCACGGTTGAAGTGATGACCAGTGGCCAGACTGAGCGAGGCATCCTCTGCCTAGCACGGTTAAAGTGATGACCAGACTGAGCATGTTATCCCAGCCATTGTGCCTAGAGACATCCTGTGCCTAGCACGGTTGAAGTGATGACCAGTGGCCAGACTGAGCGAGGCATCCTCTGCCTAGCACGGTTAAAGTGATGACCAGTGGCCAGACTGAGCGAGGCATCCTCTGCCTAGAACGGTTAAAGTGATGACCAGTGGTCAGACTGAGCGAGGCATCCTTTGCCTAGCACGGTTAAAGTGATGACCAGTGGCCAGACTGAGTGAGGCATCTTCTGCCTAGCACGGTTGAAGTGATGACCGATATTGAAAACTGTACAGCTGCTCATCACTTGTATATATCACCTGCCTGCCATGACTCCACGTAATCTTGATCTGGGGGGTTGGTTGGGGGGCCGCGGTTAAGCGATTTTCTTAGAAAGCATAATTGGCACAAAGAATCCAGATCACAAATATAACTGATACTACTTGCACTATGTTGTACGTGATCGATTTTTTTTTCTTCTTCACAAATGGATGGAAGGATTGCTGTCTACGTGCTGTTTCCCTGGCGGAGTCTCGAGAGGAAAGACCTGTAGATAAGTGGGAAAAAAGAGAACATCACACAAGGCCATGAATGGAGTCTCGAGAGGAAAGACCTGTAGATAAGTGGACAAAGAGAACATCTCACAAGGCCATGAATGGAGTCTCAAGAGGAAAGACCTGTAGATAAGTGGACAATGAGAACATCTCACAAGGCCATGAATGGAGTCTCAAGAGGAAAGACCTGTAGATGAGTGGACAAAGAGTCATCTTGTCTCTCAACCATGGTGGTACGTAATGACTGAGTCATCTTATGTCTCTCAGCCATGGTCCCACGAAATGACTGAGTCATCTTATGTCTCTCAGCCATGGTGGTACATAATAACTGAGTCATCTTATGTCTCTCAGCCATGGTGGTATGTAATGAATGAGTTATCTTATGTCTCTCAACCATGGTGGTACATAATGAATGAGTCATCTTATGTCTCTCAGCCATGGTGGTACGTAGTGACGGAGTCACCTGGTACATGTCAAGCAGACCAGTGAACACAGCCATGGTGTGGGTCAAGCAGTCCAGTGAACACCCTTTACCCAGGTGCAACAAAGAAAGCATTCAACCTGAGGCATTCCCATGCATGCTCTATCCTCATCTTCAGCAGCCAGCGCAGAGTTCCAATACTGATAGCACCGGTCACAATCTGGTTAAAAGTCCGTCTTGCCTATCCTCTGAGTGTCTTGTTCCTTACCTACGAATTAGAAATGCACTGTCCACAGAAGAGGCAAATGTGGCAGCATCCAACTTACAACAAGTAATAACATCACATGGGTGTTCTGGTAGCCAGGTCCTGACTTAGATACTGGCTACTTTGACATGACAAACAGGTGAGACACATGCACAGCCACACACACACAACATAAACTAGCAAGACACATGCACAGCCACACACACACACAGCATAAACTAGCAAGACACATGCACAGCCACACACACACACAGCATAAACTAGCAAGACACATGCATAGCCACACACACAACACAAACTAGCAAGACACAAGCACAGCCACACACAACATAAACTAGCAAGACACATGCATAGCCACACACACAACATAAACTAGCAAGACAAGCACAGCCACACACACACAGCATAAACTAGCAAGACACAAGCACAGCCACACACACACAACATAAACTAGCAAAACATGCACAGCCACACACACACAAAACTAGCCAGACACAAGCACAGCCACACACACACACAACATAAACTAGCAAGACACATGCACAGCCACACACACAACATAACTAGAAAGACACAAGCACAGCCATACACACACAACATAAACTAGCAAGACACATGCACAGCCACACGCACAACATAAACTAGCAAGACATGCACAGCCACACACACAGCATAAACTAGCAAGACAAGCACAGCTACACACACAGCATAAACTAGCAAGACAAGCACAGCCACACACACACAACATAAACTAGCAAGACACAAGCACAGCCACACACACACAACATAAACTAGCAAGACAAGCACAGCCACACACACACACAACATAAACTAGCAAGACACAAGCACAGCCACACACACACACAACATAAACTAGCAAGACACAAGCACAGCCACACACACACAACATTAACTAGCAAGACACATGCACAGCCACACACACAATATAACTAGCAAGACACAAGCACAGCCATACACACATAAACTAGCAAGACACATGCACAGCCACACACACAATATAACTAGCAAGACACAAGCACAGCCATACACACATAAACTAGCAAGACACAAGCACAGCCATACACACATAAACTAGCAAGACACAAGCACAGCCACACACACATAACATAAACTAGCAAGACACATGCACAGCCACACACACACAACAAACTAGCAAGACATGCACAGCCACACACAACATAAACTAGCAAGACATGCACAGCCACACACACAACATAAACTAGCAAGACATGCACAGCCACACACACACAGCATAAACTAGCAAGACACATGCACAGCCACACACACACAACATAAACTAGCAAGACACGTGCACAGCCACACACACACACAACATAAACTAACAAGACACAAGCATGACCACACACACACACAAATGAAACAGATTTCAGGCATTCAATAATTTATATTTACAAAACAGACAGTGATTAAACAAGATGTGCAGCAATGTTGTGAGGGCAACCAGACAGAAACCAAACAGTTCAAATCCCAACAATGCCAATAAAAACATATCAATATCTTCTCATCAAACTGTTTCTTCTATTTAAAGTTCCAAGATTTTAAAAAAAAAAAAAAGGTGTCAGCTGTGCACAGGTTTAATACAAGATCATGAAAATCGTGTTTCAATGATAAAAGATATCAGAGACATACCTTAGTAATAATCTCATCTCACCCAGCTGATGAAAGACCGTCCAAGATTGACATCAATGGAGTCTGTAAGTGTATGGAGAACAGTTGCCTCATTGGTGTCTGTGTGTTTATTGTAAGTCTGGGCAGAACAGTTGCACAAGTGTTGATGCCACAGTATAATAGTTGAGTTCAACAGGTCTTATTAAAAAAAAGTGGAAACAGCAAGAACAAGCATACACAGGAACAGCATGGACAAGTACACAGTATGTAGAAACAGACCAGGAAACTATCAAGGAAATAAAGCTAACGACACTGACAAACAGTCATCTGTAATAAACAAAACCTCTGCAAGTTTACATGCCCACGGTACTTCTAGAACCAGCTTGACAACTATCCTGATAGACACAGCTCCCATAACTTGCAGTGCTGGTACAGTATGTATGTGACAGCAGCTGTCCCAACTTGCAGTGTTGGTACAGTGTGTATGTGACAGCAGCTGTCCTAACTTGCAGTGCTGGTACAGTGTGTATGTGACAGCAGCTCTCCTAACTGGTAGTGTTGGTACAGTGTGTATGTGGCAGCAGCTGTCCTAACTTGCAGTGCTGGTACAGTGTGTATGTGACAGCAGCTGTCCTAACTTGCAGTGTTGGTACAGTGTGTATGTGACAGCAGCTGTCCTAACTTGCAGTGTTGGTACAGTGTGTATGTGACAGCAGCTGTCCTAACTTGCAGTGCTGGTACAGTGTGTATGTGACAACAGCTGCCCTAACTTGCAGTGCTGGTACAGTGTGTATGTGACAGCAGCTGTCTTAACTTGCAATTCTCGTACTGTGTGTGTGTGTGTGTGATAGGAGCTAACCCAACTTGCAGTGCTGGTAGCACACATTCTGTGTATGGGTTCCTGTGTGAAAGCATACACACTGTGTGCGCGTAACCTTATGAAAACTGTGTGCATGAGTGTGTTTATATACATGTATATATATATACTAAATGAGAAAAGAAAACACGAGTGCTCATTTACACTAAGTTAGTAAAGGAAAAACTGCATTGCAAGCTTGATGAGAATGCTAGTTACTGTTTACTTGCAGATATACTTCACACATTGGCTCAGGTGCAAAACACAATGCATCCAGCTGCAAAGTGAAAGGGCAACAGAAGCAGAGTGCTGAGCTACAAAGAAGATTCAATGTTTGACAGTGCTGAGAAACAATGTTTCACTGTCTGATGTATTCACTAGGGCAGCAACTACCGGCCAGGATAAGAGACACAATGTTTCACTGTCTGATGTAATCACTAGGGCAGCAACTACCGGCCAGGACAATAGACTGACACAATGTTTCTGATGCATTCACTTGGGCAGGCAGCAACTGCAAACCATCACAGTGAGCACTTGATCTGCGCCGCTCTGTAACCCATGGCTCCAGCTTCTGTCAGAGTGCCAGCACCACACAGTCGAGGGCTGTTTTCTCTACAGCATGGTCAGCGAACTTACTGGCCGGGCAGGGCCCTCTTCTGGCCTGACAGGTTCTACTTCATGCAGCTTTAGTCAGAAATGGGAGATGTGAATATCATGCGATAAACACAAAGAATAACTGGCATGTCTGACAAAGACACTAAGCACCTCACTGAAACAAAACCCTGGCCCCACTACAACCAGCTAACCAGACCTACCAACTGTAATTCTCGCATTTGACCTAACACACAAGACAACTTACATAAATATACCAAGGTCATATGTTAAACAAACTTCATACAAATTATGAAAAAATGCACAAAACAAAAATCAAAGCACAGAACTGTAAAACCAGTTTCCACCCTTGTTTTTTTTTTTTTAAACCATCAATGAAACATGAAAGAAGTCAGAGGGTTATCTTCATACAATTCAATTGTACATGTTACAAGTGCAATGACTGCTGGCTTGGTCTTTTCAAGTTTAGCACATAACACCACATACCCACGGTAGAAGAGCTATGTAGTTGGTTAACTGGAGCCTTTTCTTTGCATGATACAACCACAGAAATGAAAAGAGGGACAGAAAGAAACCAAGTGTGTACAGACAATCACTAGCAATACATATGTCAGGATATATAGGTTTGATCTGTTAGTCCACAAGCTGGCAACAAAACAAGGTCACCAATCACAAGCTTTCATGTTCTAGAGATGCTGAATATGCTGGGTTGCCTTGCCTTCAATGATGAGACCACATCAAGAAAGCATTAATGATGAACTATTCTCACTGGTCAACTATAATGAGGCAACAGATTGATGGAGGGAGCTGAGCTGTTGGGACAATCACTGCTGGCTGACCAAAAACGTGATGTGTGACAAAGAAAGAAACAATCTTAACACGACTGGTTACCAACCAAATTAGTTAAACATGTGACACATCTGTGACAATTGGATACGTAGAAATACAAAAGAGCTCAACAAAGCAAATGTTCTGTTCTACAACATTATCTTATAAAAGGGGTTCTGTTTCTCTGCAAACAGTTTCTGGCCTGTGTTGTCAGCATGACCGTCGACGACTCATCTTGTACTCAAAGCCTAGTGTCAGTTACTCGTGGGGAAGTAGAGGAGATGACGGCTGTCCTGTCTTGCATGTCAGAGGATAAATTTGCCAATGATGAGGCCAAGCAGAATGGCAGCAATAAGGTACACCACTGGGGGAAAGGTTCGAACACTGGCAGTCGATGTTGGTGCAGGGATTGAAGATGGGGTGGAGGAGACGGTTTCTGTCATGGCCACCTTGCGCAGACGTACTCCCTCATCCTGTACAATATAAACAGAGAGACAATATAAGACATTAAACACAACAACAACAACTTCTGTGATGTGACATCAAGTGCTTAGTGTCTGTCACCTTACTCAATGGCTGGCTATAGCTACACTCTCCCACTTCAAGGTCCCAGACACAAGACAGAGACAGGAAACAAACAATGGGACAGCACAAGGTCCCAGACACAATACAGAGACAGAAAACATTCAACAATGGGACAGCACAAGGTCCCAGACACAATGCAGAGACAGGAAACATTCAACAATGGGACAGCACAAGGTCCCAGACACAAGACAGAGACAGGAAACAAACAATGGGACAGCACAAGGTCCCAGACACAATACAGAGACAGAAAACATTCAACAATGGGACAGCACAAGGTCCCAGACACAATGCAGAGACAGGAAACATTCAACAATGGGACAGCACAAGGTCCCAGACACAAGACAGAGACAGGAAACAAACAATGGGACAGCACAAGGTCCCAGACACAAGACAGAGACAGGAAGCATTCAACATTGGGACAGCACAAGGTCCCAGACACAATACAGAGACAGGAAACATTCAACAATGGGACAGCACAAGGTCCCAGACACAAGACAGAGACAGGAAACATTCAACAATGGGACAGCACAAGGTCCCAGACACAATGCAGAGACAGGAAACAAACAATGGGACAGCACAAGGTCCTAGACACAATACAGAGACAGGAAACATTCAACAATGGGACAGCGCAAGGTCCCAGACACAAGACAGAGACAGGAAACATTCAACAATGGGACAGCACAAGGTCCCAGACACAAGACAGAGACAGAAAACATTCAACAATGGGACAGCACAAGGTCCCAGACACAATACAGAGACAGGAAACATTCAACAATGGGACAGCACAAGGTCCCAGACACAATGCAGAGACAGGAAACATTCAACAATGGGACAGCACAAGGTCCCAGACACAAGACAGAGACAGGAAACATTCAACAATGGGACAGCACAAGGTCCCAGACACAATACAGAGACAGGAAACATTCAACAATGGGACAGCACAAGGTTCCAGACACAAGACAGAGACAGGAAACATTCAACAATGGGACAGCACAAGGTCCCAGACACAATACAGAGACAGGAAACATTCAACAATGGGACAGCACAAGGTTCCAGACACAAGACAGAGACAGGAAACATTCAACAATGGGACAGCACAAGGTCCCAGACACAATGCAGAGACAGGAAACATTCAACAATGGGACAGCACAAGGTCCCAGACACAAGACAGAGACAGGAAACATTCAACAATGGGACAGCACAAGGTCCCAGACACAATACAGAGACAGGAAACATTCAACAATGGGACAGCACAAGGTCCCAGACACAAGACAGAGACAGGAAACATTCAACAATGGGACAACACAAGGTCCCAGACACAATGCAGAGACAGGAAACATTCAACAATGGGACAGCACAAGGTTCCAGACACAAGACAGAGACAGGAAACATTCAACAATGGGACAGCACAAGGTCCCAGACACAAGACAGAGACAGGAAACATTCAACAATGGGACAGCACAAGGTCCCAGACACAATACAGAGACAGGAAACATTCAACAATGGGACAGCACAAGGTCCCAGACACAAGACAGAGACAGGAAACATTCAACAATGGGACAACACAAGGTCCCAGACACAATGCAGAGAAAGAAAACATTCAACAATTGGACAGCACAAGGTCCCAGACACAATACAGAGACAGGAAACATTCAACAATGGGACAGCACAAGGTCCCAGACACAATACAGAGACAGAAAACATTCAACAATGGGACAGCACAAGGTCCCAGACACAAGACAGAGAACATTCAACAATGGGACAGCACAAAGTCCCAGACACAAGACAGAGAACATTCAACAATGGGACAGCACAAGGTTCCAGACACAAGACAGAGACAGGAAACATTCAACAATGGGACAGCACAAGGTTCCAGACACAAGACAGAGACAGGAAACATTCAACAATGGGACAGCACAAGGTCCCAGACACAAGACAGAGACAGGAAACATTCAACAATGGGACAACACAAGGTCCCAGACACAATGCAGAGAAAGAAAACATTCAACAATTGGACAGCACAAGGTCCCAGACACAATACAGAGACAGGAAACATTCAACAATGGGACAGCACAAGGTCCCAGACACAATACAGAGACAGAAAACATTCAACAATGGGACAGCACAAGGTCCCAGACACAAGACAGAGAACATTCAACAATGGGACAGCACAAAGTCCCAGACACAAGACAGAGAACATTCAACAATGGGACAGCACAAGGTTCCAGACACAAGACAGAGACAGGAAACATTCAACAATGGGACAGCACAAGGTTCCAGACACAAGACAGAGACAGGAAACATTCAACAATGGGACAGCACAAGGTCCCAGACACAATGCAGAGACAGAAAACATTCAACAATGGGACAGCACAAGGTCCCAGACACAATGCAGAGACAGGAAACATTTAACAATGGGACAGCACAAGGTCCCAGACACAATACAGAGACAGGAAACATTCAACAATGGGACAGCACAAGGTCCCAGACACAATGCAGAGACAGAAAACATTCAACAATGGGACAGCACAAGGTCCCAGACACAATGCAGAGACAGGAAACAAACAATGGGACAGCACAAGGTCCCAGACACAATACAGAGGCAGGAAGCATTCAACAATGGGACAGCACAAGATCACAGACACAATTCAGAGACTGGAAACATTCAACAATGGGACAGCACAAGGTCCCAGACAGGAAACATTCAACAATGGGACAGCACAAGATCACAGACACAATTCAGAGACTGGAAACATTCAACAATGGGACAGCACAAGGTCCCAGACACAATACAGAGACAGGAAACATCAGTGACAGGAAAGCACACATACTTGAGAAGAAGAAGACAAGAAACATCAATGTTAGGACAACAAGAGAGTCAGGAAGTACAATAACAAATGATCATAACTGTCTAGGCTGAGAACAGAGCCAGACTGACCTTCAATTGACTGTTCTCAGTTTTCAAGAAAGAGATCTCTGCCTGGGCCCTCTTCAGCTCCTGCTGTAACTTCCTCAAGTCTTCTGATGCTGGTACACTTGGTTTCTGCTTGGAGACATTAGGGAGAGCAACAGAACAAATCATTTCATGTCCTTTCCATTATGTCAGTCATAACATATAATCATCCTCATGTGCCCTGTCAAATGTGCAGGCGTTCATGTCTTCCCACAGACACATGGTCTATGGCAGTAGTAGTTCTGTTTTGCCCTGTCTACAGCAGATATTTCCTGTCATTCCAAGGTTTCTCAAAGTCTCTGCATGCACTACATGAATGTGCCGTGCCTCTTACACTAGTGCATGTTCTACTTTGATCAGCCCTTCCAGGCAATCTTAGCCGCTTACTATGGATGGAGCTCATGGAGATGACAAGCTGCAGAAAATCTGCTGGGGAAATGATGCTTGCACTAGTCACAATAGACACAAAATACAGTGGAACCTCGCTTAACAAGCATAATTCATTCCAGAATCATACTCGTTAAGCGATACACTCGTTATGCGAAACAATTTTTCTCATTTAAATTAATGTAAAATACGACAATGCGTTCCATGTAAAAAAAAAAAAAAAAACTCCTAAATGCTTTGTATAACGTTTATTCAAACAAAATGATATACATATTGTTAAGGAGAGTGAATCATCTTCACCTTTTCTTCAAGCGCAGAACAAACTCACCTGGAATGCGAATTCGATTTGGAGAAAAAAAAATCTTAATAATTATGATACATAGCGAATTATTTTGTTTACTAGAAAGATGTCCACAGTCATCTGTTTTTGCCTACGCTTCACAATTTTGCGAAAATGCGACACAGCATTATCATTAAATAAACTTGCAACGCGCATAGCTACTTCCTTATTAGGGTGATGCTTCTCAATGTAAGATGCAACAGTTTGCCATGCTTTCAGCATTTCTCCTTTTTCGCCAGAAGATTGTTGCTTTTCTGTTACCTCCTCCTCCTCCTCCTCTGACAAACTTTCCTTCCAAACTTCTTGCTGTGAAACAATGCAACTCCATAAGCTCTTGGGTGGTCAGCTCTTGGCTGTGCTCTTCCACAAGCTCTTCGATATCACTGTTATCCACCTACAACCCCATGATAGTGGCCAAAGACACAATCTCGTTGACTACAGGTTCCGCAGGTACTGTCTCGAACCCCTCAAAGTCACAAATCGACAACGCTCTCCGGCCAAAGCTTCTTCCAAGCAGAAGTTAGGGTTCTCTTGGTAACCCCTTCCCCCGCCTTGTCGATCATCTTGAGGCAGGCAACGATGTGGAAGTGATTTTTCCAAAACTCTTTGAGAGTGAGGTTGGTCCCTTTAGTCACCTGAAAACAATGCTCGAAGAGTGCTTTAGTATAGAGCTTCTTAAAGTTAGAAATAACTTGCTGGTCCATTGGCTGGAGTAACGGAGTGGTGTCGGGAGGCAGAAGCGGGATCTTGAGGAACTTAAATTCTTCAGGGAGGTTATCTTGTAGGCCTGGAGGATTCATCTACATATATTACAATATAACACAAGTTTGAGTAAATGTGTGATCACAAGCGACACTACGATACAACTGGAACGAGTGCTGAACACAGATTGATCTAACATGCGCACAATTTGGGACTTCCCCTCTCCTCGCCACTCGTTAAGCGAGTCATTTTTTTTGCTCGTTATATGAATTACTCGTTATGAGAGGTACTCGTTAAGTGAGGTTCTACTGTATGTTGATAGCACAGCTTAAAAAACCTGTTCTCTGGAATACACCGAGCAAAACAAAAATGCTGGTAGAAGAGAACTAGAAGAATAATACAGGGAGGACATGGAGCCAGCTGCAGAAAACAGCAAGGTTTTATGTGTTTGATTTTGATATGGCCTTATTTATCCATTAGGAGATAACAGGAAGAGGCAGACCCAGCTGTCTCTATGTCCTCAAGCACAGGACAATCAAGGCAGTGTATCTGTGCAAGTCTGGCTCAACTTGGGTAGGGTGTACACAGTCAGCAGTACACACAAAACTGTCATGGTTACTGGAAAGATGCCTCTACTGTGGATTTTGTTGCTGTCAGTTCTTTCATACCTGGATTACCTAGGTTTTGATCAGAGGATGTTGATCCATCACAAAAGACAACAGAAGATTCTGGCCAGTGGCAGACAGGTTTAGCCACACACAACAAGGAAGCCATCAACTAGTCTCACATGATACAACAATACTCTAATAGTTACCTTAGGGGACTCCACCTTTCTTGTGGAGTCATCAAAAGTGCTATCCGCCTGAAACACACAAGCCAACAAACCACAATCAGATGGAATACAGCAAACATTGACTACACAGGACACTTTACCTACTAGACACACTGACTACACAGCACACTTTACCTACTAGACACACTGACTACACAGGACACTTTACCTACTAGACACACTGACTACACAGGACACTTTACCTACTAGACACACTGACTACACAGCACACTTTACCTACTAGACACACTGACTACACAGGACATTTTACCTACTAGACACACTGACTACACAGGATACTTTACCTACTAGACACACTGACCACACAGGACACTTTACCTACTAGACACACTGACTACACAGCACATTTTACCTACTAGACACACTGACTACACAGGACACTTTACCTACTAGACACACTGACCACACAGGACACTTTACCTACTAGACACACTGACTACACAGCACACTTTACCTACTAGACACACTGACCACACAGGACACTTTACCTACTAGACACACTGACTACACAGCACACTTTACCTACTAGACACACTGACTACACAGCACACTTTACCTACTAGACACACTGACTACACAGGACATTTTACCTACTAGACACACTGACTACACAGCACACTTTACCTACTAGACACACTGACTACACAAGACATTTTACCTACGAGACACACTGACTACACAGCACACTTTACCTACTAGACACACTGACTACACAGGATACTTTAACAACTAGACACACTGACTACACAGGACACTTTACCTACTAGACACACTGACTACACAGCACACTTTACCTACTAGACACACTGACTACACAGGATACTTTACCTACTAGACACACTGACTACACAGGATACTTTACCTACTAGACACACTGACTACACAGCACACTTTACCTACTAGACACACTGACTACACAGGATACTTTACCTACTAGACACACTGACTACACAGGACACTTTACCTACTAGACACACTGACTACACAGGACACTTTACCTACTAGACACACTGACTACACAGGATACTTTAACAACTAGACACACTGACTACACAGCACACTTTACCTACTAGACACACTGACTACACAGGATACTTTACCTACTAGACACACTGACTACACAGCACACTTTACCTACTAGACACACTGACTACACAGGATACTTTAACAACTAGACACACTGACTACACAGCACACTTTACCTACTAGACACACTGACTACACAGCACACTTTACCTACTAGACACACTGACTACACAGGACACTTTACCTACTAGACACACTGACCACACAGGACACTTTACCTACTAGACACACTGACTACACAGGACACTTTACCTACTAGACACACTGACCACACAGGACACTTTACCTACTAGACACACTGACTACACAGCACACTTTACCTACTAGACACACTGACTACACAGGACATTTTACCTACTAGACACACTGACTACACAGCACACTTTACCTACTAGACACACTGACTACACAGGACACTTTACCTACTAGACACACTGACTACACAGGACATTTTACCTACTAGACACACTGACTACACAGGACACTTTACCTACTAGACACACTGACTACACAGCACACTTTACCTACTAGACACACTGACTACACAGGATACTTTAACAACTAGACACACTGACTACACAGGACACTTTACCTACTAGACACACTGACTACACAGCACACTTTACCTACTAGACACACTGACTACACAGGATACTTTACCTACTAGACACACTGACTACACAGCACACTTTACCTACTAGACA
The DNA here is from genome assembly GCA_905116865.2 of Candidula unifasciata. Classification (NCBI taxonomy): domain Eukaryota; kingdom Metazoa; phylum Mollusca; class Gastropoda; order Stylommatophora; family Geomitridae; genus Candidula; species Candidula unifasciata. The sequence continues at coordinate 303,538 of CAJHNH020005780.1, read as the reverse complement.
CACTGACTACACAGGATACTTTACCTACTAGACACACTGACTACACAGCACACTTTACCTACTAGACACACTGACTACACAGCACACTTTACCTACTAGACACACTGACTACACAGGATACTTTAACAACTAGACACACTGACTACACAGCACACTTTACCTACTAGACACACTGACTACACAGCACACTTTACCTACTAGACACACTGACTACACAGGATACTTTACCTACTAGACACACTGACTACACAGCACACTTTACCTACTAGACACACTGACTACACAGCACACTTTACCTACTAGACACACTGACTACACAGGATACTTTAACAACTAGACACACTGACTACACAGCACACTTTACCTACTAGACACACTGACTACACAGCACACTTTACCTACTAGACACACTGACTACACAGGATACTTTACCTACTAGACACACTGACTACACAGCACACTTTACCTACTAGACACACTGACTACACAGGACATTTTACCCACCTGACACACCGACTACACAGGACACTTTACCTACTAGACACACTGACCACACAGCACACTTTACCCACCTGACACACCGACTACACAGGACACTTTACCTACTAGACACACTGACTACACAGGATACTTTACCTACTAGACACACTGACTACACAGGACACTTTACCTACTAGAAAACACTGACCACACAGGATACTTTACCTACTAGACACACTGACCACACAGGACACTTTACCTAATAGACACACTGACTACACAGGATACTTTACCTACTAGACACACTGACTACACAGGATACTTTACCTACTAGACACACCGACTACACAGGATACTTTACCTACTAGACACACTGACTACACAGGACACTTTACCTACTAGACACACCGACTACACAGGATACGTTACCTACTAGACACACCGACTACACAGGATACTTTACCTACTAGACACACTGACTACACAGGACACTTTACCTACTAGACACACCAACTACACAGGACACTTTACCTACTAGACACACTGACTACACAGGATACTTTACCTACTAGACACACCGACTACACAGGACACTTTACCTACTAGACACACTGACTACACAGGATACTTTACCTACTAGACACACTGACTACACAGGATACTTTACCTACTAGACACACTGACCACACAGGACACTTTACCTACTAGACACACCGACTACACAGGACACTTTACCTACTAGACACACTGACTACACAGGATACTTTACCTACTAGACACACTGACTACACAGGACACTTTACCTACTAGACACACTGACTACACAGGACACTTTACCTACTAGACACACTGACTACACAGGATACTTTAACAACTAGACATACTGACTACACAGGACACTTTACCTACTAGACACACTGACCACACAGGACACTTTACCTACTAGACACACTGACTACACAGGACACTTTACCTACTACACACACTGACTACAGAAAAACTTCACCTACTAGACACACTGACTACACAGGACACTTTACCTACCAGACAAATGGCCACTAAAACAATCAATACAAAATTTAAATAAGAAAATTCATTAATGAATAAACTGGTGACTACAGAAAAAAGGTAATGGGATGGTATGGCAGAATCACTAGTGTAGAGATACTCAGGGTATGGCAGAATCACTAGTGTAGAGATACTCATGGTATGGCAGAATCACTAGTGTAGAGATACTCAGGGTATGGCAGAATCACTAGTGTGGAGATACTCAGGGTATAGCAGAATCACTAGTGTAGAGATACTCAGGGTATAGCAGAATCACTGGTGTAGAGATACTCAGGGTATAGCAGAATCACTAGTGTAGAGATACTCAGGGTATGGCAGAATCACTAGTGTAGAGATACTCACGGTATGGCAGAATCACTAGTGTAGAGATACTCAGGGTATGGCAGAATCACTGGTGTAGAGATACTCAGGGTATGGCAGAATCACTGGTGTAGAGATACTCAGGGTATGGCAGAATCACTAGTGTAGAGATACTCACGGTATGGCAGAATCACTAGTGTAGAGATACTCAGGGTATGGCAGAATCACTAGTGTAGAGATACTCAGGGTATGGCAGAATCACTGGTGTAGAGATACTCAGGGTATGGCAGAATCACTAGTGTAGAGATACTCAGGGTATGGCAGAATCACTAGTGTAGAGATACTCATGGTATGGCAGAATCACTGGTGTAGAGATACTCAGGGTATGGCAGAATCACTGGTGTAGAGATACTCAGGGTATGGCAGAATCACTTGTGTAGAGATACTCAGGGTATGGCAGAATCACTAGTGTAGAGATACTCAGAACATTTGGGAGGGAACTAAATCATGAGCTGGGAAAGGATGTGTAGCAGACATTTATTACCATAGCCTTATAATTGAACTATAATGCTCTTGCAATGGAGCAAATAAATCCAGGGAGACCCACAAATACAGGCAGATGAGAACCAGAAACCTAACTTAGGTAAAGCAAATGGAGAGACATAGGGGTCATGTACAGGCTAGCACCAGGGCAAGGTGATTCCGTTATCTGAGGGAATACACACTATGGCGGGAGAAACATAACTCAAGTACAGACATGTCTGCATTAAGGCAGCGGTATAAGTGTAATCGTACGTACACAGAGTTCTGGAGCCAGCTTGATGCTTACTTTAGGAAAGTCCAGTTCTGACTCATCACTGCCAAACAGCATCAAATAAGGCAATGAATCATCATCTTCTTCCAGACAGGAGGACGACCTTTCTTTGCCATCTTGGTCAGGAATAAGCAACTCCGCCCTGTCTGTCTCCAGACCCAAGTGGTTCACTCTGTCTGGGAAAAACGCCTTCAGCTCTGTCTCCACCAGCGTCTGCATGATCATTTCAAAGAGACTATCCTGCCTTACAGATTGACAGATGTAGCTAACGTCTGGATTGAGGCTCTTCAACAGTGCTGAGGAAGTCACCCCAAGGAAGCGTTCAATCTCAGCATGGCTGCAAGAGGAGTCCCTGTACAATGGAGTGTCAGAGCTGGGTTCCCCATGGAGCACCTCAAAAGCCAGTTGTTCTGCTTGTTTGTCCAGACTGTCAATGTTAGAGTCGTCATCTTCCAAGTGAGTGTCATCGACCAGGTACCTGTCCATCAGTCTACCAAGTGGACACTTAGTGTGTGTGACATCCGTTGTTGCCAGGGCCTTGGCTTGAAGCCACATGGTAAATGAATCTTGGTAGACAACATCCACAAATGAGCTTCTAGCACTGAGCATTTCTGTTGACCTGCCAGCTTCTAACGTGTTCAACACACAGCTCCCTGAGGACTGCAACATAAAGCCTCGTATCTTCAACGTTACAGCCAATTCGTCAACCAAGGGCAGCTGTTCTGTCAAGCAACTGGTGATGTCTTGTTTCCCAGTTTTTCCTTCTCTCTGATCATCCTTGTGAAGACAGAATCTATCAGCGATCAGTTTTGTCCTCACCAATTTCAGATTGAACATTGTCTATAGCCGACTTGCTACTAAGTGAAAACCCTGAGACTGAGCAGACATCTGGGTGAACACATACTGACACTTACCTTGCAATTTTATATTTATTTTACCCCCCCCCCCCTCCCCCAAGAAATACTAGAGTTTCAAAGTAAGTCCACTTTTCTACTGGTGTAATGGGTTGCGGGTAGGGTTCTTTGAGGCGACAGGCTGACAAAGATCTTAACCATAATCGCAACCCATAACACCCCTAGAACATTGGACATTCCTGGGAACTCTAGGATTTCTTTTGTGGTAAATAAAAAATAAGGTATCCTTATATTAAACAGTACAACTGAACAAGCTGCTATAGCAGCACCAATGTTTGCTAACTTCCACAACTGCTACCACACAAACTGTGTGCTCTAGTGTTTGCAGTCCTTGGCTAAGAACTTCCTGGATGCACACTGGTGCCGTGCAGCATAACAGGAAATTCCCTATCTAGATGATCACCAGGCAGCAGGCTGATTACCCTAAGCAATCAGGTTTCCCTTATCTCAGTCTCCTACCACTTGTCTTCTTCTGCTAAGCCATCCAGCTATTTACCTCCACCCCCCTTTTCATTACACTTTTTTTTATCAGGAAGATCAAACTTAGGATATGCTACCAATGCATTTTCTCAGCAGCAATGAGAGGAACAGGAAGAAACAGAAGACTTTTAGATTGGATTATCATGCAGGGAGGGACAGGACCATCTAGGGCAACCAACTAAACATTTACCATGGGGCTTGATTTTTTTCTTTAACCACCAAAATCTGCAGCTCTTGATAAAATGGCAGCTAGCTAGTTGCCGAATTGCTGCTAGGTTTGATCAGTCCTATTACCAGGAACTTGACATGTGTACAGGCAGCCCGTTGCTGGCTCAAACAACCAGCGACCATACAGACAGCCGGTTGCTGGCTCAAACAACAAGCAACCATACAGACAGCCTGTTGCTGGCTCAAACAATCAGCAACCATACAGGCAGCCTATTGCTGGCTCAAACAACCAGCGACCATACAGGCAGCCTATTGCTGGCTTAAACAACCAGCGACCATACAGGCAGCCTGTTGCTGGCTCAAACAACCAGCGACCATACAGACAGCCTGTTGCTGGCTCAATCAAACAGTGACCATACAGGCAGCCTATTGCTGGCTTAAACAACCAGCAACCATACAGACAGCCTGTTGTTGGCTCAAACAACCAGCGACCATACAGGCAGCCCGTTGTTGGCTCAAACAACCAGCGACCATACAGGCAGCCCGTTGTTGGCTCAAAAAACCAGCAACCATACAGGCAGCCCGTTGCTGGCTCAAACAACCAGCGACCATACAGACAGCCTGTTGCTGGCTCAATCAAACAGTGACCATACAGGCAGCCTATTGCTGGCTTAAACAACCAGCAACCATACAGACAGCCTGTTGTTGGCTCAAACAACCAGCGACCATACAGGCAGCCTGTTGTTGGCTCAAACAACCAGCGACCATACAGGCAGCCCGTTGTTGGCTCAAAAAACCAGCAACCATACAGGCAGCCCGTTGCTGGCTCAAACAACCAGCAACCATACAGACAGCCCGTTGTTGGCTCAAACAACCAGCGACCATACAGACAGCCCGTTGCTGGCTCAAACAACCAGCGACCATACAGGCAGCCCGTTGTTGGCTCAAACAACCAGCAACCATACAGGCAGCCCGTTGTTGGCTCAAACAACCAGCGACCATACAGACAGCCCGTTGCTGGCTCAAACAACCAGCAACCATATAGGCAGCCTGTTGCTGGCTTAAACAACCAGCGACCATACAGACAGCCCGTTGCTGGCTTAAACAACCAGCGACTATACAGACAGCCCGTTGCTGGCTTAAACAACCAGCGACCATACAGACAGCCCGTTGCTGGCTTAAACAACCAGCGACCATACAGACAGCCCGTTGCTGGCTCAATCAAACAGCGACCATACAGGCAGCCCGTTGCTGGCTCAATCAAACAGTGACCATACAGACAGCCCGTTGCTGGCTCAAACAACAAGCAACCATACAGACAGCCCGTTGCTGGCTCAAACAACAAGCAACCATACAGACAGCCCGTTGCTGGCTTAAACAACCAGCGACCATACAGGCAGTAGCCGGAGATGTCAGGTTCCCCAAATAATGGCCTTTTATCTTGTGAAACAGCTGGCTACAGTAGCTATTGTACACTCAGATACAGATGATAGGACAGCCAGGCATCAGTAAAAAGATGAAGAGAGTCAGTCACAAGTCAAAACAAACGGATGATGTCTACATCATCCGGCTGCTGTGTCCGGTTCCATCCACTTCATTTCATGTGGTGGTTACTGTTTCATAATTCAGTCTGTAGTCAAAAAGGAATAACAAAGGTGACAACAGAGATCCCTGTTACACCTTCAGGTATCTGTCAATGTTCCCCCACAAATGCCCATTATGCCCTCAAGTCAGACACACCTGTATATGGCAGAGGAGCATGTGTCTGTCTGACCACATCACAGGACAGAGACATTAATTCAGAAACAAGAAGACAGACAGGCCATGTCTAGTTCACAGAGTAGATCTATGTTTGACCAAGACAGAACACCACGTGCAGGCTGGGAAAAGTGATACTTACATAATGTGCAGCCGACTCCAAGGTCTTGCTGGCCTCTGCTGACATCGTCTGCTGTATCCCATCTGGCATCTCAAAGACACACTTCAACTTGGTGTCCATCAGGCTCTCCGGGGGAGCATCTTTCCACTGTTGGAGACACACACATAACTCAGCTGTGAGACATTGCACACACATGGCAGGCAACTCACACATACTCAGATATATGTGACTCAAACACACATGGCAGGTGACTCATAAAAACATGTGAATCACACACACATGGCAGATGACCCAAACACCCATGGCAGATGACCCAAACATGCATAGTAGGTGACTCAGAGACATTTGTCAAGAGACCCAAACATACATGGCAAATGACCCAGACACACACTGCAGAAGACTCAAACACATATGGCAGGTGACAAACCTACAACAGTACACAAGCAGGTGACATGTTATGAGGTGTGTAGTAGTTCACTTACCAAATTGTCCTGGCTATCGACAGCATGTTCAGGTGCAAACATTGATTGCACCATGAACTTGTGTTTGTTCTTTTCATTTGGATCATAGTCAAAGGGCTGCAGCATCACTGGAGACAGACAACAAACATGTGTCAGTACAAGAGATCAACAGACTATCACTGGACAGAGACAACAGTTAAACACTGGAGACAGACAACAGACATGTGTCCGTACGAGAAAGGCAACAGACCATCACTAGAGAGCAACATACCATCAGTGGACACAGACAACAGTCAAACACTGGAGACAGACAACAGACGTGTCAGTACAAGAGAGGCAACAGACCAACACTGGACATCCCAACACTGGACAGAGACAACAGTCAAACACTGGAGACAGCACACCATCATTGGAGACAGGCAGACAGACATATCAGTGAAGACAGACAACAGTCAAACACTGGAGACAGACAGACATATCAGTGAAGACAAACACTGGAGACAGCACACCATCATTGGAGACAGACAGACATACCATCAGTTGAGACAGACAACATACCATCAGTGGAAATAGACAACAGTCCATCAGTGGAGACAGACAACAGTCCATCACTAGAGACAGACAACATACCATCAGTGGAGACAGACAACAGTCCATCCCTAGATACCATCAGTGGAGACAGACAACAGTCCATCAGTGGAGACAGACAACATACCATCAGTGGAAACAGACAACAGTCCATCAGTGGAAACAGACAACATACCATCAGTGGAGACAGACAACATACCATCAGTGGAGACAGCACACAAAAGTATTACTGAAACACTGTCACCAGAGACAGACAAGTGCAGTAGAGCAGAGGTTGCAGTGTTAGCCTCAGACTCAGTCCTGAATTGCTCTAATGTGTTGACTAATGTTAATAAAATGGGACAAAGCTGACAGTGTATCCCCTGTGACCCCCCTTAGTAGTGCTACAGAGTTTATGTGCTGAGCAGAGATTCTTCTTGTGTGACCAAACCTACCACAGCACAGATGGAGATATAAGTATGCCCTGGAAATGATATGTTATAAATAAAATTTTAAAAAATACTAAAGTGTCAGATCAAACAATGAGAACAAAAAGCACTGAAGACTTGCCTGAACACCGCTACAACATCAATCAACTCAAATTATTCATATATCTTGATTCTATACCTGATAATACCCTAAATTAGCGACAATTAAACAGGCTACCCCAACAGAGATGTCGTGCCAGAGCTGGGACAATTATTTTTGCTCCACTTCTATGATAGGGCCTCCGTCTGCTTGGCAGCTAGTCACTAAGCGACAGCTTCCCACACAGCACTAACTGCATAGCTCTAGTGATGACCTCCAACAGTTTTAAACCAAATGATGCAGAGCCAGGCAAACAGTCTAAACGTCACTTTGCAACCACCTCCCCCCCCCCACCTTTCCAACAAACACACGCAAAGTACACAGAGACACACAGACAGACAAGGTCCAGTGAAGACATACCTGCAACAGATATAGATTTGCCTGGGTCCAGGATGCCGCTGTTGGGGCGGACACAGTATCGTTTTGGTGCTGTTGTCTTCACTTTGAAGCATATTCGCTTGTCTGTGGGGTTTGTTAGCTTCAGTTCTGCTGTTACTACATCAGTGAAAGGCCCTGACAGATCACATACAAATATATCACTGAAGACTTTTGCACCTCCAGATAATTTTGGCACTCACAGAAGACTAGACTGAGAAATATTTGTCAGCTAACAAATGTCTGTTTAAGCACTGAAGATGCTCTAAAAAAAATTAAAAAGATCAGAAGAAATCCCGTGACCATGACATGAAGCAGACAGTAGTGCAATGTTGGACGAGCAATTAACATTCAACAATAGTGAACAGACTTTCCTGTCCATCTGCAGTAGCATTCACTCACCTCTCACTGATGCCCACAAAAGACACACAACCAGGTTGATCCCTACTGATGCCCACAATAGACACACAACCAGGTTGATCCCTACTGATACACACAATAGACACACAACCAGGTTGATCCCTACTGATGCCCACAATAGACACACAACCAGGTTGATCCCTACTGATGCACACAATAGACACACAACCAGGTTGATCCCTACTGATGCACACAATAGACACACAACCAGGTTGATCCCTACTGATGCACACAATAGACACACAACCAGGTTGATCCCTACTGATGCCCACAATAGACACACAACCAGCTTGATCCCTACTGATGCACACAATAGACACACAACCAGGTTGATCCCTACTGATGCCCACAATAGACACACAACCAGCTTGATCCCTACTGATGCACACAATAGACACACAACCAGGTTGATCCCTACTGATGCACACAATAGACACACAACCAGGTTGATCCCTATTGATGCACACAATAGACACACAACCAGGTTGATCCCTACTGATGCACACAATAGACACACAACCAGGTTGATCCCTACTGATGCACACAATAGACACACAACCAGGTTGATCCCTACTGATGCACACAATAGACACACAACCAGGTTGATCCCTACTGATGCCCACAATAGACACACAACCAGCTTGATCCCTACTGATGCACACAATAGACACACAACCAGGTTGATCCCTACTGATGCACACAATAGACACACAACCAGGTTGATCCCTACTGATGCACACAGCCTGATACAGGATGCTGAAGAAGATTGACTACCCAAGATACTGGGAGTCAAAACACTTGTAGAGGTCCCCATCTTCACTCAAGGTCATGCAGGTATGGTGGGCAACAAAGAAGCAGAAGTCAGCTGGTTATGTCCACCACTAGGCCAGGCATGCCACTTGTTGATTACAGCAACAGGGTTTACTAGGGGTGTATTCTGCTGGTGTCCTATCTTCTGTTGACTTGTGCCAGGTTTAAACTCATCAACTATTGTCTACAACTAGGCAGCAGTGAAGTGCTGTCCACAGATCTCCCCTTTCACACAACCCCCCTGACCTTTCAATGACAACTGCAGCAGGTGGAGATTAGGTTACTGACCCCTGGGAAGACACTAAACAACAGTTTAGGCCCCCTCCCCCCTCCCACCAACCAAACTCTCACTGGACTGCTAGGTCACACTGAGATGTCTCCACACACTAAATAAGATTTACACAAGCAATCTCCATAAAACTTGGGAAATGCAGCAGCTCAGATTACCTGGAACAAGTGTCAAGTAGCCAGGAGACCAAACTGACAAACTGATACTGTGTGTCTATGACTTCACAAACTGACAAACTGATACTGTGTGTCTATGACTTCACAAACTGATACTGTGTGTCTATGACTTCACAAACTGATACTGTGTGTCTATGACTTCACAAACTGATACTGTGTGTCTATGACTTCACAAACTGATACTGTGTGTCTATGACTTCACAAACATGTCTCTTGATTGTGTCAGTTTGCTCTCCTGGCTACTTGTTCCTGGTAATCTGAGCTGCTGCCTATTTTCTAATGCTGAATTTCCCAAGCTTTATTGAGATTGCTTGTGTAAATCTCAGATCATTCTTTCCAAAAAGTTCAGGTTTCAGTTTCAGTTCAGTCAAGTTTATTGTTATCTTCTAAATGCATGTCATTCAGTGAAAGGTGCCACATGTAACCTAGTTAGCAACCAGGAAGTGGTTTCTCTTCCACAGCTAGGGCAGCTGGTTGTGAACCTGGAGCCATTCTGATTTGTGAATCAGCAAACAAAGGCTGAGTGAGTTTAGAATGGAAGGAAAAGGTCACACCCTTACAAATATTGATCATGTGGGAGACAGGACTGCTGCCATAAACAAAGGCACTGACAGATACTTAGCAGCTGAACAAGAACCCACACAAGATTTCAATCATACAGCCCAAAATAATGACCACTGTGTAAGGTGACCAGGGGTTTGCACCAATCGCTTAAGTGGCTGGAACTGTCTCCTGCAGGTGTCAGTGGACCCAGATAGAATATGCTCCAATAGTTGCAGAGTCTCCTTGCCATATGAGCAATTTACTTCTCGCTGCCTATGATAAAGCACAGTGCCAGACAGTTTGTTTGTGTCCTACATTTTTACATCAACAAGCCAGGGCCTATATTTAAACCTAACGCTATATTTTTAGTATTCTGTGTACAATATGACATTATACACATTGTAAGATCTGACAAATACCTTTGGTATGCAGTGTACAGCATGCTTCATGTTGATTATTCAATGTACAACATGACATATATTTAGTATTCAGTGTAAACATGACACTATATGTACAGTACACACTTTAAAACATGACACCGTGTTCAGTATTCAATGAAAATATGACACTGTGTTTATATAACATTACACTTCATGTTTAGTACTCAGTTACAACATGTGGCCATACAATTTTAGCCTGGATTTTGAACTGTCAACAGACCGCCACAACTGATGGTGTGTGTGTTGTGTATGTGTGTAAGAATACATCACTGTCATCCCCCTCGGCATCCAGCTGTGTGTGCTGTGCGAGCACACATGCAACTGCGTGTAAATAAAAGTTTCTCTAATGACAACTGTTTTTTCTGCTTCACTGAGCACAAGAGAACTAACAAAAAGATGTGTATACAGACAAGTAACCTACAACCTTACACCTGAGCTACAGGCCTGCACTGCAGTAATGTTACATGTATGCTTGTGCCGCAGTCTTCAGTTACACAACAATTCCACAGACCAGGTAACTGATGGTGTGTGCAGACAACATTCAACAAAGTGCCACTGTTAGACACAGGGGTCACATTTCACACACTGTCTCCAGGTTTTCTAGGGGCCAACTGTATCACTTTCTGGTACATTATGCGACAGGCGGCCCAACGACACATTTAGCCATATTTCATTCATAAATCTCAGAGGAGTCTACGTCAAGAAGGGTGTAATTATTTTGTCAAATGAACCTGGCCGCAGCCCTGCCCATTTACACTCTAGGTCCCTTTTCCTTCAGTTTGTCAGGGTGGTAAACTTTGGTCAAGGCCACAGACGTGACCCGGCGTACTCTTTTGTTCAAAAACCTGGCAATGTTGTTTTCACTGGCCATTGATATTATGTTTTGAATATTCTAGAATGTCAACATTTTTAACGGTCCCAACGCATGCAGGGCTCGCCCTAACACAAACCCGCTGGGAGAGTGCATGCAGCCTACGCTCGTCGCATTCTCTTTCTCGGGCAGAAAACGCAACCAGATGGCAACGCAGAAAGCTTTTCTGAACAAATCAGTATACTGGAACACTTCTGTAACCTTTAGCACCATTGAAAAGCCTGAGAAACAACCAATGAAAAGCAAGTGGATTTCGGTCTGAGTTCACGACTGCTTTTCTGGCATAAAAAACTATTACCACGCAAAGGAAAAGATTAGGGCGTATGAGTATGAGGTGGCTGGGTGGGAAGAAAGCTGGGTTGGGGCTAAGTGTTTGTTCATTTTCTCGTCCTGTGTGTAAAATCTGACACCCCTCTACCATAAACTCATCCAAATATTACTCAGTCAACTCTTAGGACATGCCTACTAGATTCAGGCTATTATTTTTTGATTCACCTAATGACAGCCCTGTTACCACACTGATCAACCTATTTAGTGATATACCAGAGATCCAGAATATTAACTTTGAACTACCAGTGTCAGTGTTGGAGACTGGATGACAGTCAAGCTTACTGTTTGTCAGAAAACGTGTAATTATATTCCCTTTCTAAGGTATCTGTTTCTTTGGCGGAGCTATAACTATGGATTTTAAAATGGATTCAGGTATCTAAAAGCTGAAAAACTGTAAAATGTTATCTTCAAATTTCACATATTATCCTCCAATCTTGAACTGCAAAAATATCTTTTATATTTTATATTTAAAATCTGATCGCATAATTATTAAATCTTTGAGTACCAGGAAACGCACCACAAGCTAATTTGTTACAACCACCAGGCCCAATCGACGTGTGATAAGTGAAGGTTTTTAATTCACAGCTGACCGGTTATAAAAAGTGGACAGCCCAATTTCAACTTCCTTTCGAGTTCTTTGTGTCTGATCTCAGGCGTGTTCATATAAACACATGGTCTGAAAGCCAAAAATATCATATTTTTGCGAGATTTACTGAGTTAGTAAGCATTTGATAAAAATATGGCCGTCATGCAGTATTCTACATGCATGTCAATATAATTTATGGCTTTAGAAGCCTTAAATTAAAATAAAGTATGTGTTTATTCGATTTATCCAAAGTTAGATAGATAATGTTGCAAATTAGACGTGTTTCAGTCATTAACAGAGTCAAACTTTGATGAGGGATATGTCTAATGTGTACCTCAATCGAAGGGTTCAACCATAGCAAAGTCAGCTGGGACAAATACAATAAAAATTAGTGAAAAGATTATTTTCTTCAGTGTCAGTTAGTTCTAGTGCTATTGCCCTTATTATTTAGGAACATAGCTACAAAATTACAGGCAAATTAAGTGTTATATAAACTTCATTTTGTGTGAAGATACTTATTGTTTTGACAGTCAGTTTTCTTTACCAAATAATGGTGCTCTGTTATGATGCTTCAAAAGATTCTTTGAAACAAAATCTAACATATAGATTGAGTTTATATTTTACTTATACATTACTAAGCGGTTCATATCCTTTTGTGATTCATTTTGGATATATTTTAACCAGTTTTCCTTGAGTGCCATGGCAGTAAATGGAATTTTGTATACTTTACTTTACAAATTTTTGTAAACATACCGTCTGTTTATGAACTAATATTTAATTACTAATATTTAATTACTAACACAATTATTTGTTGGTGTAGCTGTATTTTATAATTATTTCTTAACAATCCCTGGTCCCTTTGATGTATAATATGTGTATCTTGCGGGGCAATTGAATGAGTATGGTCTGTTTTAATGTGTTACACTTGTGAAATTTAAAAAATGCATTTTACCAACCATTGGGCTTCTGATGCTAAACCCCCTGGGACTCAAAAGAGTTAATTATCATGGAATACCCTAAAAATTGCAACCGCCCTTCTATAAGTAGTTTTATTTATAGTATACAGCTAAATGCTGCATTAATATGTTATCGTACCATGAGAAATTTTAAACAACAAACAGCCATGTCACATCATTTATTATCATCATGACTCATACTAAATGAACTTCATCCTGCTTGTGACCGTCGGTAACTATTATACTATACTATATACTAATACATGGCTTCTCAGAGTTCTTGGGTGTCATTATCAAACTCAGTGCTACTTCCAATATGGAAATGAGTCTGTGTGTCATGGTTCTGATAAAAAAAAAAAGAGGTTACTCTTACACAGAGAAGGATGCGATCAAGTTATCTTGTGAGAGACAGTCTAGCGACCACCAAGGCACCGGAACTCCGACTTCTGACGTGGGGGGTTGTACACAGTTGATTCTTCATGGGTTTTATATGAGGACAAAACACGTTACATCCATACCAACATACCCCTGAAGCGTAACTCTCCAGCTGGCTCTAGAAGCAGTGCCTGTTCCTTGTTGGCCATGATGTCGAACGTGTAGAAAAGATATTGTTGTTCACGGTAGGATCGGCGGACATCAGCAGCAGTTCCCACCTCGTCGTCTGGTTGCGCATGCGCAATACATGCAACCCCAAAGCGAGACGTTATCCACGGTCAAAAATGTGGAGCGGGTCTGGGCCAGGGAACAATACATAAATGAGCATTGATAGATCTCTGCAGAGGGGGGACTGAAAGAGGTTCGAGGACGTAACAGTGCATCCTGCATGTGACATCATTATGTATACTGATGAGTGAGTCTGACTACAGGTGTCGAGAGGACATTATAGGGGACACAGAATGTACACGGGAGAGAGAAATATAACAGGTGATAGATTGGTCAGCTTACCTTACCTGTTCCCAGGGGATCAACTCTTCAGACACCTCCTATGAAGTCGTTGTTAATGTTGGCAGTATTTTGATGTTCCCTTTCCTTTAGAGGGGCTGCGTGGTCTGGAGTTATGGTGTCCGCCTCGAGTACTAGAGGTCCCGAGTTCAAGCACCGGTGAAGGCTGAATTTTTTTTAATGTTCACAGGGACTTGTAGTAATTTCCCCTGGTCTCTGGCAAGTGAGCTCAGACGCCTGTGTGTATTGTTGCACACGGGCAAAATCCCTTGGCAGTTGAAAATCAAAAAGAGTAGCCTAACGGCAATACCAGTGCTAAATTTGGAGTGAAAAATCGACCCAAAATATTTCAGGATCCTCGCCGGTGCTACGGAGTCCGTGTACTGCGCTGAGCTACTTCAGACTTAGAATTGAGTTAGAAGTAGAACGGAGCACTTATGGGTGCCATAATGTTAATCCGTTGTTTAAACTTCCCTTTCCTTGTAGGTTGGTACCCTGTTTGTGGTACATGCTATGGGCGCCACTTAAAAAATAAAAGGTGGGGGGGGAGGGGGGGGGGGCAAAAAGAAACTCGTTTTAAAGTAGCAGCATCTCATCAGCAGGGACCACAATGCGTTTCATTTTGCTGGTAAAGTTAGAAGTGTGGGCCACCCTGCAAAAAAAAAAAAAAAAAAAACTTTTTTTTTTGCGTGTTCTCCGGCTGTAGACTCCGGCGTAAAATTTTGGTTGTTCATCCACATCCATATCCACATCCACATCTGTACTTTAGACTTGTTACAGAACCTGGGTGTTGCATCCACATCTGTACTTTAGACTTGTTCCAGAACCTGGGTGTTGCATGCACATCTGTACTTTAGACTTGTTCCAGAACCTGAGTGTTGCATGCACATCTGTACTTTAGACTTGTTCCAGAACCTGGGTGTTGCATGCACATCTGTACTTTAGACTTGTTCCAGAACCTGGGTGTTGCATGCACATCTGTACTTTAGACTTGTTCCAGAACCTGGGTGTTGCATGCACATCTGTACTTTAGACTTGTTCCAGAACCTGGGTGTTGCATCCACATCTGTACTTTAGACTTGTTCCAGAACCTGGGTGTTGCATGCACATCTGTACTTTAGACTTGTTCCGGAACCTGGGTGTTGCATGCACATCTGTACTTTAGACTTGTTCCAGAACCTGAGTGTTGCATCCACATCTGTACTTTAGACTTGTTCCAGAACCTGGGTGTTGCATGCACATCTGTACTTTAGACTTGTTCCAGAACCTGGGTGTTGCATGCACATCTGTACTTTAGACTTGTTCCAGAACCTGGGTGTTGCATGCACATCTGTACTTTAGACTTGTTCCGGAACCTGGGTGTTGCATGCACATCTGTACTTTAGACTTGTTCCAGAACCTGGGTGTTGCATCCACATCTGTACTTTAGACTTGTTCCAGAACCTGGGTGTTGCATGCACATCTGTACTTTAGACTTGTTCCAGAACCTGGGTGTTGCATGCACATCTGTACTTTAGACTTGTTCCAGAACCTGGGTGTTGCATGCACATCCATTTCACAGATCTGACTTATTTGAATGCAGACTCTTGGTTCCTTGCCTCTCACATATGCTCTTAGATTTCGAAGAACCCCCCCCCCCCCCCCAAAAAAAAAAAAAATTAAATTAGTCGACTCTTACGACATGCTTGTTGGAGAGCCCGTGGGTCTATTCTTGCTTTATGCAGTTGAGTTTTGAGGTGAGGAACATAAATCTTAACAGCCGTACAGAGATGATCCCGAACTGAGGAAGCGAAACAATTAAACAAAATATATATGAGAGGTGCAGAGACGTTATTTTATAGAAGAATTATAATAACATCGTGGGTATATAAACTGGGTTATGGAGGTATCTTGGCAGAAATGATCTAATCAAGAAAACTAATTAACCGCGGAAGAAAACAATCTACATGCTTTGGTCACGTCGTGTGATGAGGAGGAGTAGAGAGTGCATCGTGACCACGGAAAAGTTGGAGGGGAAGAGAGGCAGAGGGAGACCGAGAGAGAAGATGCTTGGCAGTTAGACATAGCGGCATGGAAAATCGTGCTGTCCGCATCCTTCAAGTGTTTGAGGTTCTGGGTTCTATCCCCGGTAACCCGGTAAGGGCTGGGATTTTTTCACGTGGACTTGGACTTCTAGTAACTCTCCCTGGTCTCTGTGTAGGGAAATCAGACGTCCCTGTGTATTGCTGTGCACGTAAAAAATGCCTTGGCAGTTGGAATTCGAAAAGAGTTAAAAATCTACCTAAAATACGTCAGGATCCTCGCCGGTGCTACAAAGCCTTTGTGCTGTGCTGAGCTTCTTCGGACTCAGACTTGAGTTAAAAGAAGAACGGAGAGTTATGGAGTGCCAATACCTGCAATAAGACAATAAAGGTGTAGAAATACTAGGCACACTATGAGACGAAATGAGCATGTCATTACTAAACAAGTACTGAAAATGGAAAAAAAAAAGCGGTCTGAGAGGAAGAGGACATCTAAGAGAACTCCTATCGATTGCATGATGATGATAATAAAGGACAGCGCCTCCCGGCAGGGCACAAGATGGTTCTAGTAAACAGTATGTCCGCATTTCCGGTATCATGGCGCCTAGTGATGGCAAGCAACAGCCGTAAACAATTTGGAGTAAAGATTATTTCCGTTTATGATTATCATAGAAATAAACAATCTCTCTCTGCTTGGATTACAGACAGTTATTGCAGCTGTATGCGCACAGCGATCTAGTCGCCAGCATGGAGAAAGATATAGATGATTTGCTGGACGAAGTGGAGACTAAGTTTGTCCACAACTACTACAACCCCAAAAAGTCCCCAGCCAGTGCCACATTGAGCCGGGACTCACAGACCAGCACGACGCCTGGGCCCGAGCCTAAGACAGCAGTCAAACAAACGTATATCACATCATTTACTGTCTCAATTTGTGTGTGTGTGTGTTAGGCCGAAAGACATAGATATCACAGACCATCCGTTATTCACAACATATCAAATAATTAAATATCGGCTATCCTCCGAATAACGGCCACATATTATGGCGGCCAAATATTATGGCGGCCAAAAATTCAGCCTAGCAGGGCCTCAGTCACATCAGATTGCGAGTTTCCTGCAACTTTAACTGCGCACTTCCGGCGACTACCACCACGCAGAGAGTATCTCCCGCGCGGCTACGCCTAGCGGGGCTAAACTAGATGACTGGGACTCACGAGCAGCAGCTTTGCTAGTTTAGCCCCTCGGCGTGGCAGATGCTCTCGGCGGTGGCGGTAGTCACCGAAAACTGCAATTTAAGTCGCCAGAAGTCCGCAATTTACATGTGACTGAGGGCCTGTTTTTGGCTGCCATAATATGTGGCTGTTATTCAGAGGATAGCCCAAACATCTTTTTCAGGGTGGACCCAGAAGAAGAAGATATCTAGTGGCTAGCGTGTCCCATGTCAACCTCTCCATGGGTAGGCTGCTGTCGAAACACTGCCTACCCCATGCCCGATTGATAGCAAATAACTGAGTCAGCGAGAATTTCATTTTCTGATCAACTAATACTGATGACACAAACTGTCCTTTATGGCTCTGTAGCCTGGACTGCACTTTAAAAAAAAAAACATGGCCTTGTTACAAGCTTTCGAAAATAGTCTTAAGATGGATCTTTGGACCTGTCGACGATTATAAAAAAAAAATATTGGAGAGTGAGAAGCAAAAAGTATAATCTGTTTATATCACTACTAATCATTGGCATCACTACAGGGGCATTAGGTGGGTTGGGGCATATACTGTAGAATGACAGGTAGTTGTTTGTTAGTTGACACTGCAACTGTTTGGGGCATATACTGTAGAATAGCAGATATTTTTATGGTAGGTGACACCACAATGGTTTGGGGCATATACTGTAGAATGGTAGCTGACACTGCAACGGTTTGGGACATATACTGTAGAATAGCAGATAGTTGTATGGTAGGTGACACCACAATGGTTTGGGACAAATACTGTAGAATGGTAGTTGACACTGCAATGGTTTGGGGCATATACTGTAGAATGGCAGGTAGTTTGTTAGTTGGCAACTTTCCATGTTTTCAGGCGACAGTTTTATATTGTGCTGTAGGGAATCACAACCTGTGTGTTGGTAAATGTGACCAGGAATCACAACACATATGATGGTGAGTGTGACCAGGGAATCACAAACCTGTCATGTGATGGTGAGTGTGACCAGGGAATCACAAACCTGTCATGTGATGGTGAGTGTGACCAGGGAATCACAAACCTGTCATGTGATGGTGAGTGTGACCAGGGAATCACAAACCTGTCATGTGATGGTGAGTGTGACCAGGGAATCACAAACCTGTCATGTGATAGTGAGTGTGACTAGCAAGATCTGCTTGCAGTCAAAAACGTCTTCCACAGAGCACAGGAGTTCAGGACCTTTGTTGCCATCTCAATGTATTTAACACCTTTCTTCTCATATGCTCAGCACTCTACCTATAGGCAATCATTTTCTCCTGTATCCTTTTTGTCCCTGATTTCCCGTCCGTGAAGCGTGGTCCATGGCATCTCATCCTTACGAATTTAACTGAATATCCACACACACACACACACACAAAAATGAGTCCAATCACCACACACACAAAATTGTCAAGGCTACAGCATCAACTGATGATGATTTCTACACTTCCATCAATTAACCTGTATAATTGTGTTCACATCTTTAAATCAATTACCCATATTAAAGTCTATGTCTATATAAATTAACCCAGTTTATGTCAGTTCATCTCTAAAGAAAACATATAATTGCTTACATATCTTTAAGATAACATGTGTCAGTGACTAACTGTTGTAGACAATTTGTAGAACTTGCAGAATATCTGAAGCCGGTGTCAGTTGGATGAACATATTTCTGACGAATGTGAATGCCAGCATGTTCATTTATTTCACAGACATGCACTTGACGATGTTATTGATGACATCCTTGACATTGATGTCAATGAAAAGAAACATGTAAGTCTCCATCCTGTGCATTCAGGTGTCCTTCACATGTTTGAGTGTCTGGGTGTCCTTCACATGTTTGAGTATCTGGGTGTCCTGTAAATGGGGGTGTCCATCACATGTTTGAGCATCCTGTAAATGGGGGTGTCCTTCACATGTTTGAGTGTCTGGGTGTCCTGTAAATGGGGTTGTCCTTCACATGTATAGGTAGCCTTCACATATTTGAATGTCTGGATGTCCTTCACATGTATAGGTGGCCTTCACATGTATAGGTGTACTTCACATGCATAGGTGGTTTTCACATGTATGGGTGTCCTTCACATGTTAAGGTGATTTTCACATGTATGGGTGGTTTTCACATGTATGGGTGGCCTGTAAATGGGGGTGTCCTTCACATGTATAGGTGTCCTTCACATGTATATGTGTCCTACACATGTATGGGTGTCCTTTACATGTATATGTGGTTTTCACATGTATAGGTTGTTTTCACATGTATGGGTGTCCTTCACATGTGTAGGTGATTTTCACATGTATGGATGTCCTTCACATGTATAGGCGGTTTTCTTATGTATCGGTGGTTTTCATATGTATGGGTGGCCTATAAATGGGGTTGTCCTTTACATGCATGGGTGATTTTCACATGTATGGGTGGCCTATAAATGAGGGCGTCCTTTACATGTATGGATGGTTTTCACATGTATGGGTGGCCTATAAATGTGGGTGTCTTTTACATGTATGGGTGGTTTTCACATGTATGGGTGGTTTTTACATGCATGGGTGGTTTTCACATGTATGGGTGGCCTGTAAATGGGGGTGTCCTTTACATGTATGGGTGGTTTTCACATGGATGGGTGGTTTTTACATGCATGGGTGGTTTTCACATGTATGGGTGGCCTGTAAATGGGGGTGTCCTTCACATGTATAGGTGTCCTTCACATGTATAGGTGGCCAGTAAATGGGAGTGTCCTTCACATGAATAGGTGTCCTGTAAATGGGGGTGTCCTTCACATGTATGAGTGTCCTTCACATTTATAGGTGTCCTTCACATGTATGGGTGTCCTTCACATGTATAGGTGGTTTTCTTATGTATCGGTGGTTTTCACATGTATGGGTGGCCTATAAATGAGGGTGTCCTTTACATGTATGGGTGGTTTTCACATGTATGGGTGGCCTATAAATGGGAGTGTCCTTTACATATATGGGTGGTTTTCACATGTATGGGTGGTTTTTACATGCATGGGTGGTTTTCACATGTATGGGTGGCCAGTAAATGGGGGTGTCCTTCACATGTATAGGTGTCCTGTAAATGGGGGTGTCCTTCACATGTATGGGTGTCCTTCACATGTATGAGTGTCCTTCACATGTGTAGGTGTCCTTCACATGTATGGGTGTCTTGTAAATGGGGGTGTCCTTGACATGTATGGGTGTCCTGTAAATGGGGGTGTCCTACACATGTATGGGTGTCCTTCACATGTATGGGTGTCCTTCACATGTATAGGTGTCCTTCACATGTATGGGTGTCCTTCACATGTATAGGTGTCCTTCACATGTATGGGTGTCCTTCACATGTATGGGTGTCCTTCACATGTATGGGTGTCCTTCACATGTATGGGTGTCCTGTAAATGGGGGTGTCCTTCACATGTATAGGTGTCCTTCACATGTATAGGTGGCCCATAAATGGGGGTGTCCTTACATTCTAGGGTCAGGTACTATAGTAAGTGGCACTTGCACCCCAGATAGTCATGTACTGTGAAAAGAGGCACTTGCACCCCAGATAGTCATGTACTGTAATAAGTGGCTCTTGCCCCAGATAATCTTGTACTGTGATATTACTGAGGCTACCTGTATTTAGTGATACAGTCTGGGGCAATCAGAATCCACTGCTTCATTAATGTGGTGAATAAGATATTTCTTGATTTTCACATAATTTTTTGCAAAGACAAAACATTTAATATTATTTACAAATAACTTTGGTGAAGAAATATTGTATTTCTGACTGTATTGTAATATCCCTAACTAATATATAAACATATATTATAAATATAAATATATAAATAATGTGAAATTTCACATTATTTCGGGAAGCTGAGTGGTCTCGAGGCATGGCGTCCGCTTCGAGTGCTAGAGGTCACGGGTTCAAGCCCCGGTGAAGGCTAGGATTTTTTCATGTGGACTTGTAGTAATTCCCCCTGGTCTCTGGGTAGTCAGATCAGACACCTGTGTATATTGTTGCTCAAGTAAAAAATCCCTTGGCAGTTGTAAATCGAAAAAGTGTAACCTAAAGGTGCTGCCTAGGCAAAATTTGGAGTTTAAAATCTACCTAAAAGAATTTTCAGGTTCGTCACTGGTGCTACATATTTCCTGCACTGCGCTGAGATTCTTCGGACTCAGGCTTAAGTCAGAAGTAGAACAGAGCACTGATGGGTTACTACCTTTGTGCCGTGATGTTGATCCATCGTCTAAACCTAATCATATATTTCGAAGAACTATGATGAAAAAATATATTTCACATTATTTACACAAAACTTTGGTGGGATTTTGTAAAAATATATTTCACATTATTGAAACAGAGCTTTGGTGAACAAATCATATATTTCACATTATTGACACAGAGCTTTGGTGAACAAATCATATATTTCACATTATTGACACAGAGCTTTGGTAAACAAATCATATATTTCACATTATTGACACAGAGCTTTGGTGAACAAATCATATATTTCACATTATTGACACAGAGCTTTGATGAACAAATCATAAATTTCACTTTGTTGACACAGAGCTTTGGTGAACAAATCATATATTTCACATTATTGACACAGAGCTTTGGTGAACAAATCATATATTTCACATTATTGACACAGAGCTTTGGTGAACAAATCATATATTTCACATTATTGACACAGAGCTTTGGTGAACAAATCATATATTTCACTTTGTTGACACAGAGCTTTGGTGAACAAATCATATATTTCACATTATTGACACAGAGCTCTGGTGAACAAATCATATATTTCACATTATTGACACAGAGCTTTGGTGAACAAATCATATATTTCACATTGTTGACACAGAGCTTTGGTGAACAAATCATATATTTCACATTATTGACACAGAGCTTTGATGAACAAATTATATATTTCACATTATTGACACAGAGCTTTGGTGAACAAATCATATATTTCACATTGTTGACACAGAGCTTTGGTGAACAAATCATATATTTCACATTATTGACACAGAGCTTTGGTGAACAAATCATATATTTCACATTATTGACACAGAGCTTTGGTGAACAAATCATATATTTCACATTGTTGACACAGAGCTTTGGTGAACAAATCATATATTTCACATTATTGACACAGAGCTTTGGTGAACAAATCATATATTTCACATTATTGACACAGAGCTTTGGTGAACAAATCATATATTTCACATTATTGACACAGAGCTTTGGTGAAGAACACCAGCAGAGATTATTGGCTCCTGATGACGCGTGTAAATCTGACCAGATGAAAAGGTAAACTGTTGGGATTTGTGAATCTGTTGGGGGATATTACAGTGTCTTGCTAGTGAATCTGTTGGGGGATATTACAGTGTCTTGCTAGTGAATCTGTTGGGGGATATTACAGTGTCTTGCTTGTGAACCTGTTGGGGGATATTACAGTGTCTTGCTAGTGAACCTGTTGGGGGATATTACAGTGTCTTGCTAGTGAACCTGTTGGGGGATATTACAGTGTCTTGCTTGTGAACCTGTTGGGGGATATTACAGTGTCTTGCTAGTGAACCTGTTGGGGGATATTACAGTGTCTTGCTAGTGAATCTGTTGGGGAATATTACAGTGTCTTGCTAGTGAACCTGTTGGGGGATATTACAGTGTCTTGCTAGTGAATCTGTTGAGGATATTACAGTGTCTTGCTAGTGAACCTGTTGGGGGATATTACAGTGTCTTGCTAGTGAACCTGTTGGGGGATATTACAGTGTCTTGCTAGTGAATCTGTTGGGGGATATTACAGTGTCTTGCTAGTGAATCTCTTAGGGGATATTACAGTGACTTGCTAGTGAATCTGTTGGGGGATATTACAGTGTCTTGCTAGTGAACCTATTGGGGGATATTACAGTGTCTTGCTAGTGAACCTGTTGGGGGATATTACAGTGTCTTGCTAGTGAACCTGTTGGGGGAAATTACAGTGTCTTGCTAGTGAACCTGTTGGGGGATATTACAGTGTCTTGCTAGTGAACCTGTTGGGGGATATTACAGTGTCTTGCTAGTGAACCTGTTGGGGGATATTACAGTGTCTTGCTAGTGAACCTGTTGGGGATATTACAGTGTCTTGCTAGTGAACCTATTGGGGGATATTACAGTGTCTTGCTAGTGAATCTGTTGGGGGATGTTACAGTGTCTTGCTAGTGAACCTGTTGGGGGATATTACAGTGTCTTGCTAGTGAACCTGTTGGGGGATATTACAGTGTCTTGCTAGTGAATCTGTTGGAGGGATATTACAGTGTCTTGCTAGTGAATCTGTTGGGGGATATTACAGTGTCTTGCTAGTGAATCTGTTGGGGGATATACAGTGTCTTGCTAGTGAACCTGTTGGGGGATATTACAGTGTCTTGCTAGTGAATCTGTTAGGGGATATTACAGTGTCTTGCTAGTGAATCTGTTGGGGGATATTACAGTGTCTTGCTAGTGAATCTGTTGGGGGATATTACAGTGTCTTGCTAGTGAACCTGTTGGGGGATATTACAGTGTCTTGCTAGTGAACCTGTTGGGGGATATTACACTGTCTTGCTAGTGAACCTGTTGGGGGATATTACAGTGTCTTGCTAGTGAACCTGTTGGGGGATATTACAGTGTCTTGCTAGTGAATCTGTTGGGGGATGTTACAGTGTCTTGCTAGTGAATCTGTTGGGGGATATTACAGTGTCTTGCTAGTGAACCTGTTGGGGGATATTACAGTGTCTTGCTAGTGAATCTGTTGGGGGATATTACAGTGTCTTGCTAGTGAATCTGTTGGGGGATATTACAGTGTCTTGCTAGTGAACCTGTTGGGGGATATTACAGTGTCTTGCTAGTGAACCTGTTGGGGGATATTACAGTGTCTTGCTAGTGAACTTGTTGGGGGATATTACAGTGTCTTGCTAGTGAACCTGTTGGGGGATATTACAGTGTCTTGCTAGTGAACCTGTTGGGGGATATTACAGTGTCTTGCTAGTGAATCTGTTGGGGATATTACAGTGTCTTGCTAGTGAATCTGTTGGGGGATATTACAGTGTCTTGCTAGTGAACTTGTTGGGGGATATTACAGTGTCTTGCTAGTGAATCTGTTGGGGATATTACAGTGTCTTGCTAGTGAACCTGTTGGGGGATATTACAGTGTCTTGCTAGTGAACCTGTTGGGGGATATTACAGTGTCTTGCTAGTGAACCTGTTGGGGGATATTACAGTGTCTTGCTAGTGAACCTGTTGGGGGATATTACAGTGTCTTGCTAGTGAATCTGTTGGGGGATATTACAGTGTCTTGCTAGTGAATCTGTTGGGGGATATTACAGTGTCTTGCTAGTGAATCTGTTGGGGGATATTACAGTGTCTTTCTAGTGAACCTGTTGGGGGATATAACAGTGTCTTGCTAGTGAACCTGTTGGGGATATTACAGTGTCTTGCTAGTGAACCTGTTGGGGGATATTACAGTGTCTTGCTAGTGAACCTGTTGGGGGATATTACAGTGTCTTGCTAGTGAACCTGTTGGGGATATTACAGTGTCTTGCTAGTGAACCTGTTGGGGGATATTACAGTGTCTTGCTAGTGAACCTGTTTGGGGATATTACAGTGTCTTGCTAGTGAACCTGTTGGGGGATATTACAGTGTCTTGCTAGTGAACCTGTTGGGGGATATTACAGTGTCTTGCTAGTGAACCTGTTGGGGGATATTACAGTGTCTTGCTAGTGAACCTGTTGGGGGATATTACAGTGTCTTGCTAGTGAACCTGTTTGGGGATATTACAGTGTCTTGCTAGTGAACCTGTTGTGGATGTCAGGGATTGTAGTGAGTCTCATTTTCTCCCAGTTAATTTATGCCCGACAGATGACGTCAGTAATAAATGTGAGTGGAATATTTTGACTCTAACTGGGACAACACGGGAATTGTTAAGTCTAAACTTCACGGGAATTATAGAGAAATGCTGATAGTCAAACTTTGTGTGAAGTATAATTATTCACGTGTAGAGAAATGCTGACAGTCGAACTTCATGCGAAGTACGATGAATCACGGGCCACACACAACTGCCGGCCAAATGGAATTCATGGGATTGAAGGGACATGGAGTATTCGGGAAAAACGAAGCGGGGCATTAGAAGGCTATATAATGCCGTAGAAAGGGCTAAGAGGGAGTCTCGTTTGGGCCCAGGAACAGAGTGCATGGACAACGGTGGATGATGTGTGGATTCAACATGTGTTTGAGTGTTGTTGTTCCAGCGTCCAACTTGGCAAAACAAGCTGACAGGTAAAATGTCTGCGGGCCGTGTTAGTTTTCCGTCAGGACAGCTGTTGTGTTTTTGTTCATTATGCTAGTGTAGGATGATTGTGATTTCGGATGGAAGGTAATAATTGATACTTTTGATATTTGAGTTACAATGTGTGCCTGGACAGTAGTCTATTTCATGCGCCGGCTGAGGAAGCCGCAAGTGGAAGATTAAAGTGCTGAAACAGTATCGTGTTGTTTTTCCAGTCGTCCATTTTTTTGCTCGTCGTGTGATGTCGGTGTATGAGATAGCAAGCATGCGATGACGCGAGCCAGATAGAAGATTAAGGAAAGTCATCGCACGAATGGCGATAGATATGATTGAGAAAACAACCATCAGATATTGAATTTGTAGCAGAACAGCTTGATTATCTGGACTTTTTAATCAGAGACATTGTCTTCCTGTCTCACTCTACTTGGGAAGTCACAACAATTAGGTCTACAAATCCATGGAAGAATCACAAACATACCAGCATCACTAAAGCAGGGTTGAGGGTGAGAAAGCACCACATTTCTGCAAAGCAAGAGGTGAGGAACGATTGCTACTGGATAGGACACACTTTGGGAAAACATAATAGTATAACTAGTATGTGTTTTTTTTTCTTTTCTAAACACAGGGCAAAAGAATCAGGGAAAGATCTAAATCACACAACAATAAGAAATAGAAATGATTGATGTAAGGAGTTGCCACATAGGGCCTGTGAGAGATGATTGATGTAAGGAGTTGCCACATAGAGCTGGTGAGAGATGATTGATGTAAGGAGTTGCCACATAGAGCTGGTGAGAGATGACTGATGTAAAGAGTTGCCACATAGGGCTCGTGAGAGATGATTGATGTAAGGAGTTGCCACATAGGGTTGGTGAGAGATGATAGATGTAAGGAGATGCCACATAGGGCTGGTGAGAGATGATTGATGTAAGGAGATGCCACATAGGGCTGGTGAGAGATGATTGATGTAAGGAGATGCCACATAGGGCTGGTGAGAGATGATTGATGTAAGGAGTTGCCACATAGGGCTGGTGAGAGATGATTGATGTGAGAAATTGCCACATAGGGCTGGTGAGAGATGATTGATGTAAGGAGTTGCCACATAGGGCTGGTGAGAGATGATTGATGTAAGGAGTTGCCACTTAGGGCTGGTGAGAGATGATTGATGTGAGAAGTTGCCACATAGGGCTGGTGAGAGATGATTGACGTAAGCACATGATGATGATGAATATTTTGTTGATGTCCGGCCCCACTGTTGTGAAGAAACTTTTCAACTCAAGAAAGACAGTGTTCAGTAAATCAGCTGTGTTTTCTCCACTTCCCTCTCCATTTGTTTTCAGGTGTTTTCCAGTGTTTCTCGGTGGCAGTGCAGACAATATGGGTAGAGGTTCAGCTACAAACAGAAGGTCAGTTAGATAAGGTTTGATTAGAGGAGAAAATATCCACAGGACGCTAACTAGCTATGATTCCAAGAGCGATGCTTGCTACTGTGCACATAACACGCTCTATGAGTCTGTCAAATGCACCATGTATGTGCAGCTGGTTACAAGAGAGTGGAAGGCTGCACTGATTGCCTCCATTCTCAAGCTAGATGTTATTATATCACATGCCAGGCTTTGTTGCAGATGTCCATTCATTTTTGCTATGAACTTATTCTGCTTTTCAACACAGAGCCAGCTGTAGATGAAACATTTGCTAAGTTGAATTTGTAATGGTTCTTCTGTGAAATCTGTCCACTGTTGTTTTTATGTGATCTAGCTAGTGTATCCATGTGGACAGTCTATGTGTCATTTTGTTTCATCCAAGGACTGACTACTGCAACCTCTCTGGCACCTATAGACTGAAATGCTCCCACAAATTAATGTCTGTGTGGAGCTGCAGTTGAGAATACGGGAAAACCTCCTTGAGAACTGCTGCTGCCATGGAAACAGAGACCAGTAGCACTGTAGCCTCCCTGTGAGGCGGACTACCTGACAACTGTAGCCAAGCAGGAACAAGCCCACACAGGACTTGTCAGGGCTGGGGGTCAGTGCTTCATTAGTCATTGGTAAGGATTCTGGTCACAGCACTTTAGACAGATCTATAGGTGCTCTCTAGACAGATCCATAGGCGCTCTATGGACAGATCCATATTTGCACTCTGGACAGATCCACAGGTCACCGATCTCCTCAATAATTCTACAGGTGTAAAATGACTGATAGCAGATATGCTTCATTTCATGATGAAAGGCTTCTGATGTAACCTGGAGAAGAGGATGGAGAGTTGTAGCCTGATCAGTGACACGGAGACGTGCTGTAATGGTGCCAGCTCTGCATATGACACATATAAAGGTCTTCAAGCTGGCTTTGAAACGTGCAGACGCCATAATCTGGAGGATGTGTACACAGAGTTTCCTTCCATCAACTAATGTGTCACTTAATGGAACTCAGTATCCTCCAATTAATGTGTCACTTAATGGAACTCAACATCCTCCCACATCTAATTCGATGGATATCTTCCGCACTTTTCCAGAGGAAGGTCATGCTTCGATGTAGTGGTATTCTGAGCCGATAACAATACACGCCGGTTTGCACAGGGTTCTCAATTGTCTCCAATCCTTTTAACATCTACATGGCCAAAATCACAGGAGAACACTGAGTGGCAGGGGAAGAACGCTGTCACATGCGGATGACATCCTCATGTACCGACAGGGCAGGAACAGAGATGAGATTGTTTCAGATCTACAACAGGAATTAGATCACATATCATCCTTGGCATTTGGCCTAAAGCGTGGAAAAGAACAATCTATATCCCTCTCACAAAGAAAGGAAATCTGAAACTATGCTTCCACTACCGTAGCATCGCATTAGGCATATTGGGAATTTAGGATTTGGTTTATATTTTTATAGACTAATCGGCACAAGGCCTTTTTTGTTGTTGTTGACAGGTCACTAAGAGTGAGACTTTGAGTGAGAAAATTATAAAATTACATTGGTTTTTTTTTTACCCGCTGTTAAACTTTAGTTTGCATTACTTCCTGAAACTAATGAGAGTAAACCTTAAAGGCCTTTTTTTTTTGTTGTTGTTGTTGACAGGTAACTAAGAGTGCAGCTTTGAGTGAGAAAATCATAAAATTGCATTTTTTTTTTTTTACCCACTGTTAAACCAGTCATAGTTTGCACTACTTCCTGAAACTAATGTAAAAACCTTCCAAAAGTATACCAAGACAGTTTCATGATAAAAATATGGATTGTAAAGAAGAAAAAAAACTACATATGATATTCTGTAGTGAAAAAATATTTCCTTAACATCATGGATAGTCTAAGGCTGCATGCAAAAAATCGTTGCGATCTAACATGCAGTTTTAGAGAAAATGTCTTGCAAGTGTGTTTATGAATTGTTGAAACAACTATAATTATATCAAAGTACCTATGAGTAAAGTCATTTTTGTTAACAGGAAAAGGAAAACCCTCTAAAAAATTTTATTTTAGTCAATTTAGTCGTGTCTGACCCTTTGAAAAGTGTGTTCTTGCGCAAGCCATTACAGTGCTGTCAGTCAGGCACCTCCCAAGCTTCTCAGTTGACAGTGTTGAACATTGAAGATGGAGGAGGAAGGGGAAGAAAAGAAATGGAAGAATTCAACCCATTACTCTTGATGTGCACATGTTTTGCAGAGCTTGTGACCAGCTGCGGTGCACCTCCTGTGACTTTAGAGTGTCCTGCTTCGACAACTTGTCTTGGAACCAGGACACTGATTACCTGTTCCTCCGCAATAACGTGCCCAGTGTCCACAAACTACAGGCAAAGTTGCACAGAAGAAAAGGTTAGTTGACAGTAAGAGGTTGGGTCAGGTCACACAGCAGCAGTTGTGTGGCACCAGAGTTCATCAGATTGTCATGTGGCTTTTGGGGCAAACAATTTGACCCACTACCCTCTGATATGTGATGTGAGAGATATGTGACCACATGTGGTGTGAGAGATATGTGACACATGTGATGTGAGAGGTAAGTGACACATGTGATGTGAGAGATATGTGACACATGTGGTGTGAGAGATATGTGATGTGAGAGATATGTGATGTGAGAGATATGTGATGTGAGAGATATGTGGTGTGAGAGATATGTGATGTGAGAGGTAAATGACACATGTGATAATCGAGATATGTGATGTGAGAGGTAAATGACACATGTGATGTGAGAGATATGTGATGTGAGAGGCAAGTGACACATGTGGTATGAGAGATATGTGATGTGAGAGATATGTGATGTAAAAGGTAAGTGACACATGTGGTGTGAGAGATATGTGATGTAAGAGGTAAGTGACACATGTGGTGTGAGAGATATGTGATGTGAGAGATATGTGACACATGTGATGTGAGAGGTAAGTGACACATGTGATGTGAGAGATTTGTGACACATGTGGTTTGAGAGATATGTGATGTGAGAGGTTAGTGACACATGTGATGTGAGAGGTAAATGACACATGTGATAATAGAGATATGTGATGTGAGAGGTAAATGACACATGTGATAATAGAGATATGTGATGTGAGAGGCAAGTGACACATGTGTGAGAGATATGTGATGTGAGAGATATGTGATATGAGAGGCAAGTGACACATGTGGTATGAGAGATATGTGATGTGAGAGATATGTGATGTGAGAGGTAAATGACACATGTGGTGTGAGAGATATGTGACACATGTGATGTGAGAGGTAAGTGACACATGTGATGTGAGAGATATGTGATGTAAGAGATATGTGATGTGAGAGGTAAATGACACATGTGATAAGAGAGATATGTGACACATGTCATGTGAGAGGCAAGTGACACATGTGGTGTGAGATATGTGATGTGAGAGGCAAGTGACACATGTTGTGTGAGAGATTTGTGATATGAGAGATATGTGATGTGAGAGGTAAATGACACATGTGGTGTGAGAGATATGTGATGTGAGAGATATGTGACACATGTGGTGTGAGAGATATGTGATGTGAGAGGTAAATGACACATGTGGTGTGAGAGGTGTGAGAGATATGTGATGTGAGAGGTAAATGACACATGTGATGTGAGAAGTAAATGACACATGTGATAAGAGAGATATGTGATGTGAAAGGTAAATGACACATGTGATGTGAGAGGTAAATGACACATGTGATGTGAGAGATAAATGACACATGTGATGTGAGAGATTAGCAGTGGTATTGAGATGCAAAACTCCTGTAGATTTAATTTTGTGTAGAGTTAGAGGCTGGTAAATGTAAAAGTGTCAGAGGCAGGCAGATGCAGTAGTGTCTCAGGCTGGTAGATGTGTTATGTGACAGGCAAACAATTGTCTGGTGATTGTGTTTATGTGTATTGTATGAGTGTGTGTACAAAAGTCTTGTATGATTGTGTACATGTATGAGTGTATGTACATGTCTTGTATGGTTATGTAAATGTATGGTAAATGAAGTTTGTATATGTATAGTAGTCTGTATACATATACGGTGTATACAAAAGGCCTTCCTCCCCCTGTTGCTGTCATCTATGATTGTTTGGTCCCAGGATGCCGCGCTTACTGCTGCCAGTGTAGCTGGAAGAATGTTCAAGATCTGTGCCAACTCGACGATCCAGGTCTCAAGTGGGTTTGTGGAAAACACTCATCATGACCCTGTCTTCTGGTTGTCGTAGGCTGTGAAGAACCAACCACCTCATCACTTTTGTATACATTTACATATCTTAGTGTTCTTTAAGCTTTGGCCTGAGTGTACCACTGGCAGTTTGCTGATGTAGAAATACTGTGTTTATGCTTAAATACAGATCCTATCATATTTGAAGAATAAATCGAAGCACTCAGGTCATCAGATTAATGCTAGAAATAAATGTGTAGGCACTGATGCCATTGAGACTGATCTCCCCTTGTCTGCAATTAGTGCTGGCTTGGTCATGTTTCCCTGTCTCACTTGGATGGCTGCTGGCCAGGTCTGGCACCGAGAGCTGGCTTAGTCATGTTTCCCTGTCTCACTTGGATGGCTGCTGGCCAGGTCTGGCACTGAGAGCTGGCTTGGTCATGTATCCCTGTCTCACTTGGATGGCTGCTGGCCAGGTCTGGCACTGAGAGCTGGCTTGGTCATGTTTCCCTGTCTCACTTGGATGGCTGCTGGCCAGGTCTGGCACTGAGAGCTGGCTTAGTCATGTTTCCCTGTCTCCTCACTTGGATAGCTGCTGGCCAGGTCTGGCACTGAGAGCTGGCTTAGTCATGTTTCCCTGTCTCCTCACTTGGATGGCTGCTGGCCAGGTCTGGCACTGAGAGCTGGCTTAGTCATGTTTCCCTGTCTCCTCACTTAGATAGCTGCTGGCCAGGTCTGGCACTGAGAGCTGGCTTGGTCATGTTTTCCTGTCTCACTTGGATAGCTGCTGGCCAGGCCTGGCACTGAGAGCTGGCTTGGTCATGTATCCCTGTCTCCTCACTTGGATAGCTGCTGGCCAGGCCTGGCACTGAGAGCTGGCTTAGTCATGTTTCCCTGTCTCCTCACTTAGATAGCTGCTGGCCAGGTCTGGCACTGAGAGCTGGCTTAGTCATGTTTCCCTGTCTCCTCACTTGGATGGCTGCTGGCCAGGTCTGGCACTGAGAGCTGGCTTGGTCATGTTTTCCTGTCTCACTTGGATAGCTGCTGGCCAGGCCTGGCACTGAGAGCTGGCTTGGTCATGTATCCCTGTCTCCTCACTTGGATAGCTGCTGGCCAGGCCTGGCACTGAGAGCTGGCTTAGTCATGTTTCCCTGTCTCCTCACTTAGATAGCTGCTGGCCAGGTCTGGCACTGAGAGCTGGCTTAGTCATGTTTCCCTGTCTCCTCACTTGGATGGCTGCTGGCCAGGTCTGGCACTGAGAGCTGGCTTGGTCATGTATCCCTGTCTCACTTGGATGGCTGCTGGCCAGGTCTGGCACTGAGAGCTGGCTTAGTCATGTTTCCCTGTCTCCTCACTTGGATGGCTGCTGGCCAGGTCTGGCACTGAGAGCTGGCTTGGTCATGTATCCCTGTCTCACTTAGATGGCTGCTGGCCAGGTCTGGCACTGAGAGCTGGCTTGGTCATGTATCCCTGTCTCCTCACTTAGATAGCTGCTGGCCAGGCCTGGCACTGAGAGCTGGCTTGGTCATGTATCCCTGTCTCCTCACTTGGATAGCTGCTGGCCAGGCCTGGCACTGAGAGCTGGCTTAGTCATGTTTCCCTGTCTCCTCACTTAGATAGCTGCTGGCCAGGTCTGGCACTGAGAGCTGGCTTAGTCATGTTTCCCTGTCTCCTCACTTGGATGGCTGCTGGCCAGGTCTGGCACTGAGAGCTGGCTTGGTCATGTATCCCTGTCTCACTTGGATGGCTGCTGGCCAGGTCTGGCACTGAGAGCTGGCTTAGTCATGTTTCCCTGTCTCACTTGGATGGCTGCTGGCCAGGTCTGGCACTGAGAGCCGGTTTTTAGAGCTCTACATGTTTGTTTACTCGACCAGTGGAAACAGAATATGTACCAAACAAACACATTGAACAGTTTAAAAAGATATTCACATCTGGAATGATGAAGAACCAGCTGACCATAAGAATAATATAGAAACTCAACACAGCTGTTTGGTGTAACAGCAAAAACAGTGAACAGCAATATCAGATGCACAATCTTGCGGCCTGGATTCTCAAATAAACAGCTGTTATCTTATGGCAGCCAAATGTAGGGGTTCTAGAGAAAACGATGAAAGAAATAACAAACAAGAGAGAAGTGTTTCTGACCACACCAAAAAATTCATAATGAATAGTAGTAGTGAATAGAGTCTAGTACAAGTGGGGATATAGCACTGAGAGATGGACAGACATTAGTCCATCAGAACTGGTCAAACGGAATTTATTAGGTGAGTGAGTGAGAAGGAGAGAGAGAGAGAGAATTGGAGGAGCAGATGATAATTAAACAAATCTAGAATGATGAAGTTGGTTATGCATGTAGTTATGTGTAAATGTACTTACCCTGGATCGTTAGCTGTTCATGTTTATATGTAATAAATGATGCTAACATGTATAGTGTCTGTATGATTGTATCATTCAAACATGACTCTATCCAAGCCAACTTGAGACTCTTTAGAATTACAGCCATGATTGATTAGATTCCTTTCTGTTCCATCTCGACCATGTTCAACCTGCTGCTGACAGCAGTCTCCGGTTACATTTATGGTCTGGTTTATTTGTGCCAAGTGTTTAGCTAAGTTTGTGTGCCTAACCTAATAGATATACAGCTTCTTCCTTTCTGTGTCCTATTTGTTCCTGTTGTCCTTATTTTGCCAAGTGGGTCATACTCTGTCCTGTTTCATCTTCCTATATTGATTAGTTGTGTAGTTAGTCTTCTATGATTGATGAGATTTACAGTCATGATTACAGTTGCCTATGATTATTTAGATTTACAGCCAGTCTTCTATGATTATTTAGATTAACAGCCATTTTTCTATGATTGTTTAGATTTACAGCCAGTCTTCTATGATTATTTAGATTTGCAGCCAGTCTTCTTTGATTATTTAGATTTACAGCCAATCTTCTATGACTTGTTAAATTTGCAGCCAATCTTCTATGATTTTTTAGATTTGCAGCTTGTCTTAAATGGGATGAGGTAGCCAGTGCAATGCCCTTAATTGATATGCCGGGTTGGTTACAGTGCTACAATTCTTTGCTTCTCTCATGCTAAAACATGGCTAAAAATTACGTGCTCATTTCCTTGCCTGGAGACCAATGGGGCATATTATGCCAGCCTCGTATTATTAGAGACCAATCAGCATTTGAAGGGTGATGTGGCCAATATAATGTTTACTTACTTTTTTTCTCTAGAGAATTTTCTGATTTTCCCATCTGTTTCCTTTCCCCCATCAAAGCTAGAGCTGCTTTTGGAAGGATGAGGCAAATCTGGAAATCCAACAATTACTGCAGAGGAACGAAACTGCGACTCTACAAGAGCATCATTTAGCCAGTTCTTCTTTATGGAGCGGAATGCTGGAGAATGACCAAAAAAGGATGCACACAAGCTGTACACCTTTCACCACACATGTCTACGTAGAATTATCAAAATTTTCTGGCCAGATACAATCTCAAACACTAAACTACTTCAGGTCACAAACCAAGAAACTTTAGACAGTATGATAACCAAGAGAAGATGGAAATTGCTTGGCCACGTTATGAGAATGAATCCTGATATACCAGCCAAAACAGCTCTCACATGGACACCAGAGGGAAAGAGAAAACAGGGGCGCCCAAAAACAACATGGAGACGAACAATGGAAAGTGACCTGAGTGTGGCATCTTTGACATGGAAAACTGCACTGAAGATTGCACAGGACAGAAAAGCATGGAAAGTCCTCTCTGAAGCCTCATGTGGCACTAGGCATAATGAGAACTGATGATGATGATGATCCTTCCCCCCACAGCTTGTCTTGTAATGTAGCTCCACTGGGTTGGATCCCCAACCTCTGCTGGGATGTAGCTCCACTGGGCTGGATCCCCAACCTCTGCTGGGATGTAGCTCCACTGGGCTGGATCCCCAACCTCTGCTGGGAGTAGTTAGGACAGCCCTGCAGTATGTGCTCCAGAGTCTATTTCCATCTGCTCCACATTCCTTGGTGGCAGATTCTTCTATACCTGTGCTGTGAAGGTGTGCTATAAGACCACAGTGTCCTGTCCACAGTCTTGAAACTGTTGATTACTCTCTTTGCTGTGAAGTTTTGTTTATGCTGTCATTCTCACTCTTCACTTCACTGATTCGACCTGCTTTTGGGACAGCCACTGAAGGGATATATCTCTGTATGAAGTCAGACGGCGACCTTTTCAATCTGTTGAGGCACGGACTAAGGTGCAGACAAGAGGCCTCGGGGACTTTCTATTTGTTGATGATGCAGCCATTACTGCACGGACTGAAAGCAATCTCAGATTCTCTTGAATTGCTTTGCAAATGCATGCAAAGAATTTGGACTGTCAATCTTCACAAAATGCAAGTGATGAAAATGAATGTGGTAAACCCACCAAGTATTAGCATTTATGACCATGATCTGTGAGTTGTTTATGAGCTTGAACACTTAGGGTCATGAAGTGCAATCTAAACAGACACACAGGAGAGGCTTTTGCAATGCTTTCCAAACTCACAACAAGCGTGTGGTCAAAAAAAAAAAAAAAAAGCTCACAAAAGGAATCAAAATCAAAGTTAATGAAGCTTGTGTTCTAAGCACGATCTTTTAGGGCAGTGAAAACTGGACTCTGTATGTTCCCCAAGGAAAAAAAAAATACCCTGCACTAAAGCTATATGAAACACATTGTTGGTATGTCATAGCAAGACTGTGTCCCCAGTTAATTTGTACACTAAAGAGCACTGAAGCAAAGAGCCCTGCGTTGCTTGGGACATGTCTCTGGCATGGAGGACGGTTGCTTGGCACATGTCTCTTGCATGGAGGACGGTTGCTTGGGACATGTCTCTGGCATGGAGGACGGTTGCTTGGCACATGTCTCTGGCATGGAGGACGGTTGCTTGGCACATGTCTCTGGCATGGAGGACGGTTGCTTGGGACATGTCTCTTGCATGGAGGACGGTTGCTTGGGACATGTCTCTTGCATGGAGGACGGTTGCTTGGGACATGTCTCTTGCATGGAGGACGGTTGCTTGGGACATGTCTCTTGCATGGAGGACAGTTGCTTGGGACATGTCTCTGGCATGGAGGACGGTTGCTTGGGACATGTCTCCTGCATGGAGGACGGTTGCTTGGCACATGTCTCTTGCATGGAGGACGGTTGCTTGGCACATGTCTCTGGCATGGAGGACGGTTGCTTGGCACGTCTCTTGCATGGAGGACGGTTGCTTGGGACATGTCTCTTGCATGGAGGACGGTTGCTTGGGACATGTCTCTGGCATGGAGGACGGTTGCTTGGGACATGTCTCTTGCATGGAGGACGGTTGCTTGGCACATGTCTCTTGCATGGAGGACGGTTGCTTGGCACATGTCTCTTGCATGGAGGACGGTTGCATTCCAAAAGATCTCCTTATGGTGAACTGGTAACAGGGATAAGATCTGCAGGAAGGCCAAAGCTATTGGATATAAGCAAACGCGACCTGAAAAACATCAACATTGGTGCATCTATCACTTGGGAAAGATCAGCTGCAGACCGACTCCTTTGGAGAGTCCCAGTTTGAAAAATGCCACAAGCTATAAAAAAGACGTCTGAGAGGAAACCAGCCTCAGAATGCTAGAGTACTGTTTTTATGTGACGTATGTGGCAGAGACTGCCATTCCTGCATTTGACTTTAGAATCATAGCAGACGCAGATCCAAAAACCAGCGGTACAGCTCCATGGTCCCCAGGTAACTGATGACCCCCTGAGGAATATTTTCTCTGCTGCATCCTTCAATGCCTAGCACTTCTAGGACCACATTTGTCTGGTCTGGACTGCATGTCCAAGGTTCTGGCCTAAGCTGTTGAAAACAAAACAACCTATATCCTAATACAGTCAACAGATAGTGACAACAACAACAAATTTAGAAGAAACAAAAACAATCTATATCCTAATACAGTCAACAGATAGTGACAACAACAACAAATTTAGAAGAAACAAAAACAACCTATATCCTAATACAGTCAACAGATAGTGACAACAACAACAAATTTAGAAGAAACAAAAACAACCTATATCCTAATACAGTCAACAGATAGTGACAACAACAACAAATTTAGAAGAAACAAAAACAACCTATATCCTAATACAGTCAACAGATAGTGACAACAACAACAAATTTAGAAGAAAAAAAAACAGAAAAGAAAGCTGCCCAAACAGCAGATTTTTTTCCAATACTTAATTGTGTATTAGTTTGTACAAAGTTTTGACAGAATTCTGGCAGAAATAACAGCTTCTTTCATTCATTTCAATCTTTCAACTAAGCTTACATTCTCTATCAGCAGATACACCAATATAAGCACACACACTTATCTCCCACAAGCCTCTTCACAGATTTCCTTGGCAAACCGCAGCAGCCGCCGCTCACTGATCTCCTCTCCATCTTCCTCATATATCTCTTTGGCTTTCTGCTTCCAATAATCCTGACTCCTGTCAAAGTAGTCCAGGATTCCTTCGCCGTCTCGTCGATCTGGAGCATCATCAAATGTTATCTCCATACTCTCGTCAGAATCTGTGACATACATCAGAAGAGAATGAAATCTCAGAGTTTAATTTTTTTCTACAAAAAATAATTGTCCATGAGAATTTATTGATCATGTAATGGTTGTGTATGATTATGTTCAGTTTGGAAGCAGTGGCTGTTTCGTCTGTTGTGTCCAATGCAAATGTAATGTTTGACAATGGAGTCATCAACTGGAGGTAGCAGAGATGAGGGATTTTGTTTAGAACATATTGTCTGACAATGGAGTCATGAACTGGAGGTAGCAGAGATGAGGGATTTTGTTTAGAACATATTGTCTGACAATGGAGTCATGAACTGGAGGTAGCAGAGATGAGGGATTTTGTTTAGAACATATTGTCTGACAATGGAGTCATGAACTGGAGGTAGCAGAGATGAGGGATTTTGTTTAGAACATATTGTCTGACAATGGAGTCATGAACTGGAGGTAGCAGAGATGAGGGTTTTTGTTTAGAATCATGCTGAAAATGTCAGCAAAGAATAAAACAGGCAATGAAAGTTACAAGATCACTCATGACAACCATCAGACAAAAACAAATTATGAGATATATCACAGAACGAAGGCAGTACAGAAACAGCCTTACATATCACAGAAATGCTGAAAAAAAGAGAAACAGCAATATATATCACAGAACAGCTGAAAAAGTGAAACAGCCTTATGTGGTGGCAGAGTAATGTAGAATGACATATATGGGAAGAAGCTTCAACAGCTGAGCAACACCAGCATCATAAAAATTAAAGAGAATATGAGAGGTATGACCACAAAAATCTGCCTCAGTGCTAGGAGCAGTGGGTCTATTCTAAACCCCCCCCCCCCCCCCCCCCCCAATGAATGAAAAGAAGAAGACTTCAAGGACACAACAACACTTCAAGGACACAACAACACTTCAAGGACACAACAACACTTCAAAGACATGACACACTTCAAGGACATGACAACACTTCAAGGACATGACAACACTTCAAGGACATGACACACTTCAAGGACACAACAACACTTCAAGGACATGACACACTTCAAGGACACAACAACACTTCAAAGACATGACACACTTCAAGGACATGACAACACTTCAAGGACATGACAACACTTCAAGGACATGACACACTTCAAGGACACAACAACACTTCAAGGACATGACACACTTCAAGGACACAACAACACTTCAAGGCCTAATTATCACTTCAAGGACATGACACACTTCAAGGACACAACAACACTTCAAGGCCTAATTATTACTTCAAGGACATGACACACTTCAAGGACACAACAACACTTCAAGGACATGACACAATTTTAAGGACACAACAACACTTCAAGGCCTAATTATCACTTTAAGGACATGACACACTTCAAGGACACAACAACACTTCAAGGACATGACACACTTCAAGGCATAATTATCACTTCAAGGACACAACATCATTTAGAGAACACATTATCACTTCAAGGATACAAGCAGTTTAATTTCTGACCTGTTTCCTCATCGTCCTCATCCACCTGCACGGCAGCAGCTGCCTCTGTTTTTGTTTTGTTGTCTGCCTTAGCGTCATCATCATCATCATCAGAGTCCTGCCAGACCTGAAGCTTGCGATCTTCTGCTATAAGCACTGACCACTCATCAAGCTTGTTAGCGTCGATGGAATAGAAATCATTGAGTGTTATCTGTTTGTCTCCCTCTTCGTAGATCCCCCCGTACATGTACATCACGCCGTCCCGCACCTAGGAGCAAAAGAGGTCAGGTGTAGGAATTATTTAGTAAAGTACATATCATCATCATCTGGTATCTGTTTTTTGTGTGAATGAGTTAGAAGGTTGGCCACTAATCTGTGCCAGGTTTAACTCTGTGCCACACTATTAAATATAATTTGTCAGTCATTGGTTTGAACCCGCATTGAGGCGAATTTATAAAAATGGCTGGAGCTTCCAGCTCAAGACAGCTTCGAAACAGGTATCAGGAAATGTTTTAAGAAACAAAGGCAGCTGGTATAATATTAATTACCTCCTCCATTGTGTTTCTGGTAGTCTTGAAGACATGGTCAGCACCATATGCCGAAGTATGGAAATGGGTGTTAAACTCACCAGGGGCAGGACACTGAGAGTGTAGAAATGGGTGTCACACTTACTAGGGATGGTACTTTGAAGGAATTCATCAAGGGAAATGTGTAAGTGGAGAAAAGACAAGTGGAGCAACAAAGAACTTAAAGGTTAAAGAAAGGAACAGAGAAGTAAGAACTTATTCTATTTTTTCACATTCACCAGCTGTAAACTGAGCCAGAAAGTTCTACTTTTGTGGTCCATTTCTGGACTTTAATCTGGTTCCAGAACTTCAGTTTTACATGAACATCCGTTCTGCATATCTGATTATTTGTATGCAGACTGTTGGTTCCTCACATCAGGCAGATGCACTCCAACTTTGATGGAACAGAAAGGCAACAAATAAAAAACATGCTTCAGATACTCACTGCCAATGCTGTGTTCATACGCCTGGATGGCCAGAACTGATCCACATCCATGGTGCTTTCCTCAGCATCCACAGACCCACTACCAGCTGTCACTGTTGGCTGGGCAACGGTCACTTTAAAAATACCATCAGCCTCAGCAGCTGCTTCTATTTCTAGAACATTCTCTACCGCTTCTTGTAACACATCCATTTCATCGTCACCTTCTTCACACTTTTTGCCGTCATCTGCTACATTTTCATTCCCTTCATTATCTAGTTTCAGTTTTCGTCTTTTCCTCCTCTCAGCGACTGCAGACCTCTTCCCCCTGAAACAATGAACACGAAATTACTCCAACAATGAACCTGTCAGTTATTTGTCTCGCATGATCAGCCCTTGAAACAATGAACACGAAATTACTTCAACAATGAACCTGTCAGTTATCTGTCTCGCAAGATCAGCCCCTGAAACAATGAACCGGTCAGTTATTTGTTTCGCATGATCAGCCCTTGAAACAATGAACACAAAATTACTTCAACAATGAACCTGTCAGTTATTTGTCTCGCATGATCAGCCCTTGAAACAATGAACACGAAATTACTTCAACAATGAACCTGTCAGTTATTTGTCTCGCATGATCAGCCCTTGAAACAATGAACACGAAATTACTTCAACAATGAACCTGTCAGTTACCTGTCTCGCATAACAAACAGAACAGCCCAACAGTTGCAAACAAAAACAGACCGGAGCAGGTATCGAGCTATAACTACCACAGTCAAAGACAAGATGGCACAGTCAGTTCAAACAGAAATCAGACGTAAAACAGGCCCTGACAAAAGTGACCACAGCCTCAACACACTGATAAAGCAAAAATAGCCATAATACAGTAAGGAAGCACATAAAATACAACAATACGTTAAAAAACCCAGACAACAACAATACATTAAAAAACCCAGACAAAAACAATACATTAAAAAACCCAGACAACAACAATGCATTAAAAAAACCAGACAACAACAATACATTAAAAAACCCAGACAACAACAATACATTAAAAAACGCAGACAACAAAAATGCATTAAAAAAAACCCAGACAACAACAACAATACATTAAAAAACCCAGACAACAAAAATACATTAAAAAACCCAGACAACAACAATAATACATTGAAAAAAAACAGACAACAATACATTAAAAAACCCAGACAACAAAAATACATTAAAAAACCCAGACAACAACAACAATGCATTAAAAAAAACCAGACAACAACAACAATACACTTGTGGGGGGAAAAAAAGGGTTATGATGTCTGGTAAAAATAAAAAGGATAAGACCACTTGGCGGGAGACAGCTGAGAGACCATGTATTTTTAGGCCCTGATGAAATCAAATCTAACATAGATAAAGATAATATCCAAGCAAACTAGAGATGTCTGTGTGAGACTAACCTGAGTTGAACTGGGAACCACTTGCCTTTATCCAGATCCAGGGACCACAACTCATTGTAGAAAACTGATTCCAATTCTTCTTCATCTTCTTCCTGTTACACAAGTTAAAAAACACACATGGGTATATCGCAAAATTTTCACACAACAGTAGTACAACATTCATAAAATACATGGGTATATCGCAAAATTTTCATAATACAGTAGTGCAACATTCACAAAACACATGAGTATATCGCAACATTTCCATACAACAGTAGTACAAAATTCACAAATCGCATGGGTATATCACAACATTTTCATACAACAGTGGTACAACATTCATAAAACACATGGGTACGTTGCAACATGTGTAGATTCCAACAGGATGGAAACTTGTGAATGTATTACAGAGGATCACACAATATGATCATGTACCAACACAACATTACACAGGATCACACAATATGATCATGCTCCAACACATTACACAGGATCACACAATATGATCATGCTCCAACACAACATTACACAGGATCACACAATATGATCATGCTCCAACACAACATTACACAGGATCACACAATATGATCATGTACCAACACAACATTACACAGGATCACACAATATGATCATGCTCCAACACAACATTGCACAGGATCACACAATATGATCATGCTCCAACACAACATTACACAGGATCACACAATATGATCATGTACCAACACAACATTACACAGGATCACACAATATGATCATGTACCAACACAACATCACACAGAATATGATCATGTACCAACACAACATTACAGAGGATCACACAATATGATCATGTACCAACACAACATTACAGAGGATCACACAGTATGATCATGTACCAACACAACATTACACAGGATCACACAGTATGATCATGTACCAACACAACATGATTCAAGCCTACACCACTGACCATCAGGTGTTTCAATGACCCATTGTTGCCACCCCCCCCCCCCCCCCCCCCATCCACACCCTTGTTTGAGTGTCACAACTCTCCACTATAATTGAACAGTGACAAGCCAGCTCAGGCCTCTCGGCTTTCTTCATTCAATGGATGCAGCTATTTAGATAGTGCTGTGACCTCTAACCTGTTGGATAAGCAGAATATGCCAGCATGGATTTACCCCAACTTCAAACTGAACTATTGACTACTAGCAGTAGCCTGTTCAACCTGCTACTTCCAACTACAGAGGATAGCTGAGGACATCACCAACAAATCTACCAACCTCATCATAAACTCCACCAAACAACAAGGCTTTGTTGCCGGACACAAAAGCAACCGACATTCCTGACCTTGGAGATGGTCGTCCTCCAGTCTGTTTGACAGGCTGCCACTTCCACTTGGGGGCGCTGTCAGAAGTGCCCTCCCTCTTCTCTGGGAAGTTAAGAATAATTCACAATCAATACTTTAAAAATGGGACAAAAAAATGTCACAGCACTGGAGGAAACTCATTCTGCCATGCAGTGTGACAGGGACAGGCAACTCACTCAAACACAGTGTGACAGGGACAGGCAACTCACTCAAACACAGTGTGACAGGGACAGGCAACTTACTCAAACACAGTGTGACAGGGACAGGCAACTCACTCAAACACAGTGTGACAGGGACAGGCAACTCACTCAAACACAGTGTGACAGGGACAGGCAACTCACTCAAACACAGTGTGACAGGGACAGGCAACTCACTCAAACACAGTGTGACAGGGACAGGCAACTCACTCAAACACAGTGTAAAAAATAACAGGGAATCTATTCACAGCACACTGTCAGACATGATCTCCTTTACACAATAAAAACATTCTCTAATATATGTATATGACAGCCCTCATACATTGCTGGAGGCTATATGTGCCATTAGATTTCAGCCTGAACTGGTCTCTGACTTTTCACAAGGAATAGTCATGGGCAGTTTGTGTGGTTTTTCACTGGCACAGAACACAGCAATCAGGTGGTGACCCACTGCAACCTTGCCTGACGTCTAACACAGCAATCAGATGGTGACCCTCTGCAACCTTGCCTGACGTCTAACACAGCAATCAGGTGGTGACCCGCTGCAACCTTGCCTGACGTCTAACACAGCAATCAGGTGGTGACCCGCTGCAATCCTGACTGATGTCTAACACAGCAATCAGGTGGTGACCCGCTACAACCTTGCCTGACGTCTAACACAGCAATCAGGTGGTGACCCGCTGCAACCTTGCCTGACGTCTAACACAGCAATCAGGTGGTGACCCACTGCAACCTTGCCTGACCTCTAACACAGCAATCAGATGGTGACCCGCTGCAACCTTGCCTGACGTCTAACACAGCAATCAGGTGGTGACCCGCTGCAACCTTGCCTGACGTCTAACACAGCAATCAGGTGGTGACCCGCTGCAATCCTGACTGACGTCTAACACAGCAATCGGGTGGTGACCCGCTACAACCCTACCTGACGTCTAACACAGCGATCAGGTGGTGACCCGCTACAACCCTACCTGACGTCTAACACAGCAATCAGATGGTGAGCCGCTGCAATGCAATCCTGCCTGATGTCTAACACAGCAATCAGGTGGTGACTCGCTACAACCTTGCCTGACGTCTAACACAGCAATCAGGTGGTGACCCGCTGCAACCTTGCCTGACGTCTAACACAGCAATC
Source organism: Candidula unifasciata (assembly GCA_905116865.2). Classification (NCBI taxonomy): domain Eukaryota; kingdom Metazoa; phylum Mollusca; class Gastropoda; order Stylommatophora; family Geomitridae; genus Candidula; species Candidula unifasciata. The sequence continues at coordinate 258,862 of CAJHNH020005780.1, read as the reverse complement.
AGGTGGTGACCCGCTGCAACCTTGCCTGACGTCTAGCACAGCAATCAGGTGGTGACCAGCTACAACCTTGCCTGACGTCTAACACAGCAATCAGGTGGTGACCTGCTGCAACCTTGCCTGACGTCTAACACAGCAATCAGGTGGTGACCCGCTACAACCTTGCCTGACGTCTAACACAGCAATCAGGTGGTGACCCGCTGCAACCCTGCCTGACGTCTAACACAGCAATCAGGTGGTGACCTACTACAACCCTGCCTGACGTCTAACACAGCAATCAGGTGGTGACCCGCTACAACCTTGCCTGACGTCTAACAGCAATCAGGTGGTGATCCGCTGCAACCTTGCCTGCCGTCTAACACAGCAATCAGGTGGTGACCCGCTGCAACCTTGCCTGACGTCTAACACAGCAATCAGGTGGTGACCTACTACAACCCTGCCTGACGTCTAACAGAGCAATCAGGTGGTGACCCGCTGCAACCTTGCCTGACGTCTAACAGACTTAACCTCAAGACAATACACCACAATTATTAGGGCGCTGAGTGGTCTCGAGGTATGGTGTCCGCCTTGAGTGCTGGAGGTCCCAGGTTCACGCCCCGTTGAAGGCTGGGATTTTTCATGTGGCCTTCTAGATTTCCCGATCTCTGGGTAGTCAGATCGGACGCCCAGGTGTACTCTTGCCCATGTAAAAAAAATCCCTTGTCAGTTGGAAATTCAAAAGAGTAGCCTAATGGCGCTGCCCAGGCAAAATTCGGAGTTAAAAATCTACTCAAAGTATTTCAGGATCCTCGCCGGTGCAACGGAGTTCGTGCAAAGCATGGTGATTTTTTGACTCACGCTTGAGTCAGAAGTAGAAGGAAGCACTTTTGGGCTACACCCGTGTGCCATGATGTTGATCTGTCAAATAAATAAACAGCACAATTAGAAACTAGTCAACTATCATTCAACACTAAGGTCACAGGAAGTTTATAACAAGAAATTAAAAACAAGAAAAAAGAGACATAGAAATAAATGGAGAAAAAATTTTATGTGAGGGAAAAGAATCCCAACAACCGTGATACTTTTACACAGGGAGCAGAGACTGAACAACCAGCTGTGACCAGACAATTACTCTATAACAGATAAATGAGCAAAGAAACAACACAGAGCACAAAACGTTATTTGTACTAACAACACAGAACACAAAACATTATGTGTACTAACTTTCCTGCGTGAGCACAAACATGTCTGTATGTGTGCTGCCTTTGTCCACGTCCTTCTTTAACCTCTCCTTGCTGTAGCCACCATAGACAACAATCTTGTTGGCATCTGGCATCGGTACAAACACACAGCCGGACCTGTGACAAGATGGGAGAGTGACAGAGATTTGAAACTAGACTGTCTGACCTGTGAGGCAGTTACAAGACACCAGACAACAAACTGTCTGACCTGTGAGGCAGTTACAAGACACCAGACAACAAACTGTCTGACCTGCGACGCAGTTACAATACACCAGACAACAAACTGTGTAACCTGCGAGGTAGTTACAATTCACCAGACAACAAACTGTCTGATCTGTTCTTCATTAGATAATCATCATTATACTATTGGGATTATATATATAAATATATATATATAGGATACAGAAAATTTACAGTAGAAGAAATAAAAAGAGACAAACTGTAGGAAGGAGGAATGTCACAGAGAAGGAGGGAATGAAAAAACAGAAAAGATCTTAATCATTACATGAAACTGCAGGACTCGGAGACCTTGTGGCAAAAAGCAGCCAATGAGGGAAGTTCTCCAGAGTCATGTGACACCTGCCATGTTGGTATGTCTCGTGGGAGACCAACAAATACAAGGATCAAGACTTTGCGGATGAACAAGAGTTTGCTAGAGTGACAGCATGTGCTTGTCAGTGAGGAATTAGAAAATGGCCGATGGAGAACTTTCTGCATGACCTCTACATCTCTGAGGGGAATGGCAGGTGGGAAGTATGATGTCTGCCTGCTTTTGACTTGACATTCAACAAAGACTGCCTACCTGGGTGAGGGGCCAGTGCCTGATGGAGCCAGCAGTGTCCATGTGTAGGTCTCCAGATCAAAACTGTAGATGTCATTGAAGTACTTGTAGTCCCTGAAATCAAAGTTGGCTAGATTACAGAGGTCTTCAAGGGCTCTGAGAGCAATTAGGATATGAAACAATGCAACAGTAGTACTTGAAATCAAAGCTTGGTCAGTCAGTGATCTCATCAAGGGCTCTGAGAGCAATGAACACTTAGTGATGACATCATGGGCTCTGAGAGCAATGAACACTTAGTCAGTGATGACATCATGGGCTCTGAGAGCAATGAACACTTAGTGAGTGATGACATCATGGGCTCTGAGAGCAATGAACACTTAGTCAGTGATGACATCATGGGCTCTGAGAGCAATGAACACTTAGTCAGTGATGACATCATGGGCTTTGAGAGCAATGAACACTTAGTGAGTGATGACATCTCGGGCTCTGAAAGCAATAAACAGTCAGTGATGACATCATGGGCTCTGAGAGCAATGAACACTTAGTCAGTGATGACATCCTGGGCTCTGAGAGCAATAAACACTTAGTCAGTGATGACATCATGGGCTATGAGAGCAATGAACACTTAGTCAGTGATGACATCCTGGGCTCTGAGAGCAATAAACACTTAGTCAGTGATGACATCATGGGCTATGAGAGCAATAAACACTTAGTCAGTGAGGACATCATGGGCTCTGAGAGCAATGAACACTTAGTCAGTGATGACATCCTGGGCTCTGAGAGCAATAAACACTTAGTCAGTGATGACATCATGGGCTCTGAGAGCAATAAACACTTAGTCAGTGAGGACATCATGGGCTATGAGAGCAATAAACACTTAGTCAGTAAGGACATCGTGGGCTCTGAGAGCAATAAACACTTAGTCGGTGATGACATCCTGGGCTCTGAGAGCAATAAACACTTAGTCAGTGAGGAAATCATGGGCTCTGAGAGCAATGAACATATGAAAACAATGCAACATTCGGTAGAAGAAGAAGTAGATATTAGTGGACATGATTAACCAAGAAAGAAGGATTGGCAAGAAAATGAGAAAACATGACTTCCAAAATTCAGTCAATTATGAACTTAGCTCACCATGACGAGATGTAGACCACACAACATATGTTCACCAGCAAAGACATATATAAATGCATGAATGTCTCTAATACAGAATTCCCCCAATGTAGCATATTTCTAAAAATGTTCACATTTTGTTTTTCCATATGAAAGAGTTACTGTTCTACTTCTAATGTAGATCTCCCCTGTATAGACATATTTCTCCTGTTTATGCTTATACTGCAGATCTCCCCTACATAACACATACCTCTACTGCAGACTTCACCCATATTAAACATACTTTTGCTACAGACCTCCCCTATATAACACATTCTTTTGATACAGATCTCCCTAATATAACACAAACTTTTGCTATAGACCTTTCCTACATAACACACCTCTGCTGTAGATCTCCTCCATATAACACACACACCTCTACTGCAATTACTTTCCAACTCAGTCCCTTGGCTCTAGTCATTTGCAGACTTCTCCAATGCACACTGACTCAGGCTTCAACAAGTTGGGTTAGTGAACGAGATGAACATACAGCTGATGCTGATGTCAATGTTTGTTTGTTCACACAGCTGATGCCGATGTCAATGTTTGTTTGTTCACACAGCTGACGCCGATGTCAATGTTTGTTTGTTCACACAGCTGACGCCGATGTCAATGTTTGTTTGTTCACACAGCTGATGCTGATGTCAATGTTTGTTTGTTCACACAGCTGATGCTGATGTCAATGTTTGTTTGTTCACACAGCTGATGCCGATGTCAATGTTTGTTTGTTCACACAGCTGATGCCGATGTCAATGTTTGTTTGTTCACACAGCTGATGCTGATGTCAATGTTTGTTTGTTCACACAGCTGACACCGATGTCAATGTTTGTTTGTTCACACAGCTGATGCTGATGTCAATGTTTGTTTGTTCACACGACTGATGCCGATGTCAATGTTTGTTTGTTCACACAGCTGATGCTGATGTCAATGTTTGTTTGTTCACACAGCTGATGCCGATGTCAATGTTTGTTTGTTCACACAGCTGATGCCGATGTCAATGTTTGTTTGTTCACACAGCTGACGCCGATGTCAATGTTTGTTTGTTCACACAGCTGATGCCGATGTCAATGTTTGTTTGTTCACACAGCTGATGCTGATGTCAATGTTTGTTTGTTCACACAGCTGATGCTGATGTCAATGTTTGTTTGTTCACACAGCTGACGCCGATGTCAATGTTTGTTTGTTCACACAGCTGATGCCGATGTCAATGTTTGTTTGTTCACACAGCTGATGCCGATGTCAATGTTTGTTTGTTCACACAGCTGACACCGATGTCAATGTTTGTTTGTTCACACGACTGTCTGTGAGCCAGTGCACACTGAGGTGAGGGTCTAGGGACGGCAACTTGACAACTAATCTCAGCACGTACATATCAGTGAATAATTACCTTCATAAAGAAAATACACATGAACAGTCCCACAGCGATAACTTGACAACTAATCTCAGCACGTACATATCAGTGAATAATTACCTTCATAAAGAAAATACACATGAACAGTCCTACAGCGATAACTTGACAACTAATCTCAGCACGTACATATCAGTGAATAATTACCTTCATAAAGAAAATACACATGAACAGTCCCACAGCGATAACTTGACAACTAATCTCAGCACGTACATATCAGTGAATAATTACCTTCATAAAGAAAATACACATGAACAGTCCCACAGCGATAACTTGACAACTAATCTCAGCACGTACATATCAGTGAATAATTACCTTCATAAAGAAAATACACATGAACAGTCCCACAGCGATAACTTGACAACTAATCTCAGCACGTACATATCAGTGAATAATTACCTTCATAAAGAAAATACACATGAACAGTCCCACAGCGATAACTTGACAACTAATCTCAGCACGTACATATCAGTGAATAATTACCTTCATAAAGAAAATACACATGAACAGTCCCACAGCGATAACTTGACAACTAATCTCAGCACGTACATATCAGTGAATAATTACCTTCATAAAGAAAATACACATGAACAGTCCCACAGCGATAACTTGACAACTAATCTCAGCACGTACATATCAGTGAATAATTACCTTCATAAAGAAAATACACATGAACAGTCCCACAGCGATAACTTGACAACTAATCTCAGCACGTACATATCAGTGAATAATTACCTTCATAAAGAAAATACACATGAACAGTCCCACGGCGATAACTTGACAACTAATCTCAGCACGTACATATCAGTGAATAATTACCTTCATAAAGAAAATACACATGAACAGTCCCACAGTGATAACTTGACAACTAATCTCAGCACGTACATATCAGTGAATAATTACCTTCATAAAGAAAATACACATGAACAGTCCCACAGCGATAACTTGACTAACTTGACAACTAATCTCAGCACGTACATATCAGTGAATAATTACCTTCATAAAGAAAATACACATGAACAGTCCCACAGCGATAACTTGACAACTAATCTCAGCACATACATATCAGTGAATAATTACCTTCATAAAGAAAATACACATGAACAGTCCCACAGCGATAACTTGACAATGGCAATCTTCCACGCTGAATAAACATGTCCAGCTTTGAAAAGAATTGTCAAAGCAAACAGGTAGTCTGGTTTTTTCTATGAATTTGAAGCCAAATCTAGTTCAGTCATCCTCTTGTTTGATTTACTCAAGCAGCAACTTCTCGGCTGACAAACGTACGATTCCTGGATCTCAAACAAGAACATTCTCAGCTCAAGTATTCTTTCACTCCCACGTGTTTTCTCAACCATTGGATTCATGTCATAAACGCTTTCTCTCATGTGGCATTATTTCGACAATTTATCCAGGATGGCTCATATTTTTCATGCAACCCACACTTTACTGATTTTGTTCACTGAGCTTAGGTACATCATTTATGTTGAGTATCTTATTTCAATATTAATGCAAACATAAATTATCCTGGAGAAACTGACTCCTTACACTACTGTAGATCTCCCCTATATAACAGACACCTCTACTGGAGATCTCCCTTTTATAACATATACATCTACTGTAGATCTCCCCTATATAACAGACACCTCTACTGGAGATCTCCCCTATATAACATATACATCTACTGTAGATTTCCCCTTTATAACAAACTATTGCTATAGACCTTCACCATATAACTCTGCTACAGATCTCCCCTTTATAACACACACCTCTACTGTAGATCCCCTATATAACATATCATTTTGCTATAGACCTCCCCTATACAACATATACATATATAATAAGACGTATAAATTAACATCAAAGACTGTTGAAACAATACCTGTTGTTGTCATGAAAACCACCAAACACAAAAAGCTGTTTCTTGACTGCAACCATCCGATGTCCACTGCGAGCTGTGGGGCCACCTGGTGCCCTGGAGATACAAGTTTCCAACTAAGCAACAAAATCAGCAAGACAGACTTCAGTAGACAACTTTTCTGTATCTTTCCCTTCCATCCCTCATCTCTAAACCAGAATCCACAGAAAGTTTCCACTAATACAGTGAAGTTTCTACTTATACAGTGAAGTTTCCACTAATACAGTGGAGTTTCTACCAGTACAGTGGAATTTCCACCGATACGATGGATTTTCCATGATTATAATTTGTAAGGTTAATTGGGTCTTGGTCAGTTCCTTTTCTTGTTGTCTTGGCCAATACTATTTTTTTTTGAGTCATCTCCTGTAAATCCATGTGATGCCTCTTGGATTTCTCCAGAATAGAAAACAGAACCAGGCTATCCAGGGCCATTGCTTTCCTCAAAGTGAAGTCACACCCACTTCATGAGGAATGATTCCAGAAAAAGAAGAATAGGCTTAATTGAGGAAAATCATAGATGGGTGTGCTGAGGATGCAATCGTACATGTTTGCCGCCTGAAATTTTTGAAATTGAATGGATACTTATGCCTCCTGCTCAGAACATTACAGTGCACATCACATTTGATGGAAGCTGTAGAGAGCGGATCCCTGGCACTGTGGAAACTTTAGTCAGAACAATGACTGACGAAAACACAGATGAAGGTGACGCTTTACTTCACACAGATGGGTCAGTAATTTGGGGCAGGCGAAGTGCATGGGCATTCACAGTAAACTCAAAGGGGAAACCATCAAGGGGATGAATGGCACCTGTGCTGTTACAAATAGTAGCCTTACAATGGAAATTATGGCTGTTACAAATAGTAGACTTACAATGGAAACTATGGCTGTAACAAGAGCATTAGCACTGCTTGGTACTAAAAAGTTCGCACATGTGTGCATACTTAGTGACTTGATAAATATGCTTTAAAAATCTAAGCTGGTTTTATCAGCCAAAAATGGATTGCATCACTAAGCACTTCACAAATCGCTGCCCTAACCTTCACATTTGTGCCAGGTTATCCAGGTGTTCAAGGGAACGAGCATGCAGATTATCTTGCTGACCCAGCGGTTGCTATGGCTGGTCCAGTTCTGGACCGAAGTGATGTTACCACGACAAGCACGCCAAACGGCATTACTCTATATCCGTGTCTAGACTGATGGACATGGGGATGCAGTCTGGATCTGCCAGAAATGGACATTTCACTAAGGAGACAAGGCTTTTAATTAATCAACACAGAACAAGCATCATCAGTGGAAATTTTGAGGATTATTTATAGCAGGGTGATTTTGCTGTATACAGGCAGGTCTAACAAATATGAGTTGGTGCACCGTGCTGAGATTTTCCTGATGTGATCTACAAATAGTGAAGCATACAGCAGACAACAGGGAGAAGTAGATGTTATAGAGGGCAACACATACAACAGACAGAAGCTGTAGACATACTTGATTTGTTCCCATTTCTTGTCGCGAAGGTGCAGCACCCACAGGTCCTTGTAGTGGTAGAACTGGCTCTGTGTGTGGCTGGAAAACTCCCCACCAAAAATCCACATCTGTCCACCTTGGTGAGCCACGGTCACAGCCTGGCGATTGGTCAAAGAAACAAGCTGACCTTTCAATCAACAAACACTGTAAACATCTGTTCTTGCACCAACTGAGAGTCAACATCTGTTCTTGTGCCAACTGACAGTCAACATATGTTCTTGCACCAAATGACAATCAATATCTGTTCTTGTGCCAACTGAGAGTCAACATATGTTCTTGTGCCAACTGACAGTCAACATATGTTCTTGCACCAATTGACAGTCAACATCTGTTCTTGCACCAACTGACAGTCAACATCTGTTCTTGCACTAACTGACAACCTGATCAGTAAACAGTGACTGTACCTGTATCATCTTTATTACCATCAACCTGCAGTTGACAGGTTCATTGTTTCCTAGAACATTTAAACACTGGCCAGACTTTACTGAGGCACATTTTTGTCAACAATAAAGAATTCACATTTAGACAACTGATAAACAGTAAGTTTGGACACATCCAGACTTATCTGAATGACCAACAGTAGCTAGCAATATTCACAACAGTTAAATACTAAAATGTATCTGCCAAATATTTCATATTTGCGCTTGCTTTATTTTCAGTTTCCTAATTTTGGTGTCCACTCAGAAATTACTACACTGACTGATAGATACAGTCTTTGTTGAAAGTGATAAAACGGGCCTTAGTTTGAATAATGGGAAGACAGATGTAATGGTGACTTCCAAGAAAAGAATAGTACCTAAATGTATAACAGAAGTCAAAGGCATTATTTTATCACAAGTACATTCTTCTTCTTCTTTTGTTCATATCTGTATCTGCAATGTTGTCTCTAATAAGAACTTCACTGTCTTATAATTCACTCAGCGACCCGTAAAGTTTGGCTCGCACCCACGTTTCTCTTGGCCAAAAGTTTTTCCTTGATATGTTTTATTTGGGACAGCCTTGGAGAATGTGATCTGTTTGTTGTCTCAGGTAAATCCACATGTGCACATGGCTGATCTGCCAATATTATATGTTCTGTACATGGGGCTGCGAAGAGTACTATTGTGTCCTGTTCTAAGGCGTAGAATAATGATTTGCTTTGGTCTGCCCATTATATGGTAATTGTGTTTTTACCGTTTTGGTGGCTTTCTGATTAATTTGGTTTTTCTCTTCTTCTGTTGATAAGAGACTGGTACGTTCAGGTTGTTCTTCATTTGCACCTTCCTTATCTAGTTAATCAGCTCTTTCCTATCCTGGAAAACCCCACAGTGTCCACAGTGGGATGATATCTATTGCATAGTTAGCTTACACCGGTTGCCTAGTTTAGAGAGTAGTGTCTATACACCAGGCAATTTTCCAGACTTCAGTGCCTGAACTACCATTCTTGCAGGAATAGCACAGACAAATACAGAAATGTGTCGAGGCAAATTGGATAACATCTGATAGAAGATGTTTGGCAGCGATAAAGAACAGAATCGGACATGGCAAGGCTGCAATTTATCAAATAAAGAACATTTTATGCAATCAATCCATGTCACTGGAGGTTAGGAAAAGAATTCTCGAACGCTATGCAGAGCCAGTGAATTCTGGACAATTAATAAACAAGCCAAACAATTTCTTGAGGCCTCGCAGATGTGGTTTTATAGAAGAATCTGAGCAATTCCTTGGACAGCTAAGAAGAGCAACCTATTTGTTTTGAAAGAGACAAGGGCTTCAGGATAACTTTTCAGAAACATCAGAAAGAGACAGTCGGTTTTTATGGGTCATGTTATGAAAAGAAGGAAACTGGAACATGATGTGACCACTGAAAAGAAAGACAGAGGAAGACAGCGTGTTATGGTTCTTGACAGCCTCCTGTCATGGCATAAAGGGGTGTCAGCACACCTGATAACCCAGTTGCAAATCACAGATTGTGGAGTGGCATGATCGTCCATGCCAGTTGGAGAGGCAACTGATGGTGATGAATTCTGGTTTGCAAACCCCCCTTTCCCCACAGAAAGTCTTTCACAATGTAGAAATGTTCAATTATTGCTGCCAGGCGTTGCCCATTTTTAAGGCCCGCTACTATAAACACCTTACCTGATGAGCACTGCGGGGAGGTGGGCCGTTTGGCACGGAAACTCGCAGCCATTCATTCTTCTTGATCTGGTAGGCATATAGATCGTTATATACAAACATCTGTGGATGAACGATCAACGGATCAATGAGTCAAACATGGCAAAAACAAAATGTCTCAACAAAACAAAATATATCACTACTGGCAATTGATAAAGTTACATAAAAACTATAATAATTATTAATTAATATGAAAGCCAAGAATAGTAACTATCTATAGAATTAATTTTCTTTAAAGTTTTTTTGTCTCACAGCCATGATTCTGTATGGAAAAGAGAATCAACAATAACAGGTAAGACTGGGATATGAATCAACATGTAAGATTAAGAGAGTGTGACTGGAATACAAAACAACAAACAAACAAAATTCTCTTAATTACCTTATTCCCTGTAAAATATTCTCCACCAAACATCAGTAACTCGTCCCTCTCTGGATGAGCAACTAAAGATGCATTGCACCTAAAATAAGAAATAACAAATAACCAGTAAAGATGCATTGCACCTAAAATAAGAAATAACAAATAACCAGTAAAGATGCATTGCACCTAAAAAACAGAATCACTAAAGATGCACCTAAAATAAGAAATAACATGACCATTAAAGATGCATCTAAAATTTGAAGGAAAAAAAATAACGATACTAAAGATGCACTGCAGTTGGAATAAGAAATAACATAATCACTAAATATGTGATGTACCTAAAATAAAAAATAGCATAACCAATAAATATGTGATACACCTAAAATAAGAATAACATCATCACTAAAGATGCATTGTAACTTAAATAAAATGTCCAGGAAAGAGTATTAAACTTGTCTTTTGCAAATGAAGAAAAAGATTTGCTCATTTGTTTCGTGTGCTTTTCATGCAATGATACTGATTACTGATTGTGATTACCTCCTTGTAGAATTGATTGTGACCTGAGATAATTAGTTCCAGTTCTAGATGCCTTCCTGAGCCCAAGAAGAAATCACAAGACAGACCACTTATGAAAAAACACAAGAGTTACCCCTACAGACAGAACACAAGATTTACCCCTACAGACAGAACACAAGAGTTGCCCCTACAGACAGAACACACAATTTACCCTTACAGACAGAACACAAGAGTTACCCTTACAGACAGAACACAGAAGTTACCCCTACAGACAGAACACAAGAGTTACCCCTACAGACAGAACACAAGAGTTACCCCTACAGATAGAACACAGAAGTTACCCCTACAGACAGAACACAGAAGTTACCCCTACAGACAGAACACAAGAGTTACCCCTACAGATAGAACACAAGAGTTACCCCTACAGATAGAACACAAGAGTTACCTCCAGAGACAGAACACAGAAGTTACCCCTACAGATAGAACACAAGAGTTACCCCTACAGACAGAACACAAGAGTTACCCCTACAGGCAGAACACAAGAGTTACCCCTACAGATAGAACACAAGAGTTACCCCTACAGGCAGAACACAAGAGTTACCCCTACAGACAGAACACAAGAGTTACCCCTACAGATAGAACACAAGAGTTACCCCTACAGACAGAACACAAGAGTTACCCCTACAGACAGAACAAAGATTTACCCCTACAGACAGAACACAAGAGTTACCCCTACAGACAGAACACAAGAGTTACCCCTACAGACAGAACACAAGAGTTACCCCTACAGACAGAACACAAGAGTTACCCCTTCAGACAGAACACAAGAGTTACCCCTACAGACAGAACACAGAAGTTACCCCTACAGATAGAACACAAGAGTTACCCCTACAGACAGAACACAGAAGTTACCCCTACAGATAGAACACAAGAGTTACCCCTACAGACAGAACACAAGAGTTACCCCTACAGACAGAACACAAGAGTTACCCCTACAGACAGAACACAAGAGTTACCCCTACAGACAGAACACAAGAGTTACCCCTACAGACAGAACACAAGTTACCCCCACAGACAGAATGCACCCTAAATACAACCAATGAGATATTAATTTGTTTTGATATATCTGGGTTACCTTGGTGATGGTGGGGGACATTTCTCCTCAACCACTTGTCCCTTTCTTCGATCTTGTTCTTGGAATTCTGCTATCAACTTTTCAATGTCTTCCTAAAATAGAAGTTGGAACCCACACACACATTTAATCAAATTGACAAAAGTCATAATACATATAAAGAAGACACCATGTCTCTATGCCCACGAACAGCCTGGATGTGTGAACTCTACAAGAGACTTTCTGTCGATGCCTATGCCAAGGAATTGACCTTATTGGTCGTCCAGCTATGACTGACCTTCATTCTGGTAATGGGTGATGTAATATGTCGAGAGGATTAGATGTCTGTTTCGTGACAAAATGAGGATGCTACAATGGTATGGGAGTTGGGTGTGATTGTACCAGTCATGTTTTGTGACAAAATAAGGCTTTACAAAAAAAGGGGGTGGGGGGGGGGGGAGATGTCTCTTTGTGTGTGGTCTCTATCCTTTGACCTGTCTAGCTACCACCTCCATAGCTTTTGGGGTCACTGAGAAATTTAGGCTCTATTATTGAAATGGCAGGTAACACAGACAAAAAGTGTGTACACAAAAGGGTTGACTGGGAGTAGAGCATGATGCAGACCAAGAAGACTGGAGAGAGATATACACTTGGCCAAGTGTGCAGTGATTGACCAGCAGGCACTGCTACATCAAAGTATACACAATTTGAAGATAACGTCCACCCAAGTGTGCAGTAATTGACCAGCAGGCACTGCCACATCAAAGTATACACAATTTGAAGATAACGTCCACCCAAGTGTGCAGTAATTGACCAGCAGGCACTGCCACATCAAAGTATACACAATTTGAAGATAACGTCCACCCAAGTGTGCAGTAATTGACCAGCAGGCACTGCCACATCAAAGTATACACAATTTGAAGATAACGTCCACCCAAGTGGTGATGTTATCTATACAGATGGCTCAGTCTTGAAGCAAATTAGTGCAACAAAGTCTAGTCTGTGATACTTTGATACCTAGTTTGCGAATGGAGATGGAGGCATGTTTTACCACATCTGCCTTGTTATGTATTAGTTTGCCACCCAGTGATGCAGAACCAGCCAATCTGTCTGCCTGTTCATTCCCAACACACCGGCATTTCTAGAGAAAAGATCCAAAGTATGCTCACCACCCGGACCTTCCAAGTGAAGCCTGCCACTCTGTCCGAAGCATCCTGTCTTTACCTTTTTCAGCATGCCTTCAGAGTCTGTTAGAATTATGACATATGTATGCATCTTGTTCTCTACTAGCCACAGGCAAAGTACAGTGACTGCCTCTACCTCCATTCTAATGCTAGATGTTATGGTATCATTTTCTAGGCTGTCGTGCAGTTAAGATTTTCCGTTGGCTTTCGCTTCAAACCACTCAGGCACTTCTCTTCTCTCTCAACACAGAACCATCGGTATAGATAATCAGATCATCTGAACGAGAATTTAGGTTTGAGGTTTTGAACAAAGGATCAACATCATGGCACACGGGTAGTAACCCATAAGTGCTCCATTATTCTTCTAACTCAAGTCTGAGTCCGAAGAAGCTCAGCACAGTGCACGGGCTCTGTAGTACCAGCGAGGATCCTGAAATACTCTGGGTAGATTTTAAACTCCAGATTTTTCCACAGCACCGACGTCATGCTACTCTTTTTTGATTTCCAACAACCAAGGGATTTTTCTTGGTGCAATAATGCACAGTTGTCCGATCTCTCTACCTAGGGGGAATTACTAGAAGTCCAAGTGAAAAGATCCCAGCCCTTACCAAGGATTGAGCCTGGAACCTCTAGCTCTCGAGAACGAGAACTGTTGTGGATCAACTGTTGAACTTCCACCTCCTTAGCCCCCACTGGCCACTCTGCCTGACGTGATGGTGACCTAACACAGGTCAGAGTTTTCCTCTGGTACTCCGACCCACTACTCTACTCGAATGCAAACTTATTTTATTGTGTCTTCCGCTTGAGCCATCCATGATTTTCCCATTTCAGCCTCCGACCCTTACAGTTACATGCATCCAGAGCTTCATACAGAGGGTGCTCTCTGTCTGCAGCTACTCTTCAAGCTTTTGCTTCAATATCAGCTGAGGAAAAGCTGATCAAATGGTAGTGAGTGGGGAGTGGGGTCAAAAATTGTATCACAATTTGTTTTTGTAATACTACTAATCCTTAAATTGTGGTGAGGAGGGTACAGGAGATACAAAAACAAATGAGTGTGAGGAGGTTCAAAGTTTTACGAGGCTGGCTAAAATACTGGGCTGCCTGACATTCCAAATGACGTCCACCTCTAATTTAGGCAGACAGATGCTTGAATAGAACTTACGAGATTCATTAGGACTAAATGAAATGATTTACTCACTGATTCTAGTGACTACAGTTTCGACAATTTGCGTTTTTTTTTGGCAATTTCCGATACCATGGAAACCATTTGAAACTTGTTTGGGAAATGTCGGCTGGGGTTTCGGAATGGGTCCTAATCTCTCATGAAATTTTGCGATTGGTGTGATTTCCACCAGCTATGAATAGCCGAAAACGGCGGGAACGAACCCAATTAACAGCGCATGTCTACGACAGCCGGACGTCCTCTGTTTTTCTGTTGCATCAGTTTGATTGAAAATAGCGCTAAGTATTCACGGTTGGCTTTAAGACCTTAAATATTACAAGACATGGTAATGCTAGATCTAATTAAATTTTCCGTCCAATTTTACATTTGTGTATAAAATTTCTTTCTTATCTGTGGCTGTTTCAATTTACAGTGACATTTTTCATGCTATTATGTGGCCGTGCTGAGAAAAATTGTCTGCCATCTTGTCCAATGAAAACAAAGTCAAAACGAAAGTTGCGCAGTTTGGTTGCGCAGAGAAAACTTCTTGTTTCTCAGACACAAGTTTTGGCACTCCTTTGATCCATTCCCCAAAATGGCGGCATGCCACATTCTGGCCATAAAATATCCAAAAATATCCGAACGACGGTGTTCCCGTATATCTAAAATACGGACTGCCTGCCAAGGGACAAATCACGGCAAAACTAGGATTACTTGACAATCACTATCAACATTGCACACGGTACTAGTAGCAGACGATAAATACCGACCGTTGACAACAATTTCAAGCGTTTCTGCAGACGACGATACTAGCAGATGATATTAGCGACTGTTGACCAATTTCGAGACATTACAGACGATGAAAACGATTAGCAATACTGTGTTCTTCCGATTGGAGGATTTAGCAGCGGTAGATGTCAGACTTGTCGGCATGCGCCAAACACGATTAAACTCATCGCCGAGCATATCTAGGTGCCTGGGACTCACGAGTACATTAATTGGAGGAAGTTGCAGGAGATGCGGTAGCTGCCACTCGTGAGTCCCAGCCATCTAGTTTAGCCCCCATCAGGGCCGCGCGGGGGATACGCTCGGCGGTGAGGCACACTCGCTGAAGCAGGTCGGCAAGCACCGTATCGCCGAGACCCTGTCAGAGCTTTTGTTTCGTTATCCGGAGCCGGCACCTATATTTTTAATAGAACTGACCCGCATTCGGATATTTTATGGCAAGAAATTGGCCAATTTAGCTCTCTTTCGAACGCCATCATATTAAAGCCGCCATTTTGGGGAACGATTCAAAGAAGCGCCCAAGTTTTAGCAGCTGTTTTTTTCATCTCATCTCCACAAAAACCTACAAATCTCAGCTCAGAAATGACATACAAGGCTAAATGAGGTACCACTGGAAAGAGATTGTTTACAGCTATCTAACTGTGCTGGTTTTATTGGTGTTGAGGGCATTTTAAAAATTTGACTAAAGTACCTACTGATTCATTAAGGAGAGGGACTCGACTGACTGAACTGAGGCCAACAATTTTTACTGAAACGTGTTTTAAAAATTATAAACACACTTCTAATCATTTTAGCTGATCAGTTCAAAACATTTACCTCCCCTTTCTCAGCCAGATCTTTCTTCGATCGCTTCTCTGCCTTTTTCTCCGCCTTTATCTCCGTTTTCTCTTTCCCCTTGCCTTTACTCTCCTTTTTGTTTTTCTTGCCCATGTTGTCCAGAAACCGAAACCAAAACTACTCAACTTCCGCTTCCGGCCACCCACGTGCTGGCCAACCTAGTCCCGGACTTAATGCGTTCTGTGGAACTCTTCTATGCATTTTGTGCAGGATGGTTGACGTCGGGACCATTACTGTAAACCGTTCACAAGTTGTGTACCTGATTCTTATATCTGTAATCAGTTTACGGCTTCGTCGACGGTCGAGACAATATTTGGGTCTGTCTCGTCTGATCGTATCAAAACTGCAAGTGTCCTTTTCAGGAAAACTTTGGGAAGAGCAATGTTAAACCATTCCATATGGCGCACAAAAACCTAGTCACAATTATAACCAAAGGTTCCACTTTGGCGATGTTGATTGAACCTGACAATTTTTGTGAAAAGTGGTGAATTATTTGCCTGTTGGGCTACTCTTTTCGATTTCCAACCTCCAAGGGATTTTTTTTTTTTTTACGTGCGCAACAATGCACATGAGCGTCCGATCTTACTGTCCAGAGACCAGGGGGAATTACTAGAAGTCCATTGGAAAACATCCCAGCCTTCACTGGGGCCTGAACCCGGGAACTCCAGTACGCTACTCTCAGCAGTTAGTCACTGCTACTACTATTACTGTCTACTATTTCATTTTTTTTATAAACGTTTATTGGGTGAAAGCATAGTTTATAATTCTTTGATATACGTTAACAAAATCAAAAATAATATGTTAAAAATGATGATGACTGATACCTTCATTCCACAAATCTTTGGAAGAGGGTAGAAAAAACGGGAAGACCTCAAGGAATGCCAGATTGGCCAATAAACAGCATCATATCTCGGAAGCTGAAATATTTTGATCAAACGGCAGATTGGGAAAGAAAAAATAACAACAGAAGGCATGGTACCAGGAAGGAGGGGCAGGGGGGATCAACGCGAACATGGGCACAGGACATTAGTGATTCCGTGAGTCTGAAGTACACAAGGCGGGAGAGCTGGCGAAAGACCGAGTTTCTTTCAGGTATACCATCATTCTTCTTCTTCTTTCGTTCGCATGAAATAAATTATTTATATCTGCAATGCTGTCTCTAGTATGAATGTTATTGTCTTTTGTAATTCCCTAAGCGGCCCGTAAAGTTTGACTTCTACAAGTGTCTCTTTTGGCCAGAAGTTTTGCATGGAAGCGTTAAATCTGGGACAGTCTTGGAGGATGTGATCTGTTGTCTCAGGTGCCAGTCCACAAGTACACATGGCTGATTGGCCAATCTCAAATTTGTTGTACATGTGGCAGCGAAGTCGATTGTGTCCTGTTCTAAGGCGAAGGATAATGACTTGCTCTGGTCTGTCCATAATATGGTAATCGTCTTGTGCCAGTTTCGGCGGCATTCTGATTGATTTGATCATTCTCTTCTTCTGTTGATAAGAGACTGGTATGTAGGGTTGTTCTTCAGTTGCACCTTCCTTAGCTAGTTTATTAGCTCTTTCGTTTCCGGGAACTCCACAATGGGAAGGTATCCACTGCATTACTAAATTACAACGGTTGCCTAGTTCGGATAATAGTGTCCGTATGCTTGGTAATTTTCCAGACAGGAGTGGTAGACCGTGATGAGAGCGACGTTCTACGAAGGATCTGCTACATGATGTAATGTTAGTAATTTGAAGGACCATTTGTCACGCTATCAGGAGTATCGGGCGTACAGGGCCAGACCCATATATTCATAGAACAATCTTTCCTCTGTGGATGATGTGCTCAATATTAGGCCGGATTTCAACGGATGACTGCTGGCTGTGTGGATTTGTATCATGGTATGGGACATCTCAGATTGACACAGCCTAGAAAATGGGTACCAGGATAAATGTCCCGAGGAAGTAAAGACGGCCGGCGTAATGCTGACCACATTACTCACCTAGTGCCGATAGGTCTGTACAAATATGGGTGCTCTTCCCATACGCCGGATGCGCCCAAGGCGTGAAAATAGATCTTGAATTTTTTACTTTTATTCAACGGGTAGCAGACATGTTTCTGTGAATTGTTGGGAAAGGGGGGGGGGGCGGGGGGGGGGTTGGAAAGGTAAGCACGAGAAGATGAACTAGACATAGCACAACGGTGAAGACCTCGACCCACAACGACTTGAGGTTTATTTAGAGGTGATAATTATAGATACCAAACAAATCTCGGTCAACCCTTCTGGGCTACCGGAACATACGGAGTTGACAAGGCCCCTCCCCCTCCCAGAGAGTGATTATTTGAATACTGAATGTGTTTCTAACTTGCGACTGTTGTCATTCCAAGGCCTAAGACGCTAATCCTACACCACCCTAAAAGGTAGCACATAAGACAGGAATGACAGTTTTTCCTTCCACACCAACAACGCTTGTCTTGTCTTATCCACAATTGCCTCACAGCGTAGTGGGGAGTCGCAGTTTTCTATCCTGGGCCAGGTGTGTTGCACGTGTTGTTGTTAGTCCGTGTTGCCTCAGAATCTCTGATATATTGTCTATCCATCGTACTCTCGGTCTGCCTCTTGCTCTAGGGCAGTAGTGCTGTTCGTTGTATGCTCGTAGAGGCAGTTGGTCGGTTTGCATTCGCATCAAGTGGCCAAACCACTCTATTTGATGCTTCTTTATGTATTGCAGGCATGGTGTGGTTCCTACAATTGCTCTAATGTTCTCGTTTCGAACTCTGTCTCTCCTTGTGACATTGGCAGCCTTTCGTAAGCATCTCATTTCGCACGTCGTGATCTTTTTCTCCTGTGCTCTTGTTAGGGACCAGGTTTGGCATTGGAAGCAGAGGGTTGGTATAAACATGCAATTTATCAGTTGTCGTTTTAGTGCCATAGTGATGCTTGGGTATTTTAGCAGTGGGGAGAGTTGGTAAGTTACTGCGTTCGCTTTTTGACATCTTGCCTCAAGTTCCCTATCAATTCTTCCATCATCTGTGAAGATGCTCCCCAAGTATTTAAATTGCTGCACTTGTTTGAGTTGTTCGTTGTTAACTTGAATAGTTTGTATATTAAGTGTTCTACTTATTTTCAGAATTTCTGTTTTGGTAATGCTGATCTTCATGTTATATTCGTTGTAGCGCTTCTTTCAGTTTGGTTTAAAAAATGTTTGCACCAGCTCGCCAGCGGAACACTTTAGGAGGTTTACAGTAATAAAGTAGAGCACCGAATTTATGTCGTAAATATGGACACTGGGAATAAAATCAGGGAAACAAAGTAAATGTGTATGACCAAGTAAAATATTTGATAAAAGAATCAGCAACAGCCAGCGGTATTTAGGTGGAGAGAAGGAGGCGGCCGGGGTGTTGTCTGCCAGAGAAGGCATGGGAGAGCAGGAAACTACCCGGATGGATGTCTGCTCTTGTGTTGTCTAGCCAGAGACCATTATTTGAGAGACGGGACGGAGGAGCATGATACTTTCACCGTTTTCTGCCAGCTAGCTCTTCGATCACTCCTCAAACATCGTTTCCGACATCATGGTCAGGAAGGAGAAACTCTGTGAATGGTTTAAAGCCTTGCCCGCTCACAAAAGGGTGGATTATTTGTGTGGTTTGTTGCATATGTGCCATCCATTAGAACTTCGTTTTACTGGAACCGTCCTAGAAGACTTGGCCAAGAAAGATTTTCATTACTTACGGGAGCAGGAGTTTAAAGCTAATCAGCGAGCAGACTTGTCCAGCAATAATTCTAACAGTTTAAGTGATCAGAAACTTCGGGCGAAGATTATCACGGCGCTGGCGTTGATGAATTCGACCAACTCGCCCTGTGCTGAAGTGATATTCGACATTCTGCAGCAACAATTCGACAATATGCTGGCGATGTTGACTGACTCGGTTGTTGCTGCAGATCTTATCATGATTTTAACTATGGCTGTTCATCATCCAGCATTTACCTTTTATCAGAAGAATAGACTTGGGCAAATTTTAGAAAGAATGGAAGAACGTCTGCAAGAATTATATGGGGTAAGGCACAAACCAGCCAACCAAATCGAAACAAGCAGGAATTGGAAGTGTAGTTATGTGTAGTGATCTATACTTGTTATTGATATTTACAAATTAGTCTTTTACATATATACTTAAGCATACCTGAATATTAACCACAAATTTGCTTACAATTAATCTGATTATTTCTTTTGTCTTTTATCCAATATCCAATTTGAATGGTTCTTTTATGTTCTTTCACCCCATCTCGGGGACCATGATTTTGGAGGGAATTCCTGGGAAAGCCCTATATTATGGGAAAAGGGGGGGGGGGGGTGGGAGAGGGGTTAGTGTTAGTTGGTTTTCAATGAACACCCTACACTATTGGACTTTCCCAGGAATTCCTTTGGAAATATCAGAGCTCTGAGATGGGGTGAATTAAAAGAATCCTCTGTGCTGCTAGGTGTCACAGTTTGACAGAAAATAGGTTGCCATTAGGGCATGCTTGGTGTGTTGTGATGTTGTCAAGTCTTCTGCCGTCATTGACGTCTTTATATAATTGTAAGTCTGTCTCTGCCTTGTACTGTTTTTTTTTAATGATGAAAGCTCTTGCTGGCATCATTGGATTCATTCACACTAGGTAGCTGAGTCATTTCAGTCTTTTTTCTCTGGATTTAACTATGGGTATTGTTCTGATACTTGATACTGTTTTTTATCTTCACTTTTCACAGGATCCTCTCTGGTTTTCTTTAAAGCCTTTCTGAAGCGTCTAATGCACAGGTGGTTAGTTTTGTCTCATTTTATTGAGGTACTGTCCAAGTCTGACACTGGTAACTTAAATTGAGATTGCTGACCACTTCTTATATCCTGTTTGTTTTTGTTTTTTTGATTTATGGTTTTATGAATTCCATTTACAAGTACCCTGTATGCTTTCCAGGCTCATTTTGTGGGGAGGTACAAGAACCGGCTCACTGCTCCCCCCCCCCCCCCCCCTCTTCGCCCTAACTAGCATGTCGCCATGGTTGGCTAATTAGGGGTATTTCTTTTGAAGTCGGAGTGCATCGCCTGAGAGGTGAGAAACCAACAGTCTATTTACAAAAATGTAAAGCCGATGCGGACACAAAGGCCAATTTCTGGAACAAGATCAAAGTCCAGAAGTGAACAAGCAACCAGAACTGTTCACCTGAATTTACAGCCAAAAACAAGCAACCAGAACTGTTCACCTGAATTTACAGCCAAGAAGAAGAATAATTAAGGCATATAGGGCAGTTATTTCGCTAACATTTAAATTCACTGCCAGTTTGCTGGATCTTTGTGGGAGCAGCATGAATGTGAATGTGAATGTCTTTGGTGTGATACATCATGTCTATTTATGTGATAGAACTCAGATCAGGAACATGTCATGAATTTTCTGCCCAGGAAATGTGGGTGTGCAGGGCAATGAGCAGGCTGATAGATTGGCTGTTGCTGCTGCTGTAGGTGATAGGCTACTGTATAAGGTGGGTATGGGGAAGGCTGTCTGGGATAGGCTACTGTATAAGGTGGGTATGGGGAAGGCTGTCTGGGATAGGCTACTGTATAAGGTGGGTATGGGGAAGGCTGTCTGGGATAGGCTACTGTATAAGGTGGGTATGGGGAAGGCTGTCTGGGATAGGATACTGTATAAGGTGGGTATGGGGAAGGCTGTCTGGGATAGGCTACTGTATAAGGTGGGTTTGGGGAAGGCTGTCTGGGATAGGATACTGTATAAGGTGGGTATGGGGAAGGCTATCTGGGATAGGATACTGTATAAGGTGGGTATGGGGAAGGCTGTCTGGGATAGGCTACTGTATAAGGTGGGTTTGGGGAAGGCTGTCTGGGATAGGATACTGTATAAGGTGGGTATGGGGAAGGCTATCTGGGATAGGCTACTGTATAAGGTGGGTATGGGGAAGGCTGTCTGGGATAGGATGTTGTATAAGGTGGGTATGGGGAAGGCTATCTGGGATAGGCTACTGTATAAGGTGGGTATGGGGAAGGCTATCTGGGATAGGCTACTGTATAAGGTGGGTTTGGGGAAGGCTATCTGGGATAGGCTACTGTATAAGGTGGGTATGGGGAAGGCTGTCTGGGATAGGATACTGTATAAGGTGGGTATGGGGAAGGCTGTCTGGGATAGGCTACTGTATAAGGTGGGTATGGGGAAGGCTGTCTGGGATAGGATGCTGTATAAGGTGGGTATGGGGAAGGCTGTCTGGGATAGGATGCTGTATAAGGTGGGTGTGGGGAAGGCTGTGTGGTATCAAGTGGACAGTGCAACAGAACAAAACCGAGTATCCCTCACCTGACAAGATTGATCCACCAGAGAGTCTGTATGATTTTAACTGTGCCTGGGAAAAAACAGGCACACTTTTAATCAGGTTGGGGTTGGCACCTTATAACTGAAAACACTCTTTGGGCTTGATGTACTAGTGTCATCCCCACGACCCAACCCTTTTTACGCCATATTGGCCAACTCCTCCCTCCCCCTTTAGATACTCAGTGTATACTGTTTTGTCTGGTGGCGTCTTCTCCGCCCATTTCCCAGGTATACCGACCCCGTCTATCGCTTCCCGTCTATATATTGGCGATATATAGGCTAGTACCTGTTCTATTCCTCCTCTTGAACAAAGTTTTTCGCCAGGGACACAGATGAGTATCATTTATTTTGTACATTAGAGTCCTATGTAGTCACTTCCTAGTTAGAGCATATTTGTGTATGTGTACTGTGTTCTTTATGTGCTGATGAAGGCTAATCGCTGCAACATCCTTTGTTTATTGTGGTAGTTTTTGTGTTGATTCCTTCATGCAACATTTATGCAATCAGTTGTTGAAAAATTGTTGAACACTTCAGCAAATTGTGTGCTTGTTAATTTACAAATCTTCAACAGGGCCACCTTTTTTTTTAAAACCATAGGATGTTAGTTAACTGTTTAGTTGATTAATGATTTCTCTTTTGTTCTTGGGATTTGTTGAAACATCATCATCATCAACTACTTCTGCACTAAAGTGTCATGGGGAAAAATAATTTGCAATTCAGTGAACATTGGCTGCCATTGGTTGTTGTCATGTCATGAAGACATAGTGTTTTTAATGTTATGTCATGAAGACTTACAGTGTTTTTAATGTTGTCAGTCCATATTTTCATGGCCACCCTCTTGCTCTTGTAGCTGATCATATGAGTTGTAGTCCCTGTGATGGTATTTAGTGTTACTGCCTTCTAACGGGATGGCCAGATCACCGGATCTGCTGTTTCTTGATGAATCTAATCTAGTACAAGATGTTGTTCCCACAGTATGTCTGATAGTACCATTGTTCACGTATCTTGGATGATTAGGTTGGTGGCTTTTCTCAGGCAGCTCATCTTGCAGTTGGTGATTTTACATATACGAGCTTAAGATAATGTCCATGTTTGGCCTGGTAGTTCAGTGTTAGTATGAATATGTTTGTAATTTGAGGTGGGGGGGGGGAGGGGGAGGGCACTCATACCTATGTTTGAATGTCTTAATAATTGTGACTTTGGTATATGTGCACTTGCTTTCTGATGTTTCTGAGTCAAATCTGCCATCTTCCACGATCATACTAGGGGGCTGCCTGGTCTCGAGGCAGTGATTTTTTATCTTCCAGTCCAGTGCTGTACACAGCAGATTTACCATGGGCGGCCAAGAGTCCTGTTTATCTGCTTGGCATTTTATTATCAGTTTTTACTTATGGAAATATATGTAGTAAAGACTTGAGGCCATTTCAAGTTTTTCATGCATCTAGTATTTGTGTCACCCCACACATCTCATGCAGCTAGCCTTTGTGTCACCCCACACATCTCATGCAGCTAGCCTTTCTGTCATCTCACACATCTCATGCAGCTAGCCTTTGTGTCATCCACACATCTCATGCAGCTAGCCTTTGTGTCATCCACATATCTCATGCAGCTAGCCTTTGTGTCATCTCACACATCTCATGCAGCTAGCCTTTCTGTCATCCACACATCTTATGCAGCTAGCCTTTGTGCCATCTCATGCAGCTAGCCTTTGTGTCATCTCACACATCTCATGCATCTAGCCTTTGTGTCATCTCACACATCTCATGCAGCTAGCCTTTGTGTCATCTCACACATCTCATGCAGCTAGCCTTTGTGTCATCTCACACATCTCATACAGCTAGCCTTTGTGTCATCCCACACATCTCATGCAGCTAGCCTTTGTGTCATCTCACACATCTCATGCAGCTAGCCTTTGTGTCATCTCACACATCTCATGCAGCTAGCCTTTGTGTCATCTCACACATCTCATGCAGCTAGCCTTTGTGTCATCTCACACATCTCATGCAGCTAGCCTTTGTGTCATCCACACATCTCATGCAGCTAGCCTTTGTGTCATCTCACACATCTCATGCAGCTAGCCTTTCTGTCATCCACACATCTCATGCAGCTAGCCTTTGTGTCATCTCATACAGCTAGCCTTTGTGTCATCCCACACATTTCATGTAGCTAGCCTTTGTGTCATCTCACACATTTCATGCAGCTAGCCTTTGTGTCATCTCACACATCTCATGCAGCTAGCCTTTGTGTCATCTCACACATCTCATGCAGCTAGCCTTTCTGTCATCTCACACATCTCACGCAGCTAGCCTTTGTGTCATCCCACACATCTCATGCAGCTAGCCTTTCTGTCATCTCACACATCTCACGCAGCTAGCCTTTGTGTCATCCCACACATCTCATACAGCTAGCCTTTGTGTCATCCACACATCTCATGCAGCTAGCCTTTCTGTCATCTCACACATCTCATGCAGCTAGCCTTTGTGTCATCCCACACATCTCATGCAGCTAGCCTTTCTGTCATCCACACATCTCATACAGCTAGCCTTTGTGTCATCCCACACATCTCATGCAGCTAGCCTTTCTGTCATCTGACACATCTCATGCAGCTAGCCTTTCTGTCATCTCACACATCTCATGCAGCTAGCCTTTGTGTCATCCACACATCTCATGCAGCTAGCCTTTGTGTCATCTCACACATCTCATGCAGCTAGCCTTTCTGTCATCTCACACATCTCATGCAGCTAGCCTTTCTGTCATCTCACACATCTCATGCAGCTAGCCTTTCTGTCATCTCAAAGTTTTCTTGAAGTGTCTTCTCATTTGAAGGTATATATCCTTATGTGGGGTTTGAGGCCCCATTTTAGGGGAGACAAGAATCGACCCACTGCCTCCTAAAAAGCATTTGATAAACGCTGACTAATTGGGAGTGTTTCTTTGGAAGTCAGCATCTGCCTGAGAGGCAAGAAACCAACAGTGCACACAGAGCAAGGAACCAACAGTGCACACAAAGCAAGGAACCAACAGTGCACACAGAGCAAGAAACCAACAGTGCACACAGAGCAAGGAACCAACAGTGCACACAGAGCAAGAAACCAACAGTGCACACAGAGCAAGGAACCAACAGTGCACACAGAGCAAGGAACCAACAGTGCACACAGAGCAAGGTACCAACAGTGCACACAGAGCAAGGTACCAACAGTGCACACATAGCAAGGAACCAACAGTGCACACAGAGCAAGGAACCAACAGTGCACACAGAGCAAGGAACCAACAGTGCACACAGAGCAAGGAACCAACAGTACACACAGAGCAAGAAACCAACAGTGCACACAGAGCAAGGAACCAACAGTGCACACAGAGCAAGAAACCAACAGTGCACACAGAGCAAGAAACCAACAGTGCACACAGAGCAAGGAACCAACAGTGCACACAGAGTAAGGAACCAACAGTGCACACAGAGCAAGGAACCAACAGTGCACACAGAGCAAGGAACCAACAGTGCACACAGAGCAAGGAACCAACAGTGCACACAGAGCAAGGAACCAACAGTGCACACAGAGCAAGGAACCAACAGTGCACACAGAGCAAGGAACCAACAGTGCACACAGAGCAAGAAACCAACAGTGCACACAGAGCAAGGAACCAACAGTGCACACAGAGCAAGGAACCAACAGTGCACACAAATAGACCAGATCTGTAAAACAGATGTGAACACAACACTCAAGTTTTGGAACAAGATCTAACTTCAGATGTGGACAAACAGCCAGAGTTTTTAGCCTTTGAATGCTTTGAGAAAATAAGGGATATAACTAATATTTTTATCTGCTAATGAGATTTTCACCTCTCAACTTTAGGGTATAGAATGGGTCAGTCATGAACAAGCAGTGAGAATAAACTAAAGCTAGATAGCACAGACTTGGGGGAAGAAAGATAAAAGGAAGGAATTGATGAATTCACAGTAGTACAAATAGAGTTTGCCCAAAACAGATAGACATAATTATTGAGATGAACATTTGATAGAATAATTTGGCAAAATTATCAGACAAATATTAAAGAGCAAGATTTGTCTGCACAAACACTCGAATATCATAGTTGAAGTATTGTGAGCAGCTAGTGAATGTCTCAGGGTTCAGTGTTGTCACTTCTGTTATCTTGATGGGGACCATTCTATTTGCAGAATGACAGTGACCAAGAAAGCTTGATTTTACCATCTCCAGAGACTACAGTCCAGCCTGGGTCCTTGAATAATAATCAGTCCCCAGTGTGTCCTTCGGAGAAAGGTATGTTGTCTCTACAGGTGGGGAAAACATGTACAGGACCAATGTCTGACCTTAGTTCTTGGACCCTTGGCTGTATCTCAGATAATCAGGGCAGTGTGTGTTACAGTGCAGTGTGTTTGTGTGGAGGAAGGGGGGGGGGGTAGCTTAACAGTTACAGTGCAGTGTGATTGTGTAGAGGGAGGGGGAGGTAGCTTAACAGTTACAGTGCAGTGTGATTGTGTGGAGGAAGGGGGGGGGGGAGGTAGCTTAACAGTTACAGTGCAGTGTGATTGTGTGGAGGGAGGGGGAGGTAGCTTAACAGTTACAGTGCAGTGTGTTTGTGTGGAGGAAGGGGGAGGTAGCTCAACAGTTACAGTGCAGTGTGATTGTGTGGAGGGAGGGGGAGGTCGCTTAACAGTTACAGTGCAGTGTGTTTGTGTGGAGGAAGGTGGAGGTAGCTTAACAGTTACAGTGCAGTGTGATTGTGTAGAGGAAGGGGGAGGTAGCTCAACAGTTACAGTGCAGTGTGTTAGTGTGGAGGAAGGGGGAGGTAGCTAAACAGTTACAGTGCAGTGTGTTTGTGTGGAGGAAGGGGGAGGTAGCTCAACAGTTACAGTGCAGTGTGTTTGTGTGGAGGGAGGGGGAGGTAGCTCAACAGTTACAGTGCAGTGTGTTTGTGTGGAGGGAGGGGGAGGTAGCTTAACAGTTACAGTGCAGTGTGTTTGTGTGGAGGAAGGGGGAGGTAGCTCAACAGTTACAGTGCAGTGTGTTTGTGTGGAGGAAGGGGGAGGTAGCTCAACAGGTGCAGTGTGTTTGTGTGGAGGGAGGGGGAGGTAGCTCAACAGTTACAGTGCAGTGTGATTGTGTAGAGGAAGGGGGAGGTAGCTTAACAGTTACAGTGCAGTGTGATTGTGTGGAGGGAGGAGGAGGTAGCTTAACAGTTACAGGGCAGTGTGTTTGTGTGGAGGGAGGTGGAGGTAGCTTAACAGTTACAGTGCAGTGTGATTGTGTGGAGGGAGGGGGAGGTAGCTTAACAGTTACAGTGCAGTGTAATTGTGTAGAGGAAGGGGGAGGTAGCTTAACAGTTACAGTGCAGTGTGATTGTGTGGAGGAAGGTGGAGGTAGCTTAACAGTTACAGGGCAGTGTGATTGTGTGGAGGTAGCTTAACAGTTACAGGGCAGTGTGTTTGTGTGGAGGGAGGTGGAGGTAGCTTAACAGTTACAGTGCAGTGTGATTGTGTGGAGGGAGGAGGAGATAGCTTAACAGTTACAGGGCAGTGTGTTTGTGTGGAGGGAGGAGGGGGGGTAGCTTAACAGTTACAGGGCAGTGTGTTTGTGTGGAGGGAGGTGGAGGTAGCTTAACAGTTACAGTGCAGTGTGATTGTGTGGAGGGAGGAGGAGATAGCTTAACAGTTACAGGGCAGTGTGTTTGTGTGGAGGGAGGGGGAGATAGCTTAAGTTACAGGGCAGTGTGTTTGTGTGGAGGGAGGGGGAGATTTAACAGTTACAGAGCAGTGTAATGATGTCCTTATGTATAAATAATTGAAGTGATACTGCTGATCCCCATGTGACTTCCCCAGCTGATCCATCTATGACTGATATGATCCATTTCTAACTGCCCCAGCTGATCCATCTCTGACTTCCCCAGCTGATCCATCTATGACTGTCCCAGCTGATCCATCTCTGACTGTCCCAGCTGATCCATCTATGACTGTCCCAGCTGATCCATCTGTGACTGCCCCAGCTAATCTGTCCCAGTGGATCCATCTATGGCTGCCTCAGCTGATCCATCTCTGACTGTCCCAGCTGATCCATCTCTGACTGTCCCAGCTGATCCATCTCTGACTGTACCAGCTGACCCATCTGTGACTGTCCCAGCTGATCCATCTGTGACTGTCCCAGCTGATCCATCTGTGACTGTCCCAGCTGATCCATCTCTGACTGTCCCAGCTGATCCTCATTGACTGTCCCAGCAGATGCCTCTGTGACTGTCCCAGTGGATCCATCTGTGATGCCCCAGCTGATCCATCTGTGACTGCCTGACTAACACATATGTAACTGCCCTTGCGGATCTCTGTTAGCACCATGACTCACACTGACCCACTGTTGGATTATCTGTTGCAGCCACTGTTATGTCTATACAAGTCATCAGTGCTGAGCCCAGTCCCACAAAGAAGGGAGGTGCCAAGTATCGCATACATGTAAGAAATATGTTACTCACCTGCTTTTCTGCTTTATTCTGGTCATGTCTGAAGATCTTCCATTTTAAAAGGTGCACAAAATTATGAGTTTCTGAGATGCATGCATGCATGCTGTTGATACACCCCCCTTCTCTCTCTTTCTCTCTCTTTCTCTCTCTCTCTGTGTCTCTCTCTCTCTCTGTGTGTGTGTGTGCATCAACTGCCATGCATCATACACACATGCAAGCATAAACGCCCCCTCCCCCTTCCACAACGCATGCATGAACACATGCACTCACGCGCATACACACACACACGCAGAGAGAGAGAGAGAGGCATCAACTGTCATACATACACACACTTGACACAGAAGAAGATTTAGCCAGTGAAGTACAGTATCTGTGTTCTTTGTCAGTTTGTAAAATTAGGGCATCGTAAGTGAGCTCTAGCAGTTCAGCATTTCCACAAAGCAACCCAGCTGGGTGTATCAGTTGTACATGTGACAGAGTTACAATCTGTCATTTCTCTTGGTGAGATCTATTGTGGGCTTGTTGAGTTCTTAGAAGTCTTTTTCATAATCTGTTACAGAAATGTTACAGAATGCAGTATAAATCTTACAGAGTGTCACAGAAATCTTACAGGAATGTTACAAAGGTTACAGAAATGTTGCATAAATGTTACAGGAATGTTACAGAAATGTTACAAAATCATGGATGCAAATGGAATATTAAAATAGTTATGTAGCATGGGATTGAAATAGCATGGATTGTGGGAATAGCTGCATGCAGGTTGGGATTAAAACAGTATGGATTTTGGGAAAGTTACACTCAATAATGGGGCTGAAACAACATGGTTTTTGGGAGTAAGTACACATGTAGGATTGAAATAACATGGTTTTTGGGAGTAAGTACACATGTAGGATTGAAATAGCATGGTTTGTGGGAGTAGGTACACATGTAGGATTGAAATAACATGTTTTGTGGGAGTAAGTACACATGTAGGATTGAAATAGCATGGTTTATATGAGTAAGTACACATGTAGGATTGAAATAGCATGGTTTATAGGGGTAAGTACACATGTAGGATTGAAATAGCATGGTTTGTGGGAGTAGGTACACATGTAGGATTGAAATAACATGGTTTGTGGGAGTAGGTACACATGTAGGATTGAAATAACATGTTTTGTGGGAGTAAGTACACATGTAGGATTGAAATAGCATGGTTTATAGGAGTAAGTACACATGTAGGATTGAAATAGCATGGTTTATAGGGGTAAGTACACATGTAGGATTGAAATAGCATGGTTTGTGGGAGTAAGTACACATGTAGGATTGAAATAGCATGGTTTATAGGGGTAAGTACACATGTAGGATTGAAATAGCATGGTTTATAGGAGTAAGTACACATGTATGATTGAAATAGCATGGTTTATAGGAGTAAGTACACATGTATGATTGAAATAGCATGGTTTATAGGGGTAAGTACACATGTAGGATTGAAATAACATGTTTTGTAGGAGTAGGTACACATGTCAGATTGAAATAAAATGTTTTGTGGGAGTAGGTACACATGTAGGATTGAAATAACATGTTTTGTAGGAGTAGGTACACATGTAGGATTGAAATAACATGTTTTGTAGGAGTAAGTACACATGTCAGATTGAAATAAAATGTTTTGTGGGAGTAGGTACACATTTAGAATTTAAATAGCATGTTTATGGGAATAGTTTCATAAATTTGCTGAAATACTAGCAGAAAATGGGAATACAGATGTTGGACTGAAATATTGTGAATCACACATTTGGCTTTGATTGTAAATGATTGATTGTTGTTGTTAAAGTTGATAACAAGCCCAGGCTTGACTCTCCCACGATTGGCTCTCTTCCACAGACAACTTGGTCAAATGATGAAGTCACTGAAGTCTTGTTAAAGTTTAAGCAGTTGCAGGAGTTGCATCATAAGGTAAACCTGTGTGTGTTTTCTTCATGATGTGTGTCCTTCCAGTGTGTGTCCTCATAGTCTCCTCATGATGTGTGTGTCCATTCATGATTCCTTTTAGTTTGTTTGTGTGTGCGTGCGTGCCTTTGTGTGTGTGTCTGCCTGCCTGCCTGCCTGCCTGCCTGCCTGCCTGCCTGTCTGTCTGTCTGTCTGTCTGTCTGTCTGTCTGTCTGTCTGTCTGTCTGTCTGTCTGTGTGGGTTTTTTCCTTCTAGTATACGTCTCTCAAGGTGTATCATCATTGTGTGTTATTTTTTAATTATATGTACGTGTCCTTGTGTGCGTGTGTATTGTTGTGTGTGCGCGCGCATGCATTTGTATCTCTCTCTATCTCTCCCTCACCTCCCCCGTCTGTCCGTCTCCTAGTATGTTAGTGTAAATATATCCTTTTAGTGTGTGTATATCCTAGTGTGTTTGTGTATATCCTCTTAGGGTGTGTGTATACTCCTAGTGTGTGTATATCCTCCTAGTGAATGTGTATATCCTGATAGTGTGTGTGTGTGTGTATCCTTTAAGTGTGTGTGTGAATATTCAATTGCATGTGTCTGTTTCTAACCTGCTAGTGTATGCGTGTTTTCTGTATATCCTAGTGTATGAATGTGTGTGGGTGTGTGTATATATCCTCCTAGCATGTTTATGTCCAGTGTGTGTGTGTGTGTGTATAGCCCTCTTCATATGTGTGTGTGTGTGTGTGTGTCTGCCCATAGTATATGTGTGTGGGTTAATAGTATATGGCGCCTTTTTGATGATATCTCAAGAGATATACATGTATCTGTCTGTCATGAGATGTTCTTTGATGAGATAATATGTTACGATTACGAGTTGAATTTATGATAAGACTAAGTGCTTTATCTACAGAGATATATTTGTGTGTGTTTTTGGGAAGTAATTAGATGAATGGCCTGGTGTGTGTAGCCATCAGGTACAGCTGGCAAATGGACATGTCTGACATCTGCTATTGAATGTTTCTGTCCACAGATACTCAACAGATTCCCAGAGGAGAAGAGGACCCATGCTTCAGTGCCCGTGTTCCCAGGTGAGATTCGACCTGTCTCAGGCTCTGTCCTCATGTTTTCTATTGTCTAACCTGAGTACCCTAGTGTTCCCAGGTGAGAGTTGGGCTATCTCAGGCTCTGTCCTCATGTTGTCTGTTGTCTAACCTGAATACCCTAGTGTTCCCAGGTGAGAGTTGTGCTATCTCAGGCTCTGTCCTCATGTTGTCTGTTGTCTAACCTGAGTACCCTAGTATTCCCAGGTGAGAGTCGACCTGTCTCAGGCTGTGTCCTCATGTTGTCTGTTGTCTAACCTGAATACCCTAGTGTTCCCAGGTGAGAGTTGACCTGTCTCAGGCTCTGACCTCATGTTGTCTGTTGTCTAACCTGAATACCCTAGTGTTCCCAGTTGAGAGTTGACCTGTCTCAGGTTCTGTCCTCATGTTGTCTGTTGTCTAACCTGAATACCCTAGTGTTCCCAGGTGAGAGTTGTGCTATCTCAGGCTCTGTCCTCATGTTGTCTGTTGTCTAACCTGAATACCCTAGTGTTCCCAGGTGAGAGTTGACCTATCTCAGGCTCTGTCCTCATGTTGTCTGTTGTCTAACCTGAATACCCTAGTGTTCCCAGGTGAGAGTTGACCCGTCTCAGGCTCTGACCTCATGTTGTCTGTTGTCTTACCTGAATACCCTAGTGTTCCCAGGTGAGAGTTGACCTGTCTCAGGCTCTGTCCTCATGTTGTCTTACCTGAATACCCTAGTGTTCCCAGGTGAGAGTTGACCTGTCTCAGGCTCTGTCCTCATGTTGTCTTACCTGAATACCCTAGTGTTCCCAGGTGAGAGTTGACCTGTCTCAGGCTCTGTCCTCATTTTGTCTGTTGTCTTACCTGAATACCCTAGTGTTCCCAGGTGAGAGTTGACCTGTCTCAGGCTCTGTCCTCATGTTGTCTGTTGTCTGACCTGAATACCCTAGTGTTCCCAGGTGAGAGTTGACCTGTCTCAGGCTCTGTCCTCATGTTGTCTGTTGTCTAACCTGAACACCCTAATGTTCCCAGGTGAGAGTTGACCTGTCTCAGGCTCTGTCCTCATGTTGTCTGTTGTCTAACCTGAATACCCTAGTGTTCCCAGGTGAGAGTTGTGCTATCTCAGGCTCTGTCCCTATGTTGTCTGTTGTCTAACCTGAATACCCTAGTGTTCCCAGGTGAGAGTTGACCTGTCTCAAGCTGTGTCCTTATGTTGTCTGTTGTCTTACCTGAATACCCTAGTGTTCCCAGGTGAGAGTTGACCTGTCTCAGGCTCTGTCCTCATGTTGTCTGTTGTCTAACCTGAATACCCTAGTGTTCCCAGGTGAGAGTTGTGCTATCTCAGGCTCTGTCCTCATGTTGTCTGTTGTCTAACCTGAATACCCTAGTGTTCCCAGGTGAGAGTTGACCTGTCTCAGGCTGTGTCCTCATGTTGTCTGTTGTCTAACCTGAGTACCCTAGTGTTCCCAGGTGAGAGTTGGGCTATCTCAGGCTCTGACCTCATGTTGTCTGTTGTCTAACCTGAATACCCTAGTGTTCCCAGGTGAGAGTTGACCTATCTCAGGCTCTGTCCTCATGTTGTCTGTTGTCTAACCTGAATACCCTAATGTTCCCAGGTGAGAGTTGACCTGTCTCAGGCTCTGTCCTCATGTTGTCTGTTGTCTAACCTGAATACCCTAGTGTTCCCAAGTGAGAGTTGTGCTATCTCAGGCTCTGTCCTTATGTTGTCTGTTGTCTAACCTGAATACCCTAGTGTTCCCAGGTGAGAGTTGACCTGTCTCAGGCTGTGTCCTTATGTTGTCTGTTGTCTAACCTGAATACCCTAATGTTCCCAGGTGAGAGTTGACCTGTCTCAGGCTCTGTCCTCATGTTGTCTGTTGTCTAACCTGAATACCCTAGTGTTCCCAAGTGAGAGTTGTGCTATCTCAGGCTCTGTCCTTATGTCTGTTGTCTAACCTGAATACCCTAGTGTTCCCAGGTGAGAGTTGACCTGTCTCAGGCTGTGTCCTTATGTTGTCTGTTGTCTTACCTGACTACCCTAGTGTTCCCAGGTGAGAGTTGACCTGTCTCAGGCTCTGTCCTCATGTTGTCTGTTGTCTCACCTGAATACCCTAGTGTTACCAGGTGAGAGTTGTGCTATCTCAGGCTCTGTCCTCATGTTGTCTGTTGTCTAACCTGAATACCCTAGTGTTCCCAGGTGAGAGTTGACCTGTCTCAGGCTCTGTCCTTATGTTGTCTGTTGTCTAAACAGGGTATTCTCATCATTTGTCTATTAAACCACATCTCCGCAGCTTCCAAATAAGTTTTCACTATTTTACCAACTGTCCTACTGCTGTTTACAGCACAGATGCAATATTTGCATCTTTCGGCCAACACATCCGATTTCATCAAGCAGTTGCTTGACATGTTGTTGTTGCCTTATTTGTTTGGTGATCATTTGATCCCATTACCTGCAGATGTTGCCCTTGGAGACCCTTTTCAGGGCATCAGTGTGTAGACTGGTCGGCCCTCAATGAAAGGCAGGGCAGATCATAGGCCTTTCCCACCACCCAAGAAGGTTTCCATAAATGCAGAGCTGACACATGACGCTGTGGCCCTGGAATGACTCAAGGAATCGTCATGACCTGCACATGACTGCTTAACCTTGCATCTGTATGTTGAGCTTTCCTCTCCACAGGCTGCCCCCTCCGGAGATCAGCAGGAAGCAGCCAGCAGGTCTGGGACTTGGATGACCACAATAAATAGGTCCATTATTTTCTCGTGTGTTTGACATCTTTAACCTTGTTTCACCTGGACACGTAGCAGGACATTATGGAAAAAGCACCCATCAGACATGCCTTCCTGGCTAGTGGGGCACATGATAACGGACTTTTGAACCTTTCTGCTAGCCAGTCTGTCACTGAGAGTTTTGCTGTAGCACCATAGGACATGTATCTGTCGCACATCTTGACTTAATCTGACAACAGATATTGGCAGGTTGTTTTGGTGTGTTTCAGCGCGGTAATGAGGACATTTAGGGCCGCCAGAGGATGTTCGGGGACAATACTATCCAGCGACAAACTCCCCACATAAGATGTTGCTTGAATCAGCTGCTGGCAAATCTCTTGGTCTAAGACTGAGTCTCAACAGTTTTATTTCCCCTCTCAACGGATGTTTTAACCGAGAGTTGTCATTTAGTAAAATATTCAGCACGTGGTTGTTACTCATGTTTCAAATGAAATTAGATAGATTTTTTCATCAATGCATTTGGAGTGGGTTGATAACAGTCAGACTGGACACCACATCTATGTGGGCAACTAACTCCAAGATCCCCTGCCAGCTTGGTTCAGGTCATAAAGGTCAGCAATTATCTATAGCGCACAGTGAGGATGAGTGGCAGGACTCTAGCATGAGGATCTGTAAAACTAGCACAGTGAGGATGTGTGGCAGGAGTCTTGCATGAGGATCTGTAAAACTAGCACAGAGCCTGCTGGTGCCCGAGGTGTGGTACAGAGTATCTCCCTAAACACAACAACCTTAACTTTCCCTGGCGCCTGTGACCAAAATCACCATGCCACTAACATCACTTCGGCTGTCTTTAATTGGGTGGGCAGATTATAGAAAAATCTGTCCCTGTGAGGATTTGAACCCAAAACCTTTGTCTTAGAGGGCAGATGCCCAACCAGTGGGCCACCCCTGCACCCACTGAAGACATACAACTGTTGTGCTTGATACTAGATTGTCCATGTGTCTGCTGCATTTGACAGTTGTTGATTTAATTGTCAGGTATACAAGCCCACAACAACATGGAGTCTCCGTCAGAGCAGATCAACGCACTGAACACATATTTTAGGTCAGTTTTGTTGTGTCCTCACATATGAACCATTACATCTAGTCCTCATCTTTGTGCTATGATACCTAGTCTTCCCCTAGAGCCCGATGTCTAGTGCTCACCTGTTTACTGTGATATCTTGTGCTCTCCTGTGTGCTGTGATGTCTAGTGTTCCCCTGTATGCTGTGATGTCTAGTGCTATCCTGTGTGCTATGATGTCTAGTCCTCACCTGTATGCTGTGATGTCTAGTGTTCACCTGTGTGCTATGCTGTCTAGTCCTCACCTGTGTGCTATATATAGTCCTCACCTGTGTGCTGTGATGTCTAGTGCTCACCTGTGTGCTATGCTGTCTAGTCCTCACCTGTGTGCTATATATAGTCCTCACCTGTGTGCTGTGATGTCTAGTGCTCACCTGTGTGCTATATCTAGTCCTCACCTGTGTGCTATATCTAGTCCTCACCTGTGTGCTGTGATGTCTAGTCCTCACCTGTGTGCTGTAATGTCTAGTCCTCACCGGTGTGCTGTGATGTCTAGTGCTCACCTGTGTGCAATAATGTCTAATGCTCACCTTTGTGCTGTGATGTCTAGTCCTTACCTCTGGGCTGTGATGTCTAGTCCTCACCTGTGTGCTGCGATGTCTAGTCCCAACCTGTGTGCCAAAATATCTAGTGCTTACCTGTGTGCTTTGATGTCTGTACGGTTGTGTCCTTATCTTTGTTCAGTGATGTCTATAGTGTTTTTTGGTTTTTTTATAATCCATCTTTTTGTCTTATTTGTCTGTTGCTTTATTTTCACAAAATTGCAACATTAATTTAGTCACTTGTGATTATGCTTGTGGATACTGCACATGTCTGTATGAACATACATGTCTGTATGAACATCCATGTCTGTATGAACATCCATGTCTGTATGAACATCCATGTCTGTATGAACATCCATGTCTGTATGAACATCCATGTCTGTATGAACATCCATGTCTGTATGAACATTCATGTCTGTATGAACATCCATGTCTGTAAGAACATCTATGTCTGTAAGAACATCTATGTCTGTATGAAATCCATGTCTGTATGAACATCTATGTCTGTAAGAACATCTATGTCTGTATGAAATCCATGTCTGTATGAACATCTAACCAGACAGGCTGCATATCTCCAGCTGTATATTTGTCTTATCTTCTCTTGCTTTCATTCATTTCATCATGTTGTGCATACGTCAGATACAGTTGTATATACCAGTGCATGTTGTGCATACGTCAGATACAGTTGTATATACCAGTGCATGTTGTGCATACGTCAAATACAGTTGTATATACCAGTGCATGTTGTGCATACGTCAAATACAGTTGTATATACCAGTGCATGTTGTGCATACGTCAGATACAGTTGTATATACCAGTGCATGTTGTGCATACGTCAGATACAGTTGTATATACCAGTGCAAATATAAATGTCGGGGAACCTGCATCGGTCGAATGGAGAAACAACTTGAAAAATGGTAGCAAAATATATCCTGAACGACTCCACACACATCTGGACTGGGTAGAGATATATCCCTGAATGGCTCCACAGACAGCTGAGTGAAGATATATCCCTGAATGGCCCCACACACAACTGGGTGGAGATATATTCCTGAATGGCCCCACAGACAACTGAGTGGAGATATATCCCTGAATGGCCCCACACACAACTGGGTGGAGATATATCCCTGAATGGCTCCACAAACAACTGAGTGGAGATATATCCCTGAATGGCCCCACACACAACTGGGTGGAGATATATCCCTGAATGGCTCCACAGACAACTGGGTGGAGATATATCCCTGAATGGCTCCACAAACAACTGAGTGGAGATATATCCCTGAATGGCCCCACACACAACTGGGTGGAGATATATCCCTGAATGGCTCTACACACAACTGAGTGGAGATATATCCCTGAATGGCGCCACACACAACTAGGTGGAGATATATCCCTGAATGGCTCTACACACAACTGGGTGGAGATATATCCCTGAATGGCTCTACACACAACTGAGTGGAGATATATCCCTGAATGGCTCTACACACAACTGGGTGGAGATATATTCCTGAATGGCTCCACAGACAACTGAGTGGAGATATATCCCTGAGTGGCTCTACACACAACTGGGTGGAGATATATCCCTGAGTGGCTCTACACACAACTGGGTGGAGATATATCCCTGAATGGCCCCACATACAACTAGGTGGAGATATATCCCTGAATGGCTCTACACACAACTGAGTGGAGATATATCCCTGAGTGGCTCTACACACAACTGGGTGGAGATATATCCCTGAGTGGCTCTACACACAACTGAGTGGAGATATATCCCTGAATGGCTCTACACACAACTAGGTGGAGATATATCCCTGAATGGCTCCACAGACAACTGAGTGGAGATATATCCCTGAGTGGCTCCACACACAACTAGGTGGAGATATATCCCTGAATGGCCCCACACACAACTGGTTGGAGATATATCCCTGAATGGCTCCACAGACAACTGAGTGGAGATATATCCCTGAGTGGCTCCACACACAACTGAGTGGAGATATATCCCTGAATGGCTCTACACACAACTGAGTGGAGATATATCCCTGAATGGCTCCACAGACAACTGGTTGGAGATATATCCCTGAATGGCTCTACAGACAACTGAGTGGAGATATATCCCTGAATGGCCCCACACACAACTGAGTGGAGATATATTCCTGAATGGCTCCACAGACAACTGGGTGGAGATATATCCCTGAATGGCTCCACAGACAACTGAGTGGAGATATATCCCTGAGTGGCCCCACACACAACTGGTTGGAGATATATCCCTGAATGGCCCCACACACAACTGGTTGGAGATATATTCCTGAATGGCTCTACACACAACTGAGTGGAGATATATCCCTGAATGGCTCCACAGACAACTGGTTGGAGATATATCCCTGAATGGCTTCACACACAACTGGGCAGAGATACTGCAAATGTGTCAGGATCAACGAAGAGGAAAGGGGACAGTTCTTCGACAGGATGTCATTTGCCTGACTCCAGGCGTGTAACTGGTAAGAAATGGGTCTGTTGTGTTATTCACCACACACTAGACAGGCAGTTACTTGAATTGGCAGAAGCTGTAGCAGTAACAA
Source organism: Candidula unifasciata (assembly GCA_905116865.2). NCBI lineage: Eukaryota > Metazoa > Mollusca > Gastropoda > Stylommatophora > Geomitridae > Candidula > Candidula unifasciata. The sequence continues at coordinate 220,009 of CAJHNH020005780.1, read as the reverse complement.
TTCCCCATGTTATGTAAACAGAAAGATCATGTTTTATAAATGAAACTGTATTGTAGTCTTGACTATCTTCAACCTGTGGCTGTAGGTGAACAGTGGAAAAGACATTGCCATTTGGCTGTATCAGGGGACGAATTCAGCAGACTTGTTGAAACAAATGTTGCAATGTGTTTATGTCCACATTGGTTAAATTCACATGGATAAACATTGTTTGGAATAATTTTAGTATTTTAATATTATATTGTTTTAAGCCAGTTTCCTTGTTTTAGGATTAATTTAACTGTTTAAAAAATAATTACACCATTTTGTGAATAATTTCACTGTTTTCTGAAAGGTGTTACCATTTTGAGAATTAATTGACTTGTTTTAAGACAAATATTCTTGTCTGTTGCCCACAGTAAACTGGTAAAGGCCCCAGCACATATCCTTGACTGTGATATCCTGACTGGACCATTGAGGAGTGGAACTCTAGTCTACCGGTCCAGGTCTGCCTCCAACCCATTGATCTCAACCACAGCCACTATGTCATCGTCGTCTCACACGCAGGCCGTGTTTGTTCAGACGAGCCCATTGCGAGAGGGTGCCAGCCTGTTAGGAGAAGGTATAAACCTTTTGAGAGTGAATTCTGTCTCTTGAGAGAAAGTGCAGGCCTATTAAGTGAATGTATGTCTGTTGAGAGTCAATTCTGTCTCTTGAGAGAAAGTGCAGGCCTATTAAGTGAATGTATGTCTGTTGAGAGAAGGTGTAGGTCTGCTGAGTGAATATATATCTGTTGAGAGAAGGTGACAGTCCATTGAGTGAGTGTATGTCTATTGTGAGAAAGTGCAGGTCTGTTAAGTGAGTGTATGTCTGTTGAGTAAATGTGCAGGTCTATGGAGTGAGTGTATGTCTGTTGAGAGAAGGTACAGGTTCATGGAGTGAGTGTATGTCTGTTGAGAGAAGGTACAGGTCTATTGAGTGAGTGTATATCTGTTGAGAGAAGGTACATGTTTATGGAGTGAGTGTTTGTCTGTTCAAAGAAGGTACAGGTCCATGGAGTGAGTGTATATCTGTTGAGAGAAGGTACAGGGCCATTAAGTGAGTGTATCTTTGTTGAGTCGAGCTACAGGTCCATGGAGTGAGTGTGTGTCTCTTGAGAGAACATATGAGTCTGTTGAGAGAAGGTGCAGGTCTGTTGGGTGAATGTATGTCTGTTGAGAGAAGATGCAGTTCTGTTGATTTAATATATGTATGTTGAGAGAAGATGTATGTCTGTTGAGAAAATTTAGTATGTTTAGTGAAGCTGCAGGATTGTTGTAAGTGAATGTATGTTTAGTAAAGTTGCATGTCTGTTGAGTGAATGTATGTTGAGAGAATGTGCAGGTCTGTTGAGTGAACGTATGTCTGTTTGAGAAGATGTGTTTGTTGAGAGAATCCTTAAAGAGATGAAGAGAGTGATGAGTACAGTCAAGCTGATACCATGAAATGAATCCATTGAACTGTGACTAAAAAGCTTAACAAAAGGGAAAATGGAAACAATGTGCTGTTTCGGCCGAGGCTTTTCTAGACATTTTACTACACACAACAGTATTCAAGGGCAAAGTACTCCAACCACCAGTGTCCACCAGGGCATCATGTAAATAACTAAAATATAGGAAGAGACAAAGGTGATGTGGAATGGATGACTTAAAATAAATGAAGTAGTGAAATAGTAGTAACAGTAATAGTGACAATGTATAATAGTAGTAGGGATAAAAATAACTCCTGATCCATAAAACAAATAGAACAAGATAAAATAAAAGGGAGAATTGTTAAATTGTTTAGATGATGACCTTCTGAACATTGCTTCCTGCTGGGCTTAGAGCACCTAGACTTATGTGGATGAGGAACACATGGTTTGATCACCAGAGCAAGATTTTTATGGCAGTGACAAATATTTCCTTTTTACCTCTCTGGTCAGAGCTCTTCAAATGAGGGATTGGCTCGAGTGTTTTCTTTTCAATATCTGACTTCTGCTGTCATTTGTTGCGCAGGTTAGCCTTCTAGGTCGGCAAAACCAGGTGAGGGTAGCCGATGTTTTAACATCAGTGAGTTAGGATCTGCCTGTCCAAGCATGCAAAGACTACTGTCGGCAGAATGCGCGGAGGAAACCATCTTTGGTTCAACGGGCAAGACGGCGACACTAGCAAAGCGCTGTGGAGCACATAGAGCATGGCGAGGCACGTAGAACGCCCTGGTCATCCACTGAACCTAGACATATCTCCAGTCGTCCTGACTCTGTCTTGCCACTGGACCCAGACATGACTTAGGCGAGAGAGTGAGGTCGACGACACTGCGCAACTCTTCCTCACTTTCATCCAAGTCACCGCGCAAGTCACTCTTTCATCATTCACTTATCTAGGCAGCACCCTTTCACAGAGTGCCACAGTTGATGATGAAGTTAATGCAAGGATCTCTAGGGCTAGGGTTGCCTTTGGCAGATTGTATAAAAATGTTTGGAACAAAAGTGACATAACCCTGCCGTCAAAGCTTAAAGTATACAGAGCAGTTGTATTAACAACACTGCTGTACGCATGCGAAACATGGACTGTATACCAGCGCCAGGCTATAAAGTTAAACCACTTTCATACAGTCTGCCTTAGAGACTGGACTGCATTGTTGTTATAACTGCAGTCCATATCAGATGGCAAGACAAAGTACCTGATACCGTAGTCCTTGAGAAAGCAGCCATGCCCAGCATCCACACTCTACTGATGCAGTATCAATTTCGTTGGGCTGGTCATGTGGCACGCATGATAGATCACAGGCTCCCAAAAAAACTCTTCTATGATAAACTGCAAAATGGGAAACATTCCCAAGGCGGGCAAAAGAAACACTTTAAGGACACCTTGAAGTCTTCACTCAAAGCATTTGGGATGAATGACACCAAAATGCATGGCGTGCACTCTACACAAGGGCGCGGCTACATGTGAAGCAAACAGAACAGCAAGACTGATTAAGAAAAAGATGGACAGAAAGGCGGCTGCAGGAGATCTCCTCCCTGGCACCAAGCAAATTCCCTGTCCTCACTGTCCAAGAACTTTTCGGGCCCGCATCGGCCTCACCAGTCATCTTCGTTCTCATACTTGATGAAAAAAGAGTGGTCATCATCATCTTGATGGACAACACACACACACACGCGCGCGTGCGCACACACACACACGCACACACACATTGATATATGCTACTCTACATAATACTGTCTGTGGTATCTGACCCAGGAGCCTAATATAACTGACATACCTGACAGATGTTACCTCTGATGTCTTTCAGATCGCAAGTATGAGTTTGCACCCTACCACCAACCCATGTAAGTAGGGTTCTATGTTTCTGTGAGTCAGTCAATTTGTTTTGTGTGTGTCTGCATTATGCTGTGTGTCTCTCTCTCTCTCTCTCTCTCTCACTCTCTCTCACTCTCTCTCTCTCTCTTTCTCTCTCTGCGTGTGTGTGTGCGTGCTCAGTTGATCCGTCTGTGTGATGACACTCTTGTCTGTGCGTGTCTCTAAAGTCTGTACACAGAAAATCAAAGTGAATATGCTAAAATTGAGGGCAGTGGGGATTTATTACAAGTTCACATGAATTTTACAAAGCACATCCACCTTGGCATAGCAAATGATGGAAATCATATGAAAAATGTTAGTTAATATTCTAGTTGAATAAAATATTGTTAATAAATGTAATTTCTTGAAAATGTGTCTTTGCCAATTCGTCCAGATTTTAGGGACACATGGTCTAGGCAGCTGATAGGTTTAGAACTCAGCCTCCAACCAGAAGCATGTTAAATGCACCTGTTTACATCTATGTTCCTCAAACTCCATGTTCTAATTTTGGAATACCTTACTTAATGTGAGCAGGTCTTGCTAGTCACACTTGCCATCACTGTGATGTCTGCACCAACAACTTGGAGGCTCCTGCACCAGTCACAGACGACATGTTTCAGAGTTACTGAGTGATGTTGTGTGGAATAGTTAATGTTTACTAGACTTCATATGTGTCTAACATTGTCTGGCAGAATGATGTCCTACCCCAGTGTGATCCCTCACTCCCACTACTCGTCTGGAGCGTCACAGAACTCATCAGCTGCCAACTCCCCTATCAACTCCGGCACCTCGTCCCCGGCACCGGTGACCGGTAACCTTGGAAGTAAGATCAGCTACACTTTCCCAGGGAGTGTGAAGGACAACAGTGGGGCTATGTCTGAGGCCAGCCTGCTGCACCCAGTGCCCAATGCTGACCAAGTCTCCCAGCTGCTGAGTCTGCTCAACATGGAGGAGTACGTAGACAATCTCAAGGATTACCCGTTCCAGCAGGTTGGTTGTCTGCCGCTTGTTTCAGCTGTATCTCTTCTTCTTCACGTTCACCAGCTGTCAACTCTGGCGGAAAGTTCTGCTTGTTCATTCACTACTGGACTGCAGTCCTGTTCCAGGACCTGAGTGTTGCATGTGCATCCGTTTTACAGACCTGACTCATTTGAATGCAGACTGCTGGTTCCTTGCCTCTCAGGCAGATGCACTCCGACTTCGAAGGAAGCTCCCAATTAGTTGACTTTTACGACATGCTTTTGTGTAGGCAGTGAGTCTATTCTTGTTTTCCCTATGATAGGGCCCCGGAACCCCCACAGGTAAGCTGAATATCTGAGTCACTCAGTTGTATCTTCTTGTGTTCACTTTCTGATTGACACCGACAGGCAGGTCCTTGTGATAAACTTGACTGTTTTGACTCAGCGGACCAGCATTCCGTTCTTGCAGGACGTATCTGCAGTCAACACACTGTTGTGAGTCCCCAAGTAGATAGATGCTTTTGTGATGTTTTCTTGTTAACACTTCGACTCCACTAGAGAAACTGGACTAGTATCCGAGCTGTGTTTCTCTCAGACACAGTCCTGGATATCCAAGAAAACAGCCATTTTTAGCTTATTATGTAAATTAACAGCAGCTGCACTTGGTACCCACAGGAGAAGGAAAGGGGTTTTAAATGTCTGTGGTGACTGGATCACAACACTTACAGGGTGACTGGAACACAACACTTACAGGGTGACTGGAACACAACACTTACAGGGTGACTGGAACACAACACTTACAGGGTGACTGGAACACAACACTTACAGGGTGACTGGAACACAACACTTACAGGGTGACTGGAACACAACACTTACAGGGTGACTGGAACACAACACTTACAGGGTGACTGGAACACAACACTTACAGGGTGACTGGAACACAACCAATACAGGGTGACTGGAACATAACACTTACAGGGTGGCTGGAACACAACCCGTACACGGTGACTGGAACACAACCCGTACACGGTGACTGGAACACAACACTTACAGGGTGACTGGAACACAACACTTACAGGGTGACTGGATCACAACACTTACAGGGTGACTGGATCACAACACTTACAGGGTGACTGGAACACAACACTTACAGGGTGACTGGATCACAACACTTACAGGGTGACTGGAACACAACACTTACAGGGTGACTGGAACACAACACTTACAGGGTGACTGGAACATAACACTTACAGGGTGGCTGGAACACAACCCGTACACGGTGACTGGAACACAACCCGTACACGGTGACTGGAACACAACACTTACAGGGTGACTGGAACACAGCACTTACAGGGTGACTGGAACACAACACTTACAGGGTGACTGGAACACAGCACTTACAGGGTGACTGGATCACAACACTTACAGGGTGAATGGAACACAACACTTACAGGGTGACTGGATCACAACACTTACAGGGTGACTGGAACACAACACTTACAGGGTGACTGGATCACAACACTTACAGGGTGACTGGAACACAACACTTACAGGGTGACTGGAACACAACACTTACAGGGTGACTGGAACACAGCACTTACAGGGTGGCTAGAACACAACCCGTACAGGGTGACTGGAACACAACACTTACAGGGTGACTGGAACACAGCACTTACAGGGTGACTGGAACACAACCAATACAGGGTGACTGAATTGCCTTGAAGTTGGGACAGCAGCTAACAGCTGTACCCTTGAAAAATATAACACTAATTGACATGTGGAGATTATTTGGAAATCAGTTCGCATGTGTAGCGATGTGTGGTGATTATTTTGTTAGCCTATTCCCTACTCAGTGAAAAATGTGCAACTCACTGGAGACTTATGCTGGAGATCAAAAATGCCTATGTCAGGTGTGCAGCTTGAGATGATGATGTCCCTGGATTCTCACTGGACCTGCCTGGACTTGTTTCTAACTGACATCATGTTGTTGAGTGAGTTAGACCACAATGATGTCCCTGGATTCTCACTGGACCTGCCTGGACTTGTTTCTAACTGACATCATGTTGTTGAGTGAGTTAGACCACAGTGATGTCCCTGGATTCTCACTGGACCTGCCTGGACTTGTTTCTTACTGACATCATGTTGTTGAGTGAGTTAGACCACAATGATGTCCCTGGATTCTCACTGGACCTGCCTGGACTTGTTTCTAACTGACATCATGTTGTTGAGTGAGTTAGACCACAATGATGTCCCTGGATTCTCACTGGACCTGCCTGGACTTGTTTCTGACATCATGTTGTTGAGTGAGTTAGACCACAATGATGTCCCTGGATTCTCACTGGACCTGCCTGGACTTGTTTCTAACTGACATCATGTTGTTGAGTGAGTTAGACCACAATGATGTCAACCACACCCTCTGGAGTCGGTCAGATGTCTGCTGCAGTTCCAACAACAATGATGTCAACCACACCTTCTGGAGTCGGTCAGATGTTTACTGCAGTTCTAACAACAATGATGTCAACCACACCTTCTGGAGTCGGTCAGATGTTTACTGCAGTTCCAACAACAATGATGTCAACCACACCTTCTGGAGTCGGTCAGATGTTTACTGCAGTTCCAACAACAATGATGTCAACCACACCTTCTGGAGTCGGTCAGATGTTTGCTGCAGTTCCAACAACAGTGATGTCAACCACACCTTCTGGAGTCGGTCAGATGTTTGCTGCAGTTCCAACAACAGTGATGTCAACCACACCTTCTGGAGTCGGTCAGATGTTTACTGCAGTTCCAACAACAATGATGTCAACCACACCTTCTGGAGTCGGTCAGATGTTTACTGCAGTTCCAACAACAATGATGTCAACCACACCTTCTGGAGTCGGTCAGATGTTTGCTGCAGTTCCAACAACAATGATGTCAACCACACCTTCTGGAGTCAGTCAAATGTTTACTGCAGTTCCAACAACAATGCAGTCCAGTTGGTAGTCTCGTTACCTAGTCATCGTGAAACTGGCTGACACAAAGTATGGCAGATAACATCATTCGTCCAGCACACAAGTATTGACCTTTCAGTCCAGGCTCCTCATTTTAACGAACATGCATGGAATCAGGTGAGGTGACATCAGCACAGAGCTGCCTTCTAGTGGCTCAGCTGTTAGTTTACCAACACAGTATCTAACCAGTAATACCCAAGAGGCTCAGTTCAACAACAGCTGATATAGACACTGACGTATGATTTTCAACTCACACAAATTGGCAAACTAGAGCACATCAGATGGAAGATGCATCTCGGAGATTTAAACAAAACAACAACAGAATGAGACAAGCACAGACTGCATTCACGCAGTCAACAACATGCCATGGCCCAACAGATACCCTGTAGAATTAGATACTGACTTTTTTTGTTTTCATGTAATTATTTCAGACAGATGCTTTAGTACATTGGGGTTCTTAGTGAAGAGAATTTTAGTTTTACTGTTTCCGTTTAAAATCTTGTGTGTGTGTGTATATATATATATATATATATAAAGTGAAGATAATTGTAGTTTTGCTAATTCATAGTCAATGTAATTCTGTGTGTTTCTTCAGCTGATACACATGAGCAAGGAGGATCTTGCCAAGGCTGGTCTGTCTCCGGAAGCTCAGGCAAAACTCAAGTGTCAGTTGGACAAGATACGGTAAGTGCACTCTGTTGTGTACATAGAGGGACACCAACACACTTGTGTACATAGACAGACACCAGCGCACACACTTGTGTACATGGACAGACACCAGTGCACAGACTTGTGTACATGGACAGACACTAGCGCACACACTTGTGTACATAGACAGACACCAGCGCACACACTTGTGTACATAGACAGATGCCAGCGCACACACTTGTGTACATAGACAGACACCAGCGCACAGACTTGTGTACATGAACAGACACCAGTGCACACACTTGTGTACATGGACAGACACTAGCGCAGAGACTTGTGTACATAGACAGACACTAGCGCACAGACTTGTGTACATGGACAGACACTAGTGCACACACTTGTGTACATAGACAGACACTAGTGCACACACTTTTGTACATAGACAGACACTAGTGCACACACTTGTGTACATGGACAGACACCAGCGCACAGACTTGTGTACATAGACAGACACTAGCGCACACACTTGTGTATATAGACAGACACCAGCGCACACACTTGTGTACATAGACAGACACCAGCCCACACACTTGTGTACATAGACAGACACTAGCGCACACACTTGTGTACATAGACAGACACCAGTGCACACACTTGTGTACATAGACACCAGTGCACACACTTGTGTACATAGACACTAGTGCACAGACTTGTGTACATGGACAGACACTAGCGCACACACTTGTGTACATGGACAGACACCAGCGCACAAACTTGTGTACATAGACAGACACCAGCGCACAAACTTGTGTACATAGACAGACACTAGTGCACAAACTTGTGTACATAGACAGACACTAGCGCACAGACTTGTGTACATAGACAGACACTAGCGCACAAACTTGTGTACTTAGACAGACACCAGCGCACAAACTTGTGTACATAGACAGACACTAGTGCACAAACTTGTGTACATAGACAGACAACAGCGCACACACTTGTGTACATAGACAGACACCAGCGCACAAACTTGTGTACACAGGCAGACACTAGCGCACACACTTGCTTCTGTCACTTGTTTGTCTGTCTGCCAACAGCTACCCTGTAACACACTGCTACTGTTTTTGCCTATCAACATTGACTGTAATCCATTCATGTGTTACCTCACAGAAAACAAAGAATAGCACCCCTGCACGCTACTAGGCAGGCTGTAAGAGGTGCACCCCTACACGCTACTAGGCAGGCTGTAAGAGGTGCACCCCTACACGCTACTAGGCATCTGTAAGAGGTGCACCTCTACACGCTACTAGGCATCTGTAAGAGGTGCACCTCTACACGCTACTAGGCAGGCTGTAAGAGGTGCACCCCTACACGCTACTAGGCAGGCTGTAAGAGGTGCACCCGTACACACTACTAGGCATCTGTAAGAGGTGCACCTCTACACGCTACTAGGCAGGCTGTAAGAGGTGCACCCCTACACGCTACTAGGCAGGCTGTAAGAGGTGCACCCCTACACGCTACTAGGCAGGCTGTAAGAGGTGCACCCCTACACGCTACTAGGCAGGGTGTAAGAGGTGCACCCATACATGCTACTAGGCAGGCTGTAAGAGGTGCACCCCTGCACGCTACTAGGCAGGCTGTAAGAGGTGCACCCCTGTACGCTACTAGACAGGCTGTAAGAGGTGCACCCCTGCACGCTACTAGGTAGGCTGTAAGAGGTGCACCCCTGCACGCTACTAGGCAGGCTGTAAGAGGTGCACCCCTACACGCTACTAGGCAGGCTGTAAGAGGTGCACCCCTACACGCTACTAGGCAGGCTGTAAGAGGTGCACACCTGCACGCTACTATGCAGGCTGTAAGAGGTGCACCCCTGCACGCTACTAGGCAGGCTGTAAGAGGTGCACCCCTGCACGCTACTAGGCAGGCTGTAAGAGGTGCACCCCTACACGCTACTAGGCAGGCTGTAAGAGGTGCACCCCTACACGCTACTAGGCAGGCTGTAAGAGTGCACCCCTAAATGCTACTAGGAAGGCTGTAGGAGTACACCCCTACATGCTACTAGGCAGGCTGTAAGAGTGCACCCCTACATGCTACTATGCAGGCTGTAAGAGTGCACCCCTACATGCTTCTAGGCAGGCTGTAAGAGTGCACCCCTACATGCTACTAGGCAGGCTGTAAGAGTGCACCCCTACATGCTACTAGGCAGGCTGTAAGAGTGCACCCCTACATGCTACTATGCAGGCTGTAAGAGTGCACCCCTACATGCTACTTTGCAGGCTGTAAGAGTCCACCCCTACACGCTACTAGGCAGGCTGTAAGAGTGCACCCCTAAACGCTACTAGGCAGGCTGTAAGATGTGACTCAGGTTAGGCTTGGGCAGGTTCTTCTGACAGCAGAATGATGTTGCACGCAGAGAAAGCTGAGAGATTCCATATCTCCGACAAAACTCTTTTCACCTGGGAAAATCTTAAGCAGTTTCACCTGGTAGTTTAGAACTGTATGTGAAGTGGAAAGGATAACATAGGGGGCAGAAGAAATGAAACAGTTTTTTTTTGGATTATTGAAACTAAATGGACTGACACTCATGTGGATCTTTGGAAGTGAACTAAGCAAACTCTAGAGAATCAAGAAGTGAAGAAAAGACGCTGGAGCTGAATAAGATTTGCACAGAGAAAGCTTGAGAACAGTATAACTAGAATGTCTTTGCACTGGAACCAACATAAGCATTCTATTGTTGCCTGTTGATGAGATGCCAAACTAAACATACTGTTATTGCCAGTGCCTGCACACTCATTTAGAAGGGCCCAGAATGACTGCATTTACTAAAAAATCACACTTAGATAGGTTTTCCTGTGAAAGCATTGCCTCATTAATTACAGTTATGATGTAGTAACGTCCCTGCTGGCCACATTGTTAACTTGCGACTGGGTAAATAGTAACGTCCCTGCTGACACAGATTTTCCCAGTTCATTCTCTGCTGCAGTCATGGTTACTGATGAGTTCCTGCATTCTGTCTGGAAGTTAATAGTTTTGTTTAGTAGATGACCAGTGTAAAATGTTTGTTTGCTTTTTTCAAAAATGAGTTTTTCCTGAATTGCGTTAGTATGGGTCAAAGGCATTGTTTGTTCTCCATCACCGGGTGCAGGGTTAATAATGTCTGCAATAGCACTTCAACAGAATATAGAAGAGCAGTGTTGAAGAACTCTCAAGAAAAAGGAAAAAAGAGTTGGGAAAAGAAGATGATAAGACTGTGTTGAAGAACCCTGAAGAAAAGTGTGGGAGGAAGATGATGATGAACAGTGTTGAAGAACCCTGCAGAAAAGTGTGGGAGGAAGACAATGATGAACAGTGTTGAAGAACCCTGCAGAAAAGTGTGGGAGGAAGATGATGATGAACAGTGTTGAAGAACCCTGCAGAAAAGTGTGGGAGAAAGATGATGATGAACAGTGTTGAAGAACCCTGAAGAAAAGTGTGGGAGGAAGATGATGATGAACAGTGTTGAAGAACCCTGCAGAAAAGTGTGGGAGGAAGACAATGATGAACAGTGTTGAAGAACCCTGAAGAAAAGTGTGGGAGGAAGATGATGATGAACAGTGTTGAAGAACCCTGCAGAAAAGTGTGGGAGGAAGACAATGATGAACAGTGTTGAAGAACCCTGCAGAAAAGTGTGGGAGGAAGACAATGATGAACAGTGTTGAAGAACCCTGAAGAAAAGTGTGGGAGGAAGACAATGATGAACAGTGTTGAAGAACCCTGAAGAAAAGTGTGGGAGGAAGACAATGATGAACAGTGTTGAAGAACCCTGAAGAAAAGTGTGGGAGGAAGATGATGATGAACAGTGTTGAAGAACCCTGAAGAAAAGTGTAGGAGGAAGACAATAATGAACAGTTTTGAAGAACCCTGCAGAAAAGTGTGGGAGGAAGACAATGATGAACAGTTTTGAAGAACCCTGCAGAAAAGTGTGGGAGGAAGACAATGATGAACAGTGTTGAAGAACCCTGCAGAAAAGTGTGGGAGGAAGACAATGATGAAGAGTGTTGAAGAACCCTGAAGAAAAGTGTGGGAGGAAGACAATGATGAACACTGTTGAAGAACCCTGAAGAAAAGTGTGAGAGGAAGAAGAAGAAGATCAAGCTAATGTTATTCATCAATCTTGTATTTCAGACCAGAAATCAATGGAATGGTGGATGCAACCAGGTTCCCTTCAACTGAGCCATCATTTTACTCACCACTTTGCTATCATCATCCGCCATACACCCTGATAGCCCCCCACTACCCGCAGCATTTCATCCATCCATTCACGGCCCAGGCAGGACATATTGCCCTGCTTCCCTCTCCTCAGCCACATCTAGCAACAAACGAGAGCTCTCCAGCTAACTCGGACACGTCCAGCCCACCCGCCAGTCCGCAGCAGCCGCTGGCTGGACTGGTGCTAGATCACCCGCTGGTGGGGGTTGGGTCGTCCTACCTGCTGTCACCACTGGCTTCTGCCACAGACGGGTCCGAGGTTAAGTCCATGGGCAGGAGCACCAACTCATACCAGCTGGTGGACAGTTCAGGTTCAGAGGAGGAGAAGAAGGCTACAGGCAAGTTGTAACTCTCTCTCTTCTCCTTTGTCTCTTTCTTTCTGTCTCTCTCTGTCTGTTTCTCATTTGTGACTGCCTGTCTCTCATTTCTGTCTGTCTGTCTCTTTCTTTCTGTCTCCCGCTCTCTCTTTCTGTCTGTTTCTTTTTAATTTTCTGTCTGTCTTTCTCCCTCTGTCTCTGTCTGTCCGTTTCTCTCTTTCTATTTGTGTCTCTGTTTATGTATGTCTGTCTCTTTCTGTTTCTCTCCCTCTCTGTCTCTCTTTCTGTCTGTTTGTCTCTTATTTCTGTCTGTCTCTTTCTGTCTACCGATCTCTTTCTCTGTCTACATCTGCCTTGTCACATCTCCCAGTGCATCTGCCTCATCACATCTCCCAGTACATCTGCCTTATCCTTTTTCTCCCAGTGCCCTTATCTCACATCTCCCAGTGCCCCTATCTCACATCTGCCACTACCCTTATATCACATCTCCCAGTGCCTTATATCAAATCTCCCAGTGCCCTTATATCAAATCTCCCAGTGCCCTTATATCAAATCTCCCATTGCCCTTATATCAAATCTCCAAGTGCCCTTATATCAAATCTCCCAGTGCCCCTATCTCACATCTGCCACTGCCCTTATCTCAAATCACCCAGTGCCTTTATATCACATCTCCCAGTGCCCTTATATCACATCTCCCTGTGCCCTTATATAACATCTCCCAGTGCCCTTATATCACATCTCCCAGTGCCCTTATTTCAAATCTCCCAGCGCCCCTATCTCACATCTCCCAGTGCCCTTATATCACATCTCCCAGTGCCCTTATATCACATCTCCCAGTGCCCTTATATCACATCTCCCAATGCCATTATATCACATCTCCCAGTGCCCTTATCTCACATCTCACAGTGCCCTTATCTTAAATCTCCCAGTGCCCTTATATCACATCTCCCAGTGCCATTATCTCACATCTCCCAGTGCCCTTATCTCACATCTCCCAGTGCCCTTATCTTACATCTCCCAGTGCCCTTATATCACATCTCCCAGTGCCCTTAAATCACATCTCCTATTCCCCTTATATCAAATCTCCCAGTGCCCTTATATCACATCTGCTTCATCACATCTTCTATTACATCTGTCTAATTGTCTAATTGCCAAGTGTGGTATTTTGCCAGGACACAGCAACGAGTCAGGAGCTTTCAGAGGTAAAGGTCATGCTAGACCTCAACAGTCGCGGTCACTGCCACTGATAAATCAAGGCCAGCTGCCTGTGACAACCATGGAGGCAGCCCGGTTGACGGGGATGCCCATCTCCATGTCAGCCCCTCACAGCCACCCAGCCATAGCCAACCCTGAAACCAGGACTGCCATGACGCCTCCTCTGCAGGCGGTCACAGCTCCACATGTGGCTGCCAACTCTACCGCTACTCTTGTCAATGGATATATATCTGACCCGCCTCCTGTTCTACCTCACGCAGCATCCGGTGTTGTTCCCAGAGGACTCTTGAACTCTAGAACCTACAAAACTGCCCAGCCGGCTCACACTAGTCTGGGGGTGCACAAGAGTGTCATGAACATGCCGGCTCCTGATCTGTCGCACCCGCTGTCGAACCTGGGCAAGAACTCGGCCAGCACTAACAGCTTGCCCCTCCTCCACAGCAATCTGGGCCCACAGACTTACAGCATGGGGCCTCCCCTGACTTCTGTGCCCCCCACACACCTCATGGGGCCTGCCCTGACTTCTGTGCCCCCCACACACCTCCTGGGACTGAGCCCGGTCAACTTTTCTCCCAACAATATTCAGCTTGGTCATCAAGCATCACCGACCCAAGCACTGCTGCCTGATGGCAACGGGGGAGCATTTCCATTATTAATGTATCCACGGGGCATTCTGACTACAGTTGCCAATGCCACGCCCATCATGGCAACCACGCAGACCCACCACACTGGACCGCCAATGAGTCATTCCCCATCTCCTGCTGCCACAGCCATAGGTACTGATCAGTTACCAGCAGCTCCTTACATGGCAGACCCACTTGATCCAAGCAGATCTGATAGTTCTAGCCACACTCCTCCGGTGCAGACCCCAGTCCATCTTGGTGCTGTCCAGCCTCTAGCAAACACTGGTGGCACCAACTCAGGAACTCCTAGTCCACCCTTGGTTCCTCCCGCTTCTAAACCAGTAGGACCTGAAAACCAGCCAGGAGTGCGACCACAAGTCATTGGGATCATCAGTGGATTCATGCCTCAAGTCCTCTACCCTCAACAGGGCCACCAACCTCCGCCGCAGTTCCCCAATGGGATCACATCAGACTATGGGAGTTGGCTGCGCTTTCCCGCCCAGATTAATTCCAACCATTTCCCGTTTGTATATGGCAGTGTAATTCCCCATCAGAACCTGAGTGGCAGCTTCCACACAACCCCCAACTCTGGTGGGCAAGCAGCTTTAACAAACCAAAGTCATGCAGCTGCAGCAGCCAGCACCAAGGGAAGGTGCTACAACTGTGGCCTGGCTGGCCACAAGTCGTCCGAATGTCACGAGAACCGCATGGAGAATATGACAAGTATGTTCATTTATTGTCTATCTTCCTGTCTCTTTATATTTGAGGCCTTCTTGTCATAAGACCACACTGCATGTGTGTCTACATCTGAGTTGTTCTCTTGTGTCCTCGCCAGTCTTGATCATGTCATAAGACCACACTGTATGTGTGTCTACATCTGAGTTGTTCTCTTGTGTCCTCGCCAGTCTTGATCATGTCATAAGACCACACTGTATGTGTGTCTACATCTGAGTTGTTCTCTTGTGTCCTCGCCAGTCTTGATCATGTCATAAGACCACACTGTATGTGTGTCTACATCTGAGTTGTTCTCTTGTGTCCTCGCCAGTCTTGATCATGTCATAAGACCACACTGTATGTGTGTCTACATCTGAGTTGTTCTCTTGTGTCCTCGCCAGTCTTGATCATGTCATAAGACCACACTGTATGTGTGTCTACATCTGAGTTGTTCTCCTGTGTCGGCAAGCCCTGTGGAAGTCATCTGTAACAGCCGAGAAGTGCAAGAGAAATACAGAAAACCTTGACACTGGGCTGGGCTACAACCTGGTATCAGTGAGATAAATCCAGGTCACTGTGTGTCAAGACAGACTGAGAGGAGTGTCTTCAGACACTTGTTCTGTTGTTACGCTGGTGTCTGTGTGTCAAGACAGACTGAGAGGAGTGTCTTCAGACACTTGTTCTGTTGTTACGCTGGTGTCTGTGTGTCAAGACAGACTGAGAGGAGTGTCTTCAGACACTTGTTCTGTTGTTACGCTGGTGTCTGTGTGTCAAGACAGACTGAGAGGAGTGTCTTCAGACAATTGTTCTGTTGTTACGCTGGTGTCTGTGTGTTTTAACTCTTTTTGTTGACTGCACTTTAATTCATTCTCTATGTGTTGTCTGTGAATGCTTGAATCAGAAAGTAGTGTGTGTTTATGTGTGTGTGTGAGAGAGAGAGATAAAATACTTGCATTAGAAAGTAGTTTACATGTGTATGTATTGACAGTGAATGCTTGAATCAGAAAGTAGTGTGTGTGTATGTATGTATGTGTGTGTGTGTGTGAGAGAGAGAGAGAGAAAATACTTGCATTAGAAAGTAGTGTACATGTGTATGTATTGACAGTGAATGCTTGAATCAGAAAGTAGTGTGTGTGTATGTATCTGTGTGTGTGAGAGAGAGAGAGAGAGAAAATGGTTGCACTAGAAAGTAGTGTACATCTGAATGTATTGACAGTGAATGCTTGAATCAGAAAGTAGTGTGTGTGTCTATATAAAAAAGTAAAAGGTAAAGTTGGGAGATGTGAACTAGCGTCATTCCACACGGTTATTAAACATAAGTGCTCTGGCACCAGTACAGACAGCTGATAAGAAACTCTGCCTGTGATGCCGTCCACACGCAACTCCATAGCTACAGCGACGTTCCTCCGTTTACCCCAGAGTGTTAACTCTGATACCCATTACCTAGAGGCTGGGTGAACCCCGGCAACTGCTCGGTTTCCAACACAGACTGTGGGCTGCATCAAGTCGGAGCTGGATTTAAAAGCAAGTCTCCTATTGACTGCGCTGACACAGCCCCGACAATGTGTCTGTATATTGCCCGTGAATGCTTGCATCAGAAAGTTTTGTGTGTGTGCATGTGTGTATGAGAGAGAGAGAGAATGCGTGCATCAGAATGTAGTGTGTGTGTGTGAGAGAGAGAGAAATTGATTGCATAGGAAAGAAGTCAACATGTGTATCGATTGACGGTGAATGCTCGAATCAGAAAGTAGTATGTGTGTGTCTGAATGCTAGCTTCAGAAAGGTGTGTGTGTGTGGGTGGGTGTGTGTGTGTGAGAGAGAGAGAGTGTGTGTGTGTTTGTGTCAATAACTAGTATGTGTGTGTCTTTGAATGCTTGAATTAGACAGTAATGTGTACTCCTGTGTATTGTCTGCAAATGCTTTCATCAGAAAATATTGTGAGTGCTAATTTCCCATTGTTGTGTTTGTTGGCTGTTTTGCTGAAGCACACATGTAAGTGCTGGCACCAGAAAGTGGTATGCTAATGAAGCACACATGTAAGTGCTGGCACTAGAAAGTGGTATGCTAATGAAGCATACATGTAAGTGCTAGCACTAGAAAGTGGTATGCTAATGAAGCACACGTGTAAGTGCTGGCACCAGAAAGGGTAAACGAACGAACAAACTTTATTTTCAAAGGGTTCCAAATTAGGCACGCAGGCCTGTCTTACATTCGGCCCTTGCAAACTTCCATCTTTAACACAGCAGTTGTATTTCATCAATGAAGCATGTTATATTCATGTAATGATATGCATATTATGGATATGAAGTCAAAAACAAAAGCATGGGTGGTAAAATATGTGTGCACGCTCACGCGCGAACACACACACCCACATACACACACAAGCCCAATCACTCACTTACACACAAACACATAGGCACCCAGTACACACATACATCCACATACACACGAACATGCATACACACACATACATACATACATACATACACACACACACACATACATACATATATACGTACGTACGTACATACATACAAACTCACATACATACATACAAAAATACGTACATACATACACACATACACACGCTCTAAAACACACACGCATACAACCCAGACAAATACAGACACACACACATGCAGTCACGGGCACACACAAAAGCAGGGAAACAGACACACACATAGACATGCGCAACACCCACACATACACAGATATACACACAGTCACACATACGCACACAGACATACACGCAGATGCATAACCCGACACAAGCAGAGATACGCAGACATTATATAATAGACACACCGATAGAGACTCACACTGATACACACAAAGGCACGCACAGCCACAGACAGACACAGATGATGCTAATGTATGCTAATGAAGCACACATGTAAGTGCTGGCACCAGAAAGTGGTATGCTAATGAAGCACACATGTAAGTGATGGCACCAGAAAGTGGTATGCTAATGAAGCACACATGTAAGTGCTGGCACCAGAAAGTGGTATGCTTATAAAGCACACATGTAAGTGCTGGCACCAGAAAGTGGTATGCTTATAAAGCACACATGTAAGTGCTGGCACCAGAAAGTGGTATGCTAATGAAGCACACATGTAAGTGATGGCACCAGAAAGTGGTATGCTAATGAAGCACACGTGTAAGTGCTGGTACCAGAAAGGGTATGCTAATGAAGCACACATGTAAGTGATGGCACCAGAAAGTGGTATGCTAATGAAGCACACGTGTAAGTGCTGGTACCAGAAAGGGTATGCTAATGAAGCACACATGTTAACTGTAAGTGCTGACACCATAAAGTGGTATGCTAACAAAGATTTCTGGTCTGTTTCAGATTCCTTTCACCTCTCATACAAACCCAGTGACCCACCAGCATGACCTCAACTTCTACAGGGTTGTGCCAGTGGCCAAATCTTGAATGGACTGATGTGCTAGCACTGGCTGAGCACTTGTCCTCTCTCAGAGCTGCCCGTCTGTCAGCGCAGTTACAGACAAAATACACACTGTTGAAGGCCTTGTCAGATGTGTGATATTTCAACCCTGCCGTTCCTTGTGATAAATTTAGCTCAGAAAACAGTCACAGACATTCTTTGGTGGCAACAGACCTTGGAAGTTGGTCAATATTTCATGTGTGACATTTTGTATTCATGAATGTTACATTTTGTATGTATGGATATGACAATTTATATTAATGGATGGGAAATGGTTTTAGACAGAAATATGTTTGTACTTACTTAGTCGCTCCTCTTCTACCCTGGGGTGTAGAGGTTTGCCAGAGAGATCCCCAGACTTCTCTATCTGCAGTTTTCTTTTTGACTTTGTTCCATTCCAGCCGTGGGTCAGTCAGGGACTGTTGGATGTTGTCGTCCCAGCAGACTCTGGGTCACCCAGGTGGTCTATATCCTGGTTCTTGGCCTCTCATTCCTGCTGTGAAGGCCGATTCTCTCCCACTCTGCATACATACCCAGACCCATTTAACTGTGACTGATCCACTCAGAGTTTGTACGGCCTGGCTTTCAGTGTCATGGCATATTGTCTGGTTTCGAACTTTGTCCCTTCTTGTCACCTGGATATATGTATGGATGTGACATATTGTCCTTTCTTGTCACCTGGATATATGTATGGATGTGACATATTGTATTTTTGGATGGGAAATGGTTTTAGATGTTTGAACTTGTCAAAATTGTATATGTCACATTTTGTATGTATAGGTGTGACATGTATATAAAGCCCTGTGAGTACACTGGATCTTCAGAACTGTGTTGGGTGTGTACACAGGCTACTCCAGAACTGTGTTGTCTATGTACATAGACTATCCCAGAACTGTGTTATGTGTGTACACAGACTACCCCAGAACTGTGTTGTTTGTGTACACAGACTACGCCAGAACTGTTGGGTGGGTGCATAGGCCATCCCAGAACTGTGTTAGGTGTGTACATAGGCCATCCCAGAACTGTGTTGGGTGTGTACATAGACCATCCCAGAACTGTGTTAGGTGTGTACATAGGCCATCCCAGAACTGTGTTGGGTGTGTACATAGACCATCCAAAAACTGTGTTGGGTATGTACATAGGCCATCCCAGAACTGTGTTGTGTGTGCACACAGGCCATCCCAGAACTGTGTTGGGTGTGTACATAGGCCATCCCAGAACTATGTTGGGTGTGTACACAGGCCATCCCAGAACTGTGTTGAGTGTGTACATAGGCCATCCCAGAACTGTGTTGTGTGTGTACACAGGCCATCCCAGAACTGTGTTGGGTGTGTACACATGCTACCCCAGAACTGTGTTTATGTATACACAGGCTATCCTAGAACTGTGTTGTGTGTGTACACAGGCCATCCCAGAACTGTGTTGGGTGTGTAAACAGGCCACCCCAAAAACTGTGTTGTGTGTTTACACATGTTCTCCAGAACTGTTGTGTGTGTACACAGGCTTTCCCAGAACAGTGTTGTATTTGTACACTGGCTACCCCAGAACAGTGTTTGTTATATGTGTACACAGGCCATCCCAGAACTGTGTTGTGTGTGGACATAAGCCATCCAAAAACTGTGTTGTGTTTGTACATAGGCCATCCCAGAACTGTGTTGGGTGTGTACATAGACCATCCCAGAACTGTGCTGGGTGTGTACACAGGCCATCCCAGAACTGTGTTGGGTGTGTACATAGGCCATCCCAGAACTGTGTTGTGTGTGTACACAGGCCATCCCAGAAACTGTGTTGGGTGTGTACACATGCTACCCCAGAACTGTGTTTATGTATACACAGGCTATCCTAGAACTGTGTTGTGTGTGTACACAGGCCATCCCAGAACTGTGTTGGGTGTGTAAACAGGCCACCCCAAAAACTGTGTTGTGTGTTTACACATGTTCTCCAGAACTGTTGTGTGTGTACACAGGCTTTCCCAGAACAGTGTTGTATTTGTACACTGGCTACCCCAGAACAGTGTTTGTTATATGTGTACACAGGCCATCCCAGAACTGTGTTGTGTGTGGACATAAGCCATCCAAAAACTGTGTTGAGTGTGTACATAGGCCATCCCAGAACTGTGTTGTGTGTGTACACAGGCCATCCCAGAACTGTGTTGGGTGTGTACACATGCTACCCCAGAACTGTGTTTATGTATACACAGGCTATCCTAGAACTGTGTTGTGTGTGTACACAGGCCATCCCAGAACTGTGTTGGGTGTGTAAACAGGCCACCCCAAAAACTGTGTTGTGTGTTTACACATGTTCTCCAGAACTGTTGTGTGTGTACACAGGCTTTCCCAGAACAGTGTTGTATTTGTACACTGGCTACCCCAGAACAGTGTTTGTTATATGTGTACACAGGCCATCCCAGAACTGTGTTGTGTGTGGACATAAGCCATCCAAAAACTGTGTTGTGTTTGTACATAGGCCATCCCAGAACTGTGTTGGGTGTGTACATAGACCATCCCAGAACTGTGCTGGGTGTGTACACAGGCCATCCCAGAACTGTGTTGGGTGTGTACATAGGCCATCCCAGAACTGTGTTGTGTGTGTACACAGGCCATCCCAGAACTGTGTTGGGTGTGTACACATGCTACCCCAGAACTGTGTTTATGTATACACAGGCTATCCTAGAACTGTGTTGTGTGTGTACACAGGCCATCCCAGAACTGTGTTGGGTGTGTAAACAGGCCACCCCAAAAAAAACTGTGTTGTGTGTTTACACATGTTCTCCAGAACTGTTGTGTGTGTACACAGGCTTTCCCAGAACAGTGTTGTATTTGTACACTGGCTACCCCAGAACAGTGTTTGTTATATGTGTACACAGGCCATCCCAGAACTGTGTTGTGTGTGGACATAAGCCATCCAAAAACTGTGTTGTGTTTGTACATAGGCTATCCCAGAACTGTGTTGGGTGTGTACATAGACCATCCCAGAACTGTGCTGGGTGTGTACACAGGCCATCCCAGAACTGTGTTGGGTGTGTACATAGGCCATCCCAGAACTGTGTTGTGTGTGTACACAGGCCATCCCAGAACTGTGTTGGGTGTGTACACATGCTACCCCAGAACTGTGTTTATGTATACACAGGCTATCCTAGAACTGTGTTGTGTGTGTACACAGGCCATCCCAGAACTGTGTTGGGTGTGTAAACAGGCCACCCCAAAAACTGTGTTGTGTGTTTACACATGTTCTCCAGAACTGTTGTGTGTGTACACAGGCTTTCCCAGAACAGTGTTGTGTTTGTACACTGGCTACCCCAGAACAGTGTTTGTTATATGTGTACACAGGCCATCCCAGAACTGTGTTGTGTGTGGACATAAGCCATCCAAAAACTGTGTTGTGTTTGTACATAGGCCATCCCAGAACTGTGTTGGGTGTGTACATAGACCATCCCAGAACTGTGCTGGGTGTGTACACAGGCCATCCCAGAACTGTGTTGGGTGTGTACATAGGCCATCCCAGAACTGTGTTGGGTGTGTACAAAGGCCATCCCAGAATTGTGTTGGGTGTGTACAAAGGCCATCCCAGAATTGTGTTGGGTGTGTACAAAGGCCATCCCAGAACTGTGTTAGGTGTGTACATAGGCCATCATAGAACTGTGTTGGGTGTGTACACAGGCCATCCCAGAACTGTGTTGGGTGTGTACACAGGCCATCCCAGAACTGTGTTAGGTGTGTACATAGGCCATCCCAGAACTGTGTTGGGTTTGTACATAGGCCATCCAAAAACTGTGTTGGGTGTGTACATAGACCATCCCAGAACTGTGTTGGGTGTGTACACAGGCCATCCCAGAACTGTGTTGGGTATGTACACAGGCCATCCCAGAACTGTGTTGGGTGTGTACATAGACCATCCCAGAACTGTGTTGGGTGTGTACACAGGCCATCCCATAACTGTGTTGGGTGTGTACACAGGCTATTCCAAAACTGTGTTGAGTGTGTATACATGCCATCTTAGAACTGTTTTGGGTGTGTACATAGGCCATCCCAGAACTGTGTTGTGTGCGTACACAGGCAATCCCAGAACTGTGTTGGGTGTGTACACAGGCTACCCCAGAACTGTGTTTATGTATACACAGGCTACCCAGAACTGTGTTGGGTGTGTACGTAGGCCATCCCAGAACTGTGTTGTGTGTGTACACAGGCCATCCCAGAACTGTGTTGTGTGTGTACACATGCTCTCCAGAACTGTTGTGTGTGTACACAGGCTCTCCAGAACTGTTGTGTGTGTACACAAGCTCTCCAGAACTGTGCTATGTTTTGTGTACAGAGGCTACCCTAGAAATGTGATGTGTTGTTTGTACCCAGTCTAGCCCAGAAATGTGTTGTGTTTTTGTCTGCAGTGGGTTGGTGTCTTCGTGCAGGCTACAGAGTCTGATCCTTGTCAGTGTACTCACATCTGTGTGTGCCCACTTGTTGTGCAGGCTACAGTCTGATCCTTGTCAGTGTACTCACATCTGTGTGTGCCCACTTGTTGTACAGGCTACAGAGTCTGATCCTTGTCAGTGTACTCACATCTGTGTGTGTGCCCACTTGTTGTACAGGCTACAGTCTGATCCTTGTCAGTGTACTCACATCTGTGTGTGCCCACTTGTTGTGCAGGCTACAGTCTGATCCTTGTCAGTGTATTCACATCTGTGTGTGTGCCCACTTGTTGTACAGGCTACAGTCTGATCCTTGTCCATGTACTCACATCTGTGTGTGTGCCCACTTGTTGTGCAGGCTACAGTCTTATCCTTGTCAGTGTACTCACATCTGTGTGTGTGCCCACTTGTTGTGCAGGCTACAGTCTGATCCTTGTCCGTGTACTCACATCTGTGTGTGTGCCCACTTGTTGTACAGGCTACAGAGTCTGATCCTTGTCAGTGTACTCACATCTGTGTGTGTGCCCACTTGTTGTGCAGGCTACAGTCTGATCCTTGTCAGTGTACTCACATCTGTGTGTGTGCCCACTTGTTGTACAGGCTACAGTCTGATCCTTGTCAGTGTACTCACATCTGTGTGTGCCCCCCACTTGTTGTACAGGCTACAGAGTCTGATCCTTGTCAGTGTACTCACATCTGTGTGTGCCCACTTGTTGTGCAGGCTACAGTCTGATCCTTGTCGGTGTATTCACATCTGTGTGTGTGCCCACTTGTTGTGCAGGCTACAGTCTGATCCTTGTCAGTGTATTCACATCTGTGTGTGTGCCCACTTGTTGTGCAGGCTACAGTCTGATCCTTGTCAGTGTATTCACATTTGTGTGTGTGCCCACTTGTTGTGCAGGCTACAGTCTGATCCTTGTCAGTGTACTCACATTTGTGTGTGCCCACTTGTTGTGCAGGCTACAGTCTGATCCTTGTCAGTGTACTCACATCTGTGTGTGCCCACTTGTTGTGCAGGCTACAGTCTGATCCATGTCAGTGTACTCACATCTGTGTGTGCCCACTTGTTGTGCAGGCTACAGTCTGATCCTTGTCAGTGTACTCACATTTGTGTGTGTGCCCACTTGTTGTACAGGCTACAGAGTCTTATCCTTGTCAGTGTACTCATATCTGTGTGTGCCCACTTGTGCAGGCTACAGAGTCTGATCCTTGTCAGTGTACTCACATCTGTGTGTGCCCACTTGTTGTGCAGGCTACAGTCTGATCCTTGTCAGTGTACTCACATTTGTGTGTGTGCCCACTTGTTGTGCAGGCTACAGTCTGATCCTTGTCAGTGTACTCACATTTGTGTGTGCCCCCACTTATTGTGTAGGCTACAGTCTGATCCTTGTCAGTGTACTCACATCTGTGTGTGTGCCCACTTGTTGTACAGGCTACAGTCTGATCCTTGTCAGTTACTCACATCTGTGTGTGTGCCCACTTGTTGTACAGGCTACAGTCTGATCCTTGTCAGTGAACTCACATTTGTGTGTGTGCCCACTTGTTGTGCAGTTCAGGAAGTTCTTACATTTAGCTATGTGGGATATGCTGCCATGTAACTGTCTTATATCTTTGTACAGCTGTGTGATCATGAGTGTGAGCTCATCTCGTTGCAAATTTTAGCAGTTTTCTGTATTGACTGCCATCATTTGAGTCCCTCCGTCTGTGTCTATGCATTGTATTTATTCGGCGTCACCAACTTCACCGCCCATCCATTTGTGTTTGTGTTTCAACAGACGAGCCTGCTTCTTTCTCTTTCATGTTGTAGTTGTGGTCCCGGTACACATTAACTACTTTGTGAATGAGTTGTCTGTTCCTTGTGTCTACTGTGAAATCATTGTTTTGCATTTTTATATGTTTATTATATGTTTCAAATTTTTTTTTAAACAAAGCCATTAATATGTATGTAAATCTTGTGTGCTAAGAGTCTTATTGCTTATAAGTACTGTTATGAGTGTGAGACCATCTCTGTTTGTGTGTGTGTGTGGGGGGGGGGGGGGGTATTTGTGAAACCATCATGAGGCTATATCTCATAGGACAGTTTCACCAGACGAAGTCAGCATGTGTGCCCCTCTCTGGTCTCACACCATCTGGCCGGACACTCATGTTTTGTACAGTTCAATTTTATCTCAGTGTATTTCTTGGGTTTTAATGATTTGTTTTGCTGTGCCAGTTGTGACTCTGGTTTCATTTCTCTTTACTTCCACAGTCTCCCCTCATGTTCCCGCCAGATTGTGTCACATACCTGGTACCAGTTGTTCCACCTTTCCAACTTTGCTTGCATCATCCCCCTCATGTTCCCGTCAGATTGTGTCACATTCCTGGTACCAGTTGTTCCACCTTTCCAACTTTGCTTGCATCATCCCCCCTCATGTTCCTGTCAGATTCCTGGTACCGGTTCCACCATTTCAACTTTGCTTGCACCATATCCCCTTATATTCCCGCCAGATTCTCTCCCAGTACATGTGTTTGATTGCCATAGTTTCATGTTGAATATTTGTAGGTGGATAACTGTACACAGGAACAGCAGCTGTACACAGGAACAGCATCTACAACTGTACACAGTAACAGCATCTACAGCTGTACACAGGAACAGCATCTACAGCTGTACACAGGAACAGCATCTACAGCTGGGGTCTACTTCTGTACAATAACCCGCAGAGTAGAGTTGTGTACCTTTCAAGAACATCCAGAATTTGAGTTTAGTGGACATCTCATCTTAGTTCTTATCATCGGCGTCTCATCTTAGTTCTTATCATCGGCGTCTCATCTTAGTTCTTATCATCGGCGTCTCATCTTAGTTCTTATCATCGGCGTCTCATCTTAGTTCTTATCATCGGCGTCTCATCTTTTTTGTCTAATTTTGATTGTCTCATTTGGATAGTCTCATCTAGGATATCTCATCTTGGTTGTGTTGACAGCAGATAACTTGAAATTTTGTAGTTAAAAGGGACCTTTTAATGTTTGCAGTCGTGAAACAGACATGCTGCTATTTTGATGATTGTTAAGCGCACTCACCTTGCAGGTCAAGCGAGGAACCTGCCGTAGGTTTGGCATGCTTGTTCCCAACTGTCATAGTGTCATTAGACATGCAACATTTCAAACATAAGCTGAAATCATTTTTCTGTCTCCCCTTAACCTTTGTAGACAGACAGGGACGGCCATAAATCTTATGGGCAGACTTTCACAGAGTTGTACTACATACACTGAAATGAACTAGACAGACAGGGACAGACTTACACAGAGTTGTACTACATACACTGAAATGAACTAGACAGACAGGGACAGACTTACACAGAGTTGTACTACATACACTGAAATGAACTAGACAGACAGGGACAGACTTACACAGAGTTGTACTACATACACTGAAATGAACTAGACAGACAGGGACAGACTTTCACAGAGTTGTACTACATACACTGAAATGAACTAGACAGACAGGGACAGACTTTCACAGAGTTGTACTACATACACTGAACCAAGCTAGACAGACAGGGACAGACTTTACAGAGAGGAACTACATACACTGAACCAAGCCAGACAGACAGACAGGGACAGACTTTTACAGATCTGTACTACATACACTGAACCAAGCTAGACAGACAGGGACAGACTTTTACAGAGCTGTACTACATACACTGATTCAAGCTAGGCAGACAGGGACAGACTTTACAGAGCTGAACTACATACACTGAACCAAGCTAGGCAGACAGGGACAGACTTTTACAGAGCTGTGCTACATACACTGAACCAAGCTAGACAGACAGGGACAGACTTTTACAGAGCTGTGCTTCATACACTGAACCAAGCTAGACAGGGACATACTTTTACAAAGATGTGCTACATACACTGAACCAAGCTAGGCTAACAGGGACAGACTTTACAGAGCTGTGCTACATACACTAAACCAAACTAAACAGACAGGGACAGGCTTTCGTGGAGCTCTACTACATACACTGAGCCATATAGACAGACAGGGACAGACTTTCACCAGTGTGATCCATGCTAGCACTGTGGTTAGGGCATCTTGTCTGTCATGATAGTTGTCTGGGTATAATCCTCATTAGGCAGCATTGTTGCTATCAGCACAGCTCAGGGCTCCATCAGTACAGCTCAGGGCTGCATCAGCACAGCTCAGGGCTCCATCAGCACAGCTCAGGGCTCCATCAGTACGACCCTGGGCTCCATCAGTACAGCTCAGGGTTCCGTCAGTACGACCCTGGGCTCCATCAGTACAGCTTATGGTTCCGTCAGTACGACCCTGGGCTCCATCAGTACAGCTCAGGGCTCCATCAGTACGACCCTGGGCTCCATCAGTACAGCTCAGGGTTCCGTCAGTACGACCCTGGGCTCCATCAGTACAGCTTATGGTTCCGTCAGTACGACCCTGGGCTCCATCAGTACAGCTCAGGGTTCCGTCAGTACGGCCCTGGGCTCCATCAGTACAGCTTATGGTTCCGTCAGTACGACCCTGGGCTCCATCAGTACAGCTCAGGGTTCCGTCAGTACGACCCTGGGCTCCATCAGTACAGCTCAGGGCTGGACAAGCTTACCGAACCCCGCATTTCAAGCTGGCTTCACTTGTGG
Source organism: Candidula unifasciata (assembly GCA_905116865.2). Classification (NCBI taxonomy): domain Eukaryota; kingdom Metazoa; phylum Mollusca; class Gastropoda; order Stylommatophora; family Geomitridae; genus Candidula; species Candidula unifasciata. The sequence continues at coordinate 192,477 of CAJHNH020005780.1, read as the reverse complement.
GAAACTTCAACTGCCATCTCACTTTCTGGTCTGTCTTGTCTGCTTCACTCCCTGGTCTTTCTCCTGTGTACAATTCCTGCTCTTTCTCTCTCTTCATGCCTCCAGTGTCCACTACCTGTTTCTCACTCCTTTAATTCCTGGCCTGCCTCACTCTTTTGTGGTCTCCATCTCCCTACTCCACTTTCTGCCAGATGTCTCCCTGCTCCACTTTCTGCCAGATGTCTCCCTGCTCCACCTTCTGCCAGATGTCTCCCTGCTCCACTTTCTGCCATGTGTCTCCATGCTTCACTTTCTGCCAGATGTCTTCCTGCTCCACTTTCTGCAAGGTTTCTCCCTGCTTCACTTTCTGCCATGTGTCTCCCTGCTTCACTTTCTGCCGGATGTCTCCCTGCTCCACTTTCTGCAAGGTTTCTCCCTGCTTCACTTTCTGCCAGATGTCTCCCTGCTCCACCTTCTGCCATGTGTCTCCCTGCTCCACCTTCTGCCATGTGTCTCCCTACTCCACTTTCTGCCAGGTTTCTCCCAAGGGGTATGAAGAGTGGTTTCTAGCCAGGGGGTTTCTTTGTCATCAATGCAAGGGATATGAAGAGTGGTTTCTAGCCAGGGTTTTTTTTTTGTCATCAGTGCAAGGGGTATGAAGAGTGGTTTCTAACCAGTTGGTTTGTATATAGTGCAAGGAGTAATGAAGAGTGTTGTTTCTAACTGGTGGTTCAACCAAACCCCTAGCCAGTGCCATGTCTTCAGTGATAAATTTATGTATATTATTTTAAAAATGAAAATGTATTGTGATTGTTGTGTACTTTGTCATCATGATCTGTGCACTAGAAATGTGAGAAGACTGCGCCATGAGAGGTTTACTGTGCTGGAGGATATCCTCTTGTTTGTTCAAACTGTCAGCCAATCATCACATCTGTCATGCTCTCAGCCAATCATCACGTCTGTCATGCTCTCAGCCAATCATCACATCTGTCATGCTCTCAGCCAATCATCACATCTGTCATGCTCTCAGCCAATCATCACATCTGTCATGCTCTCAGCCAATCATCACATCTGTCATGCTCTCAGCCAATCATCACATCTGCCATGCTCTCAGCCAATCATCACATCTGTCATGCTCTCAGCCAATCATCACATCTGTCATGCTCTCAGCCAATCATCACATCTGTCATGCTCTCAGCCAATCATCACATCTGTCATGCTCTCAGCCAATCATCACGTCTGTCATGCTCTCAGCCAATCATCACATCTGTCATGCTCTCAGCCAATCATCACATCTGTCATGCTCTCAGCCAATCATCACATCTGTCATGCTCTCAGCCAATCATCACATCTGTCATGCTCTCAGCCAATCATCACATCTGTCATGCTCTCAGCCAATCATCACATCTGTCATGCTCTCAGCCAATCATCACGTCTGTCATGCTCTCAGCCAATCATCACATCTGTCATGCTCTCAGCCAATCATCACATCTTTCATGCTCTCAGCCAATCATCACGTCTGTCATGCTCTCAGCCAATCATCACGTCTGTCATGCTCTCAGCCAATCATCACATCTGTCATGCTCTCAGCCAATCATCACGTCTGTCATGCTCTCAGCCAATCATCACATCTGTCATGCTCTCAGCCAATCATCACATCTGTCATGCTCTCAGCCAATCATCACATCTGTTATGCTTTCGGCCAATCATCACATCCAACAAATTATCTCATGTGTTTCACACGGCTGGCCAGTTTTTATTTCACCTTCCCAGGGTCAAGGTCATTGAACCTCCAGGTGTGTGGTGCCACCTGGTGCCTGCAATCATTCGTGTACATAAATGTCTTCTATTTCCATCAGGTTGTCAATGATATGAGTTATCGCCTCGGATTTGCAAACCGAAATTTGTACAGTAAAATAAATATCTCTGTAACCAATGTGATGTATGACTTGCAGTTCAGTCAGCCAAACATCTAGTAAATGACTTGCAGTTTAGTCAGGCAAATGTCTAGTGAATGACTTGCAGTTCAGTCGGGCAAACATCTAGTGAATGACTTGCAGTTCAGTCAGGCAAATATCTAGTGAATGACTTGCAGTTCAGTCAGGCAAATATCTAGTGAATGACTTGCAGTTCAGTCAGGCAAATATCTAGTGAATGACTTGCAGTTCAGTCAGGCAAATATCTAGTGAATGACTTGCAGTTCAGTCAGGCAAATATCTAGTGAATGACTTGCAGTTCAGTCAGGCAAATATCTAGTGAATGACTTGCAGTTCAGTCAGGCAAATATGTTGTGAATGACTTGCAGTTCAGTCAGGCAAATGTCTAGTGAGTGATTTGCACTTAGGGGAAAAAATGTGAGCGTGTGTGAACGCATTTCAATAATTTGCTCATGTCAGTTATGATGAAAAGCCATATTTCAATTAAAAAAATGCAGGAACACCGTACATCTTACTACTTGTGTGTGATCAATATAGTGATAGTTGTATGTTGACATGTATGATCTATACAGTGATAGTTGTATGTTGACATGTATGATCTACACAGTGATAGTTGTATGTTGACATGTATGATCTACACAGTGATAGTTGTATGTTGACATGTATGATCTACACAGTGATAGTTGTATGTTGACATGTATGATCTACACAGTGATAGTTGTATGTTGATCTGTGTGATCTAAAAGTAAGGTCGAGAGGATCGACTTCACTGCATCTGGTTTGATCCCACATGGCTCAGTCTTCCTCCGCAGAACGGCTAGCCGCCTGCTGAGACCATCCCACAAGGCTCGTGTGATCTAACCAGTGACAGTTGTGTGTTGAACTATGTAGTGATTGTTATATGTTGATTTGTGTGATCTATCAGGAGTGAAGCAAGGCTGTGTCCTATCGCCGATGCTTTTTGGTATAGCAATCGACTGGGTCATGCGCAAGTGCATAAAAAACGCAAATTTAGGCATTACATGGGTTGACAAAATTCTGGAAGACCTAGACTTCGCCGACGACATAGCACTCCTGAGTTCAGAACACATAGACGCCCAAGAAAAAATCAATCGACTCCAGAATTTCTCAGAACAAATTGGACTCCAAATTAACACCGCAAAAACAAAAATTCTAGACCTTACCAACAGTTCAGTTGATATCACGCTGAACAACAACAGCCTTGAAAAAGTCAACAGTTTCACTTATCTAGGGAGCAAGATGTCATCTACAGGAGATACCGCACCAGAAATATCATTTAGAATAGCACTGGCATCTAGTGCCTTCAATAAACTGTCTAACATCTGGAAATCAAAGACACTTAGCAAACACACAAAACTCAACTTCAATTCTTGTGTGATTCCAGTACTAACCTATGGATGCGAGAGCTGGAAATCAACGAAAACTCTAGACACAAAATTAGACAGTTTTGAAAATAAATGCCTTAGAAGAATACTAAATTTCAAATGGTCAGATTTCCGAACCAATACACAAATAAGGCAAGAGTATGTGTCTAATTTTAAAACGCCGCTGGAACTATGTCGGCCACGCCCTTAGAATGGATAAATCAAGACTTCCTTACCAAGCCCTCATTTGGACACCACAGGGGAAAAGATCTCGTGGAAGACCAAGGGAAACCCTACGTAGAACTATCATCAGGGAAGGCTCGCTCATGGGCCACTCAAACATCCAAGACCTACAACGGATTGCAACGGACCGCCGTGCATGGAGAGTCGCGACCTCTGCCCTATGTGCCGCACTCGACACAAGAGGAAAGACTAACTAACTAACTAATCCAGTGATAGTTGTACGTTGATCTGTAATTTCTTCAGTTGTATATTTTTTTGTGATTTTTGCAGCGATAGTTGTATATTGATTTGTGTGCTAGTTGTATGTTATTTTGTGTGATCTATCCTGTGATAGTTGTATGTTGATCTGTATGTTTATGTTTAATTCACAACAGATCAACATCATGGCACACGTGTGTAACCCGTAAGTGCTCCGTTCTACTTTTAACTCGTCTGAGGTTCTCAGCACAGTGCACAAACTCTGTAGCACCGGTGAGGACCCTGAAATACTTTAGATTTTTAACTGCAAATTTTGCCTGGGTAGACTACTTTTTGTTTATATTTCCATCTGCCAAGGTATTTTTTATGTGCACAACAATGTTCATGGACGTCGAGTCTTACTACCCAAGACCAGGGGAAATTACTAGAAGTCCACTTGAAAAAATCCAAGCATTCACCAGGGTTTTAAACACAGGACCTCTAGCACTTGAGGCGGATGCCATACCTCCAGTGACAGTTGTATGTTGATATGTGTAGTGATAGTTATATGTTGATTTGTATTTCTTCAGTGACAGTTGTTGATTTTTGTTATTTTTTCCCAGTGATAGTTATAGGTTGATCTGTGATCTATCAATTCCAGTGATAGTTATAGGTTGATCTGTGATCTATCAATTCCAGTGATAGTTATAGGTTGATCTGTGATCTATCAATTCTAGTGATAGTCATAGGTTGATCTGTGATCTATCAATTCCAGTGACAGTTTTATAATTTATCCAGTGATATTTGCATCTGATCTATCCCATGACAGTTTAATATTGATCTGTATATATGATTTATCCAGTTTTAGTTGTATGTTGATCTATGTTATCTATCTAGTGATAGCAGTGTGTAGATCAGAACAGACCAAATCTGACTGGTATTGAATCAAAAACTGACCACAAATTTCTCACACACACAAACATAGAAACCATTACATATCACATATCTGTTTATTTTCCCTTCCTTTTATTGACTTTCTTGCGACATTCATTGGGGTTTCTCTTAGACCACTGAGGGGGATGGCAACTACGAATACCCAGCTGTGCTGCCCGACTGTTGACATCGTTGACACTGAACGGACTCATATCCGCGATGATATCTGCAGACAGGATGTCCACTTTCTGTAGTGATTTCTTGGACGGCCTCTGATCTGGTCTGGGCTGGTCGGCACACAACAAGGGGTTGATTGCATGCTTGCCTCCTTGAGGTTTCGGCAGAGAAAACTGAAGAGAAAAAACATCCAAATGATTATTCCTCTCACCTGTGTGCATTGCCAAAAGAAATGTTTTGTATTATGTGACTTCATCACACGCAGGTCAAAGTGACTTCCTCACACGCAGGCAGTTTTCTTGCAGATCAAAGTGACTTCCTCACACGCAGGCAGTTTTCTTGCAGATCAAAGTGACTTCATCACATGCAGGCAGTTTTCTTGCAGATCAAAGTGACTTTGGGCCATGTCACCTGCCAAGGACAGCTGGTTGCCCCTAACTGATGGTCTCACAGACCCAAGTGACCCTGGGCCTTGTCACCTGCCAAGGACAGCTGGCTGCCCCTAACTGATGGTCTCACAGACCCAAGTGACCCTGGGCCATGTCACCTGCCATGGACAGCTGGCTGCCCCTAACTGATGGTCTCACAGACCCAAGTGACCCTGGGCCATGTCACCTGCCATGGACAGCTGGCTGCCCCTAACTGATGGTCTCACAGACCCAAGTGACCCTGGGCCATGTCTGTTATGCGCACTCCAGAGGAACAGGAGATAAACATCTCACTAAATAATTATTTCTTACCTGAGACTAGAGCAGTGCAGTTAGCTTTGGAGGGGGGGGGGGGGGGGGGGGGGGCGCACGTAAGGTTCGTGAGCGTGAGGATATAGGGCCATGTGGTTGGTGCAGCTGCCACAAACTCTGCAGATTAGGATTATTTTTGCAGAAAGTTTCCATAACTTTAACAAGGATTCACATAAAGGTTTCTCTGATGGCAGCTTATCACTGTTATCACTCAGCCAGCATGCATGCTGCCATATCTCAGTTAGCCAACACATACGAGTACCAGTTATAATTGTCATCCTGCACTCTGCTACTAGTCTTAACACATGTGGACAGGTCTCAGAGAGAAGACAAACCATGTGTGGACAGGTCAGAGAGAAGACAAACCATGTGTGGACAGGTCAGAGAGAAGACAAACCATGTGTGGACAGGTCTCAGAGAGCAGACAAACCATGTGTGGACAGGTCAGAGAGAAGACAAACCATGTGTGGACAGGTCAGAGAGAAGACAAACCATGTGTGGACAGGTCTCAGAGAGAAGACAAACCATGTGTGGACAGGTCTCAGAGAGAAGACAAACCATGTGTGGACAGGTCTCAGAGAGAAGACAAACCAAGTGTGGACAGGTCTCAGAGAGAAGACAAACCATGTGTGGAGAGGTCAGAGAGAAGACAAACCATGTGTGGACAGGTCAGAGATAAGACAAAGCATGTGTGGACGGGTCAGAGATAAGACAAACCATGTGTGGACAGGTCAGAGATAAGACAAACCATGTGTGGACAGGTCAGAGATAAGACAAAGCATGTGTGGACAGGTCAGAGAGAAGACAAAGCATGTGTGGACAGGTCAGAGAGAAGACAATCCATGTGTGGACAGGTCAGAGATAAGACAAAGCATGTGTGGACAGGTCAGAGATAAAACAAACCATGTGTGGACAGGTCAGAGAGAAGACAAACCACACATGTGCGGACAAGTCACATACCTTGGTGCCTCTGGTACGGATAGTGTAGTTCTTGGCCAGCCAGTACCTCACTGAGCCGTCCTCCTCTATGGTGGTGGAGAGCCGTTTGAGGGTCTTGTTGCCACAATGTGGGCAAAACTGTCTGCTGGTGTCTTTGGTTATTCTGTAGGCAGAGACACGAGCACAAGTATAAACGCTAGCCATATGTGGGCAGAGACATGAGCAGAAGTATAAACACTAGCCATATGTGGACAGAGACATGAGCACAGGTAGTTCTAGTCATATGTGGGTAGGGATATGAGCACAAATACTAGCCTTATGTGGGCACTGTTGGCACAGACATGAGCATAATCACTATATTTACAAACACCATAAGTGTAAACTTGAAGCATATGTGGGCACTGTTAGCAGAGATATGGGCATATGTACAAGTCACATGTGGGTACTGTTGGCAGAGATGGGCATATATATTAGTCATATGTGGGTACTTTTAGAATCGATATGGGCACACATACTCATAATATGTGGGCACTGTTAGCAGAGATACGGACACACATACTAGTAAAATGTGGGAACTGTTAGCAGAGATATGGGCACATGTTCTAGTCCTATGTGGGAACTGTTAGCAGAGATAAGGGCACTGTTAGCAGAGGTAGGTGCATATTGTAATAAGTGGTTTGTATTTCTACTCGTTGTCTAGGCAGTGTTCATGCGTGTGTGGTGATGATATTCTCACACGCTCCACGTTACACAACTGGCACAAGCCGACACTGATGTGAGCTTACGAGACATGAATTTATTGACGTTTTAAGACTTACGACAAATGAATAGTCCAGTCGGTGTCCTAGTGAACAGCTTTCGTACACAAACTCACGCAGCCTTCAACGAACATTCTTCTGCAGGCATTCAAGCAACGATGGGTCCCATGGGTTCAACATTGATGTTTGGACATCTCACACGCTGGCATGGTCGATCTCAGCTTAACACTTCGTCGGCAGGCCTCCTTTCTCCTCAGGCACTCACGTAGACATTCTCACATTCAGTCGCTCGTCCTCTCACTCCAACAGGTCGACACAAACTAAACTTGACCAGAGTCAAGTCTGACTTATACCACGGGTTCGTTTCACGTGACAACACGTGGTGGTCCTTTACTTTTCCCGTGGCGACCTTGGGTCGCATCACCGTGGTCCCCGTGATAACTAGTGGTTAGTCACCTATCTCCAGATTCTCGTTTAATCCAAGTATCTGGACTATCTCGGTGTTTTCGGTCAGCTTTGGGCCTTCCCCCCAACCATCCTAAACTGGGTCGAAAATATCCCCCATTACACATATGAATACACACTAGTCACATGTTTGTATTAGCTCACATGCACAAACAAGAGATGTGTTCTCCCAAGGGAGCAGGCAGGTGAAATATAATTCACCTTGTAAAGACATGTTTAAGAAGCAAACGCATGCACGTGCCTCAGACAGACAAAACAGGTTCTGAAGCAAACATACGCACGTTATACAACGAAACAGGTTATGAAGTAAACATGCACGTAGCTGAAGCAGGTTATGAAGCAAATACACGCACGTACCTCATACAGCCAAAACAGGTCTCAAAGCAAACACATGTACGCATGTCATACAGCTGAAACACGTTTATGAAGCCAACACATACACATACTTTAAACAGCCGAAACATGTTTATGAAGTGAACACATGCACGTACCTCAAACAGCCGAAACATCTAAGCACATAACTTTTGGCCCTCTTGATGAGCAGGCCATCGATGGAGAGAACATGCAGGCCCATCTGGATGAGAACGTTCTAGAAGACAAAGACATACATTCATGACGTACATTCATGACATACACTGTAGCAGCAAATTATGAAAGAATAACGTCTTGTTTTGTTTACTGGGTGTCTTTCTTGATCAGGTGTAGGCAGGCAACAAACAGAATATTAGTGAATGTAGCCAAGACAAGGAGATGGTCTGGTCATTCAACGAGAATGATTTGGTCATCTAGGGAGATGATTTGGTCATCTAGGGAGATGATTTGGTCATCTAGGGAGATGATTTGGTCATCTAGGGAGATGATTTGATTATCTGGCGATGGTTTGGTCATCCAGGGAGATGGTATGGTCATCTAGGGAGATGGTCTGGTCATTCAACGAGAATGATTTGGTCATCTAGGGAGATGGTATGGTCATCCAGGGAGATGGTATGGTCATCTAGGGAGATGGTATGGTCATCCAGGGAGATGGTATGGTCATCTAGGGAGATGGTATGGTCATCTAGGGAGATGATTTGATTATCTGGCAATGGTATGGTCATCCAGGGAGATGGTATGGTCATCTAGGGAGATGGTATGGTCATCCAGGGAGATGGTATGGTCATCTAGGGAGATGGTCTGGTCATTCAACGAGAATGATTTGGTCATCTAGGGAGATGGTATGGTCATCTAGGGAGATGGTATGGTCATTCAACGAGAATGATTTGGTCATCCAGGGAGATGGTATGGTCATCCAGGGAGATGGTATGGTCATCTAGGGAGATGGTATGGTCATCCAGGGAGATGGTATGGTCATCTAGGGAGATGGTATGGTCATCTAGGGAGATGATTTGATTATCTGGCAATGGTATGGTCATCCAGGGAGATGGTATGGTCATCTAGGGAGATGGTATGGTCATCCAGGGAGATGGTATGGTCATCTAGGGAGATGGTATGGTCATCCAGGGAGATGTTATGGTCATCTAGGGAGATGGTATGGTCATCCAGGGAGATGGTATGGTCATCCAGGGAGATGTTATGGTCATCCAGGGAGATGGTATGTCATCTAGGGAGATGATTTGGTTTGGTTATCTGGGGACTGTTTGGTCATCTGATGAGAATGCCCTGGTACCAACTGCCATGGAGAACCCAGCTGAAGAAATATGAACACATCTCTGTGTGGGTTTCTGGATCCTCCTTGCATGAAAACTAAATGATAGACCCACTGCCCCCAACTAGCATGTCTGGTTAAAGTCAACGAATTATGAGTGTTTCTGTCAAAACTGAAGAACAATCTGTCTGAGAGGCAAGTAACCAACAGTTGCTTCAAATAAGCCAGATCTGTCAAACAGATGTGCATGCAAAATTCAAGTTCTCATAGGGCCAAGGTCAGAAGGATTAGAGCAAGAATGAACATACAAGAAAAAAAGCCTTAGAGAAATGATCAACTTATGCAACACATTGGAAAGAACATAAAGAAAACCGGTACTGCTCCCTCCACCCAAGCACAACACCCACAACGCTTGGAGAAGGAAGCGGAAAGGTAACCAATGAGTAATTAACAATGACTATGTCACATTCTGGGAGTTGCCGTGGTGTATCAGCTGGTTGGAACCAGCATTTCTTCAAAATGACCTAGGGTCCCAGGTCGATCCAGTCTTGAGTGGGTACCAGGTGCAGTCCTGGGAAGTAAAAGCAGCTGGCGTGATGTTGACGACATAACCTACCAAGTGCCAATAGTCAATCAAATACAGGTCTAGCCCTATGTGCCCAGTATGCCCGAAGGCGTGGAAAAAGGTCTGTTTCTTTTTTAAAACTTGAAGGTCACATATTATTTGTCCTCTGCATCTATCATAAGCTTTCAGCTGTCTCATGCCATGGCCCTTGTGTTCTGTCACAGTCACACACAGTACCTTGCATGCACATACAAGCCCTACCTGCATGGCAAAATCTGTAGTCAAACAGCCAACACTGACATGGCTCACTTCTGCAACTTCTACACCCATTGACCTCTTGACCTCAGCAATATTAGCCGGAGTTATCCACCCTTCATCATCATCACTGTCATCTTCATCTTCAGTTTCTTCATCTTCTTCCTCAGAATGTTGGATGTCTTTCTGCCTGTTGTCTGGATTCTCCACATCCTCCTGTCCCCTGTCCTGAACCTCTTCAGCCAACTCTATGCTGCCCAGTGCATCGTTCAGTGTGTCGGCAGCATCAAAATATACCTCGTCTTCATCATCACTGTCTGTTTCTTTCTTCTCTCCAATCTGATCTGAAGGGAGTGCTTCTCCATCCTCATACCTCTGAAACATTCAGAAATACATGAAGATGATATCACATTTCTCTGCCTTTCAACCATTACATACTCATTCCCTTACAATCATTACCTACTCATTCCCCAACAAAAAGGTCATGTGACACAACAATTCATTACTCACGTGCCTCTTTTCAAATATGCCATTATTTCAAACAACCAATGATTACATATTCCTTATCACATGCCATTAATTCAGACAACCAGTTATTAGATATCCCTTTTGAAGCGGGTCATTAATTCAGACACCAATCATTATCTGTCATCAAATATGTCATTAATTCAGACAACTGTTTACAAGTAAAGAACATTATCACAATCCAAGATCAAACAAAATACTATATACATTCACAAAGATCAATGGACGACAAAAATGATGCAAGCAACATATTCCACGTACCTTGGTGGCTAGTGTCACACCACAGCTTTCCGTTTTGTGTCCAACGGTCCATTCAGGCTGAAAAAAAAAAAGATTAAAAGTCAATATCCATCTTTTTCTTCTTGTTATCTCCCAATGGAGCATTGGCCCTTAGCCTGCTCATACCCAGATCTCTCATACCTGGCTGTCTTTTCCAGCTCCTTTCATGCACACCCCCCCCCCCCCAATAACTCTGTCTCTAACGTCATGATAAAACATCCTAGAGGAATAGATTGTGTGACAACATGACAAATGGTACTAGAGGAACTGATTGTGTGACATACACTGGCACAACATGACAAATGGCAATATAGGAACAGATTGTGTGACATACACTGGCACAACATGATAAATGGTACTAGAGGAACAGATTGTGTGACATATACTGGCACAACATGATAAATGGCAATATAGGAACAGATTGTGTGACATACACTAGCACAACATGATAAATGGTACTAGAGGAACAGATTGTGTGACATATACTGGCACAACATGACAAATGGTACTAGAGGAACAGATTGTGAGACATATACTGGCACAACATGATAAATGGCAATATAGGAACAGATTGTGTGACATACACTAGCACAACATGATAAATGGTACTAGAGGAACTGATTGTGTGACATACACTGGTACAACATGACAAATGGCAATACAGGAACAGATTGTGTGACATACACTGGCACAACATGATAAATGGCACTAGAGGAACATTTAGTTTTAGTTCTGCGTCTGTGCTGTTTTAGTTCTCCTCTTCGTCTATACTGTTTTAGTTCTGTGTCTATGCTGTTTTAGTTCTGTGTCTATGCTGAATTCTCCATCTATACTGTTTTAGTTCGCTGTCTATGCTGTTTTAGTTCCCCATCTATACTGTCTATGCTGTTTGCCCTAGAGGCCACAGAGTCAGGACTTTCTAGTTAGACTATGAGGATGTCATGCTAGTTCTACACTGTATCGATCCCACGACAACCTGGTGATGTGGTAGCCACTTTACCCCCCTCCCTGGACAACTCTCTAGCACCCACTTTATTAGGATGGGTTGACCCCTGGGCTCACGGTGAAAAACCCACCCCCAAGAGGGAGGGATCCCAAGTTCTTGTTATCTAAACACTGAAACAAACACTCGTATACCATATCTGCTGTCATCACAACCTAACAGACGTCAACAGTACAACAAACAATAATGAAACAATCTGCATACATGTCTGAAAGATTTCATTATGCAGAAATATGCACCAAAAAATGAATAAACATTTTATATCTCAATTATAGCGCTGAGGGATGAACAAAATATTTATTATATGAACATTATGATGCCTACTATCACAACAATAACTATTAATATAACAGATAATAACTACTCTCTTCCTCCCCCTGTTACTATGACAATGACCCCTACTAAAATAACAATGATGTTACAACAGCTGCCCACCATCTCAAGGGAGACAACAATTCAACAGTGGTTGCCGTGCTGGGTTAGTGACAGCGGAACACTGTCTTGGAACTAAAAGTCAGGTCCTGTCGGTGGTAACGTCTAGTGGGGTGTTCACAATACATCTGATTACAAACCTTCTTTGACGGCTCTTTCCGAATGTGTTCTGTGCCTTTAAACTGTTTCTCTAGGTCATAGACTAGCGCCAACACTTTTAAATCAACGGCCGAGAGCGAGCGATAGTCGCCAGTTTTCTTAGAAAATGATGTCACTGGAGACAGAAAATCAAGCATGGCTCAGAACATGAGTTGTATTCAGGGAATGGCCAACGTGCAATGACGTTAACTGTGAAAACATACATCACTGTCGTATAAATGATTGTGATAACATACATCATTATCGTTTAAATGATTGTAAAACATACATCATTATCGAATATATGATTGTGATAACATACAGCATTATCGAATATATGATTGCGACAGCATACAGAGTTTAGTGAAGACTTGACATCACAGCATTCGGGACACTGCCATGTGGTCCATCTCCATCTTCAGCAGCCAGCACAGTTTCAGTACTGATGGTACCTGTCACAAGCTGGTTATATGTCCGTCCGTCTTACCTTTTCTCTGAGTGTAGTGAGCTGGCCAGACCCTCTGGTTACACCCAGATGCCTCATTCTCTCCAGGCCTAAATAATCTTGTTTCTCTACTGATTCCGTTGCTTGTTGCCAATGGACTATTACATATGACTGTGATAAATATGATGTATATATGACTGTGATAGCATACAGCATTATCGTATATAGACTGTGATAAGACACAGCATTATTGTCTATATGATTGTGAGTTCCCTAGTGTATATGAGCAAAGCTCTGTGTGTGGTGTCATTACCTCAGACACAGAAAATATGGAATGTTACACATGAACAACTGATGAAATGTTCACTGTAGTAAAACTGTGCAACTGTAGAGAAACTAAGTGGTCACTTGACCACAATCTGACTAGAAAAAGATGTTAGTGTTCTGGGAGCAAAGACAAGTCGGGCTGCAACATTCAAGTCTATCAATGAACAACAGTGCAACATTCAAGTCTATCAATGAACAACAGTGCAACATTCAAGTCTATCAATGAACAACAGTGCAACATTCAAGTCTATCAATGAACAACAGTGCAACATTCAAGTCTATCAATGAACAACAGTGCAACATTCAAGTCTATCAATGAACAACAGTGCAACATTCAAGTCTATCAATGAACAACAGTGCAACATTCAAGTCTATCAATGAACAACAGTGCAACATTCAAGTCTATCAATGAACAACAGTGCAACATTCAAGTCTATCAATGAACAACAGTGCAACATTCAAGTCTATCAATGAACAACAGTGCAACATTCAAGTCTATCAATGATCAACACTCTAGCAAGACTGCAACATTCAAGTCTATCAATGATCAACGCTCAAGCAAGACTGCAACATTCAAGTCTATCGATCATCAACCCTCAAGCAAAACTGCAACATTCAAGTCCATCAATGATCAATACTCTAGCAAGACTGCACCATTCAAGTTTATCAGTGATCAACACTCAAACAGGACTGCAACAATCAAGTCCATCAATAATCAATTACCTATAGATAAGGCTTCGTTTGAGGGTTCCTTGAACGTGATATCAATAGGGAATACCTTCAATCTCCGCCTGGTGGCTCTGTCACAGCTTTCAAGGATAACTTCCGGCACCGTGTACACATGTTCTGCAATATCCTAGTGGGACACATACATCAATTTAAATTAACAAAAAAATAAGGTATTCTGTACTGGCCTGGTGATTTCAGTCACAGGTGAGAGACAAAGCTAAGACTGTTGTGGTGTGTAAATAGTGAAGGCTCTCTGAACACTCAATGATTTTCTTGAGATAAAAGATATGTAGTGAAGGCTCTCTAAACACACAATAACTTTTTGATAAAAGGGATGCAGTGAAGGCTCTCTAAACACACAATAATGTTTTGATAAAAGGGATGCAGTGAAGGCTCTCTAAACACTCAATGATTTTCTTGAGATAAAAGATATGTAGTGAAGGCTCTCTAAACACTCAATGATTTTCTTGAGATAAAAGATATGTAGTGAAGGCTCTCTAAACACACAATAATTTTTTGATAAAAGGGATGCAGTGAAGGCTCTCTAAACACTCAATGATTTTCTACCTGCAACAGAAAAAGGAACTGTTGAGCTTTTAATCAAGTTGCACTTGACACTTGACAATTCTTGATCGACCCCTTAATTACTTCAACTATTATTTAATAAATGTGACATCGTTTCTCAACTGCTTCCCATATGCATGATGATGACCATGATGGATGGGTGCATTTTTAAAGCAACCGAAAGTAAAAGTATGTAATGATAGATAAGTGATACAAATGTAATTACTGATCTGTTGAAATTCAATATCTAATCGATAATGATACACAGTGAGAAAATTAAAGACATACCCTATTGCCCGACCTTTGTTATGATCTATGTTTATTACAAATAAATCAACGCTTCGTTCTGCTTCACAACAACCAAGCCTGGCAACTGAATACATACATATTATTGATATTTACTAGAAATAGAAGTCTAGGATGAACCGCCTACAGATCTGACACTGGTCACGTAGTGGAGGAACAAGTATGGACAAGGGCAGACGTATAGAAACTGAATGTGCTAGAGACAGGAAAGAAGGAGAGAATGAATCACCTCTTGGAAAATGGGTACCAAATTAAACGAGGATAAGCATGCAGAAACTGGTTGTGGGGGAAAGAAAGAAGATATGTGACTCAACGGCTGCTGGGTACACTGGGCATAGATGGAGACACTGAGACTAGTGAGACAGCTGCTGGGTACACTGGGCATAGATGGAGACACTGAGACTAGTGAGACAGCTGCTGGGTACACTGGGCATAGATGGAGACACTGAGACTAGTGAGACAGCTGCTGGGTACACTGGGCATAGATGGAGACACTGAGACTAGTGAGACAGCTGCTGGGTACACTGGGCATAGATGGAGACATTGAGACTAGTGAGACAGCTGCTGGGTACAC
This sequence comes from Candidula unifasciata, assembly GCA_905116865.2. NCBI lineage: Eukaryota > Metazoa > Mollusca > Gastropoda > Stylommatophora > Geomitridae > Candidula > Candidula unifasciata. The sequence continues at coordinate 176,957 of CAJHNH020005780.1, read as the reverse complement.
TGGGCATAGATGGAGACACTGAGACTAGTGAGACGGCTGCTGTATTGGAGGACAAAGCAAAAATTTTTGGGAATGTGCTATGATGTCGATATGGACAAGTAAGAAGTTATGGTGAACTCAATGCACACTCCATGTCTTTAGGGCTAAGCGGTCAAGCCATTTGCTTGATTGTCTGAAGATCCTGCATTTTTTCATAGCTGAATCATTCAATTCACGACTTAAACTCCATGAAAATGCCCAGAAACAACAGCTGGGCAATCCTCTGAATAATGGGCACATATTATGACGGGCAAAAACACACACTAACAGGGCCTCAGTCATATATAAATTGCGGACTTCCGGCGACAACCGCCAAGAGTATCTCCCACGCTGCTACACGCGGCATGGAGCGGGGCTAAACTAGATTAAAGATAGCTGGGACTCATGAGCAGCAGCTACAGCATCTCCCTTTATTTTATTAGCTCATGAGTCCCAGCCATCTAGTTTAGCCCCGCTCCACGCTGGAGATACTCTCGGCGGTGGGGGTAGTCGCCGGAAGTGACTGTGACCCTGTCAGGGTGTGTTTTCTGGCCGCCATAATATGTGCCCGTTATTCGGAGGATAGCCAACAGCTGTGACAGGAAACAAGCAGAACAGAAACAAACAACTAACAACAATCTCTGTCAACAATCAATGATTGTCAATAACCCTGAGAGCTGCATTTTAAAACTAAAAACAGACAAAGGAAACCTGAGGGAGCTTCTTTATTCATTGATATTACATAAATTATATTTTAGAACACACTCAAAACAGAAACTACGAATCTTGAGAAAAACAAAAAATGTGACAGTTTTGGCAATTTCCGTTACCATGGAAACCGTTCAAAACTTGCTTCGCAAATGTCGGCTGGGGTTTTGGGATGGGTCCTAATCTCTCATGAAATTTTGCGATTGGTGTGATTTTCACCCACTATAAAAAGCTGAAAAAGTCGGGAAGGAACCCGATTAACAGCGCATGTCTACGACAGCCGGACGTCCTCTGTTTTTCTGTTACATCAGTTTGATTGAAAATAGCGATAAGTATTTGAGGTTGGCTTTAGGTTTAGGTTTTAACATTACTCGTACTGGTAATGCTAGTTATAATTGAATTCTCCGTCCAATTTTACATTTGTGTATAAAATTTCTTTCTGGTACGTGGCTAGGTAGATGTACAGTGACATTTTTCAGGCAATCGCTGGCTCAGCCAGTCTCATTGTCTGCCATCTTGTCCAATGCAAACAAAGCCAAAACGAAAGTTGCGCAGTTTGGTTGCGCAGAGAAAACTTCTTGTTTCTGGGAGACAAGTTAGTTTTAGCAGCTGTTTTTTACATCTTATCTCCACAAAAACTTACATATCTCAGCTCAGAAATGACATACAAGGCTAAATGAGGTACCGTTGGAAAGATATTGTTTACAGCTATCTAACTGTGCTGGTTTTATTGGTGTAGAGGGCATTTTAAAAATTTGACCAAAGTACCTATACTTAGTAAGTAACTAATAAATTATTATTAAATATTATAGTAATAAAATAAACACAGAATCAGAAGACCTAAGAGACTTGACTTAGAGAGAGAGTAGAGAGATGTGCTCTAAAAACCGACACAAACAACAACCACAACGAACATTAAAACAGACAAAGACTCTGAGAGAAGAACTAAAACAACGAACCCTGAGAGGAGCATTGCGAATGAAAGCTCCAGCATCAGCTACAACGTGTGTGACTCTGGCTGCCATCTCTCTCTAGTTCAGGCTCTTGTGTTGTGAAGTTTACTTCTTGCATGCACAATTATCGTCTTAACAGTACCAGTGTTGCCACTTTGAATCTTTTATATCCATATTTAGATCTTTTTCATTGCATTTAGATACTGTTTTTGACGTTTAGATCGTAAACATTTTTCTAGATTCTTTTCATATGGAGTTAGATATTTTATAGATTTTTTTTTCTTTCATTGTCAATTTAATAATTACTGTGTAAAATATTTACTACAATATTTTTGTTTTGGTCTGGCACGTACATTGTGACAACTGCCATTACTTGAACTTTGAACTCTCACTGGGGTCAAAGCTCAAATATCTGGCAGTCCCGGTACTGATTAATAAAAACGCGAGTAAATCGTACTAACTTTGTTTCAACCGTATCCTCACAGTGCTGACTTTGCGTTTCTTTTTCATATGATTAAAAAAAATATTTGCTCACCTTCTATGTGGCTTTCACTTTGAAAAAACCTTTCAACATGCCAAAAGTAAAGTAAGAGCAGAAAATTTTGAAAGACTTGTTACATGATGACAAAATTAAAAACTGGGGATATGACCAAAGCTTGTTGTAAGTACTGCAAGTGTGAAATTAAAGCGAAAATACAAAACTCAAGGAGTCATGCAGAGACTAAAAAAGCATAAAAATGCAGTTTATTTAAAGATATTACACCGCTGACATCTGTTTTCAGAACTATACTGATAAATGAATCATCAAAATTTGAAGTATCAGTCGCAATGTTTTTAATTTGTCACTGCGCAATTTCAAAGACTAGAGAAATAAGCCTACTGTTCCACTTATAAAGAAATTTGAACAGCTAAAGCATACCAGTGTCATTTTGGATCTGAAGCTTCAACTTCATCATCCAAGCTAAGTTTATCCTGTGGATCTTGTGAGGCAGACATCAGTGAAGGTGAGGACATGATTATGTAGGGTAAGTCATAATAAAATCTCTGTAATTTTTGACTTTTTCAATTTGGATGTTTTTTCTAGATCTTTTTCACGCAGATTTAGATTTTTAGATATTTTTTGACACCGTTTTGGATATTTTTTGTCAAAGAAAAGTGGCAACACTGAACAGTACCGGTTGGGAGGCGGGGTGTCATATCTTCCTCTTTGGCTCCTGTCGCCAAAACTCTTTACCAGACGGAAAATCTGTCTACATCTTTGTCGTAACGCAGTCAGCATCTTGCAAAAACTATCTCCACCTGCCAACGTGTCCTCTTACATAGGTATGACAGTGCTAGGGGACTTAGTTACGTGCGGACGGCGACACAGGCGGACAGTTTCAAATCAGCTGCCCGTATTGGTGGCAGAGCACTTATGGTTTATAACCGCGTGCAATGACACTGGTTCACATCTCCTGACTTTAGCCTTACCTTCTCCCTCTGAAGGTGTCCAGCAGCCGGCGTATTTCAAATTCAGAATATAATAATAATAGTTATTATTGTTAACTTAAACTCTAATTGCTCCCATTTAATGTCAGAATCTTGGAATGTCAGTGAACAAATTAAGAATAATTTGGAAGCAACGGAGATGTGGTTTCTGAGACGAATGTTACGAATACGCTGGACGGCCAGAGTAACTAACAACCATTGCTTGACTGAAGCTAATGAAAGTAGATATCTATATACAACAATAAGAAAGAGACAAACACTGTTCTTTGGCCACATAATGAGAAGAGAGACTTTGAAGAACATCGTGACAACTAAGCCCTTTGCTAGAACTTAGAAAATCATAAGATGGCAAGATTGTTTGTTAAACGTGGTGTGACCATTCATGAGCACCGTGCATACATTAAAGTAGAATAAGAATCAACACACCGTTGGGGTTGTCAGCAGTTAACCCTTTGGGATTTGCTGAGGAGTGGATCCCTGCAATTAATTTTTGATGTTTAATTAGGAATCACAGCACTCAAGACATTCACCTAAGCGCTCCATCCCTATCTTCGACAGCAAGCTCAGAGTTCAAATTCCAGTAGAACCCAGGACCTCTGAAGCGATGCTTGCCTCCCATCACAGGGTATACTGGCTCCCCTTTCTAAACATGCTCTGTGAGTCGGTTATAATTACGACATGTGTGTACAGCTGATTTTGAAGCGGAAGGCTGTAGTGACTGCCTCCGCCTCCACTCTTGTGGTGTCATATGCCAGGTTTTGTTTCACTAAGCGACGTCCATTCACTTTTCCTAACCCCCCTCCACCCCCCCCCCACGAGCTTCGTCTTTCTCTCAGCTCAGAGCCATCTGTATAGATTATCACATCATGTGGGCAAGAATTGTCATGAATCATTTGTCGAATTTCTGTTTCTGCAGCGCCCGCTGGCTAGTCCCTGCACCCACGGCCCAGTGGGATCAGAATCCTACACAAGTCTGATTTTTACTAAGACATTCTGACCCATTCCTCTTCTCCCCCAATGTTATCAAGCCTTCACACATGTTTAATTGTGTCTTCAGCTTGTTCCAATGTGGCTCCCTTAGCCATGTCATGCAGGAGGTGTTGCTCTAAGATATGACTTAGCTTGCAGCACTTTGAGCATTTCTGTCATTGTCGGCAGTACAAATGTATATCGCATAGGCTTACAAATTGCCCGCTTGTCTTCATTCTGTATGCGTCCAAGTTTCAATAGCGGACTATTGAATATGATGAGCATTCCAAGGACATAATGCTGTAACATTGTGAACAACATCCTTTGTTGCATGTCTATTGCTGCCATAACCTTAAGTGCATTGAGTCCTTTTTGATATTTCGCCGCAGCTGCCTCTAAATGATCCACGAAAGACTTTTAGTCGTCGGACGTTGGGGTTCATACTGAGGGGAGGATCTGAGCACCTATGGACATGTCCGGAGTGCAATGATGATAATCCAACTAACTAACTAACTAACTAACTAACTAACTAACTAACTAACTAACTAACTAACTAACTAACTAACTAACTAACTAACCAACTAACTAACTAATAACTAGATCCATTAAAGACAGGCTTCTGTCGAAAGTGATACCCAGGTACCTCAGTTTGCAGTCATGCACTTAACAGTCGACTAACCAAAATATACATATTTCTTCAAGCGTGTGAGATTTGTTTTCCCTTCGCCAGGCGACGGCACTGGTGTAACCGATTGCTTCTACACAAGAAATATTGAATACACAATATAGGACACATGAATAGGGGAATAGGGCGCTAGAACAGAAAATAACTACATGTGAAATGCATTGTCTTCGCAAGAAAAGACAGGGTTACGAATACCAGCATTAGAGAGAAAGTTGAAATAAGACCATGTCGGGATCATTTTGACAGACAAAAGAATGAAATGGTTGAGCCATCTAGTGAGAATGCAGACAAAAGAACATCTGGGAGGAAGTGAAAGGAAGGCCAAGAAAAGAGAGGGATAAATAATGTAGCCAAGACCTGCAAAAAGATGAAAAAATCCATCACAAGTCACCCAGCGCAAGACAAATACAGAAAAAAAAAAAAAAAAAGACACTGGGCTACAGCCTTGATATCAGTGAGCCGTCAAAAGAAGATTCCGTGTGGAAAATATCGCTGGGAGTTTACAGAATCTTCGTGTCGCTGTACTATTGACACAACCATACAGCAAAATGGTGGGTGTATACCGATAATTTACTATCAGCGTCTTATTGTTTGTTTATTCATTTCTGTAATCCGGTTATACTTACGTTGTTTCTGTTCATAGTTGAACGAACATAGCCCTTGTTCATACTGCACCCTGAACTACGAATAAATATAGACAAAAATCACGTTAACAACATTAGTTGCGAAAATAAAATACACTCAAGTCAAGTCCAATTTCATTAAGGTCTGAGAAGGTAGTAAGCAGACGTCGACACGGCTGTGTCGACGTCTGTCTTTGAACTTTCGCAAACATGCCGATTACTTTCACTCCTTGCAAAGCTGGGCAAGACTGTAGGACGTTTTCCTGTTATAGGATAGAAGAGGAAAATGGGGTACCTCTGCAATCGCTGCAATCACCGCCAAGCCCCTATCAACACCATGTTCCTATCACCACCATGCTCCCATCACTACCATATGACCCCTATCACCATCATGCCCCTATCACCGCTATGCCCCTATCACCACCATGTTCCTATCTCCACCATGCACTTATCACCACCATGTGACCTCTATCACCACGACATTCCTATCACCACCATATGACCCCTATCACTACCATATGAACCCTATCACCACCATATGAACCCTATCACCACCATATGAACCCTATAACCACCATGCTCCCATCACCATTAAATGACCCATATCACCACCATGTTCCTATCACTACCATGCCCCTATCACCACCATGCCTCTATCACCACCATGCCCCTATCACCACCATGCCCCTATCACCACCATGTTTCTATCACCACCATACCCCTAACACCACAAAGCCCCTATCACCACCATGTTCCTATCACCACCATGCCCCTATCACCACCATGCCCTTATCACCACCATGCTCCTATCACCACTATGCCCCTAACACCACAATGTCCCTATCACCACCATGTTCCTATCACCACCATGCCCCTAACACCACAATGTCCCTATCACCACCATGTTCCTATCACCACCATGCTCCTATCACCACCATGTTCCTATCACCACCATGCCCCTATCACCACCATGCCCATATCACCACCATGCCCCTAACACAACAATGCCCCTATCACCACCATGCCTCCAACACCACCATGTCCCTATCACCACCATGCCCCTAAAACCACCATGCCCCTATCACCACCTTGCCCCTAACACCACCATGCCCCTAACACCACCATGTCCCGATCATCACCATGCCCCAATCACCATCATGCCCCCAACACTACTATGTTCCTATCACCACCATGCCCTTTTCACCACCCTGCCCTTTTCACCGCCCTGCCCCTAATACCACCATGCCCCTATCACCACCATGCCCCTATCACCACCATGCCCCTATCACCACCATGCCCCTATCACCACCATGCCCCTAACACCACTATGTCCCTATCACCACCATGCCCCTATCACCACCATGCCCCTATCACCACCATGCCCCTAACACCACCATGCCCCTAACACCACCACTCTTGGATTAACAGATGATGTCTAGTCTCCACCCAGACTCACTCTTGGACTAACAGATGAAGTCTAGTCTCCACCCAGACTACTCTTGGATTGACATATGATGTCTAGTCTCCACCCAGACTCACTCTTGGATTGACAGATGATGTCTAGTCTCCACCCGGACTCACTCTTGGATTGACAGATGATGTCTTGTCTCCACCCAGACTCACTCTTGGATTGACAGATGATGTCTAGTCTCCACCCGGACTCACTCTTGGATTAACAGATGATGTCTAGTCTCCACCCAGACTCACTCTTGGATTGACAGATGAAGTCTAGTCTCCACCCAGACTCACTCTTGGACTGACAGATGATGTCTAGTCTCCACCTGGACTCACTTTTGGATTTACAGGTGTTGTCTAGTCTCCACCTGGACTCACTCTGGGACTGACATATGATGTCTAGAGTGACATGGAAGACAGTCGTTGGATACGGTCACTTGAGGAGCAGATTTTTGTGGAGGAACATGATTGCCTACACTAGTGGGCATTCTACATGTTGATGATGATGTTTAGCTCATTGTGTAATTGAATGATAATTGATAGATTCCTGATTGTTTCCTTACACCATCCAGGACAAAGGTCGACTAATGGACGGACTGAAGCATGCCTCCACGATGCTGGGTGAACTACGGACTTCACTGCTGTCTCCCAAAAGCTACTACGAATGTTGTATCCTTTGTTGCTGTTTGTGTGCATCTGTATGATGTTTGTGTACATCTTTGTGATGTTTATGTTTATCTGTGGGATATTTGTGCTCACTTCTTGATGTTTGTATCGTGTGAAGTTTATGTGCATCTGTGGGATGTTTGTGTTCGTCTGTGTGATGTTGTTATGTATTCATCTGTATAATGTGTTTCGGTGTCTTTCTAGAGATGGTTATATTAAAGTCTTAGTCAAATACTTGTGAGTTCATATGGTACATAACACTGCTTAACCTCAGAAAATTGATGGTCCAGTTAGTGTGCACCTGTTGTTGTCAGTCTAGAACTATGGGTAATTGTCAAACTGGCTTATCTCGAGTGGGCTGTTGCCTTGTTCGCATACACACGGAACTGAAACTGAAACAGCATGTGTGTATTCAGTCTGGTCTGAGGATGAAGAATATTGTCTGTTGCTCAGAATGCAGTAATCAGTGTTGGTATGTACCTGGTAATCTGGTAATCCTAGTTTCAGCTTCATAGCAAACGGGTCACCCCACAGATGCTCCGCTCCTGTGCCAACGAAAAACAAATGCAGCTTACAGTGTCACGCCATGCACTCAACTCAGAAGCTGGGCGACGAAACTTGGGTTGGAGACTAAACATCATCTGTCAATCCACTCTTGGATTGACAGATGATGTCTAGTCTCCACCCGGACTCACTCTTGGATTGACAGATGATGTCTTGTCTCCACCCAGACTCACTCTTGGATTGACAGATGATGTCTAGTCTCCACCCGGACTCACTCTTGGATTAACAGATGATGTCTAGTCTCCACCCAGACTCACTCTTGGACTAACAGATGAAGTCTAGTCTCCACCCAGACTCACTCTTGGACTGACAGATGATGTCTAGTCTCCACCTGGACTCACTTTTGGACTTACAGGTGCTGTCATCATCTGTTGTCAAGTCTCCACCCAAGTCCAAGGGCGAAAAAGGTATGTACCTTCATGGTGCTGGTGCCATGTCGTGGGGGGATGGCTTGAGTATCCTAATGACTCTCAGAGCAATGCCAACAGGGAACTTGTTTCCCTGGCAAGTTTAACCATGCCCAACAGATATTGAAAAGAAGAGTCAGACTAAACTATCACCCTGGTCCTCCAGGTTGGGGGTTAGGCAAAGGGTTGGCAACCTATTACCGTAAAAAAAATACTTTGTTACGGAAACAGGAACAAGTGAAATCATTGAACCGGTGGAAAGAAGTAAAGCTTGAAAGATATTTGGTGAAAATTACAGCTGGGGATTAAAGCTGAAAAGAGTAAACAGTCGGAAAGTAAATCTTTTTTCTCGTCAAAACACTCAAAGTGTTGCATGTTGGAATGTGAGAACATTGAATCAAACTGGAAAATTGGAACAAGTTCTTCTTGAGAGGCACCTACACAATGAACATATTTGAGGAATTACAGAATCACATTTGACAGGGACAGGAAAAAGAAACCTCAGTACAGACGACAATCTGGTCAGGTAGAGCTAATAAACAACATAATCTGGTCAGGTAGAGCTGATGAACAACATAATCTGGTCAGGTAGAGCTGATGAACAACATAATCTGGTCAGGTAGAGCTGATGAACAACATAATCTGGTCAGGTAGAGCTGATGAACAACAACATAATCTGGTCAGGTAGAGCTGATGAACAACATAATCTGGTCAGGTAGAGCTGATGAACAACATAATCTGGTCAGGTAGAGCTGATGAACAACATAATCTGGTCAGGTAGAGCTGATGAACAACATAATCTGGTCAGGTAGAGCTGATGAACAACATAATCTGGTCAGGTAGAGCTGATAAACAACATAATCTGGTCAGGTAGAGCTGATGAACAACATAATCTGGTCAGGTAGAGCTGATGAACAACTGACTGAAGGAGTCGCATTCATAATTAAAAAGGGGTTTAACAACACTCTTATAGAATGGAAGCCTGTGAGTGAACGACTTTTGTATGCAAGGTTCAATTCTAGATTTGCTAAATAATCTGTCTTGGTCTGTTATGCACCAACAAAGGATGCAGAAAAGGAGACAAAAGACAGCTTTTACGACAGTCTGCAAACTGATGTATTTGATGTCTTGTGAGACTTGAATGCTCAGGTAGGAAAGGACAATGCAGGGAGGAAGAGAACAATGGGAAAACATGGAACAGGGAAAATGACCAACAACGGAGAGAGATTATGTGACTTCAGCCAATCTAATGACCTAATGATTGGAGGGACACTCCTCCCTCATAAAACAGTTTATAATGTCACATGGAGATCTCCAAATGGACACACGGAAAACCAATTTGACCATATTCTTATAAATGGAAAATGGAGACATTTCCTGCAAGACATCAGAGTACGTAGATCAGCGGATATAGGGAGTAACCATAATTTACATATTTGACCCCCGTGTGGGTTCCGGGGTCCCATTGTGGGGAAGACAAGAATAGACCCACTGCCTCCCCAAAAGCATGTCGTAAGAGTCGACTAATTGGGGAGCTTCCTTTGAAGTCGGAGTGCATCTGCCGGAGAGGCAAGGAACCAACAGTCTGTATTCAAGAGAATGAGATCTGTAAAACTGATGCACACGCAACACTCAGCTTCTGGAGCAGGACTGCAGTTCAGTAGTGGACGAGCAACCAGAACCTTCCGCCAGAGTTTACAGCTGGTGAACGCGAAGAAGAAGAAGAACTTATTGGAAAAATCAGGTTAAAACTAAGGAAAGCTAAAATAGGAGAACAAAAACTGCAGCGATATGATGTAGGAAAATTGCAGGACACACATATCAAACAGCAATTCAAGATAGAACTCAAAAGCAGATTCAGCATTTTACAAAAAGAAACAGAAATGGTAATCGACAAATTTAATGAAGCAGTCAAATTAGCAGAGGATAAAATATTAGGATATAGGCGGGCAAAGAAAGAGGAACGGATTTCCTTAACAACATGGGAGAAAATAGCACAGCGGAAAGATATTAAAAGACAAATGTTAGATGCAAAACCAGCCAGATTGAAAGGAAAATTTTCTCTAGAATATGCACTAAGAACAATGAGGTTAAAAAAGGAGCAAAAGCAGATAAACTTTTGTAAATTGGAAAACTAGTAACAGAAGCAGAGGAAACAGCAAATAAGCAGCACATCAAAACATTGTACAACATAACTAAGAAACTGAAAGGAGATGTGGTATTGCACCAAAATTTGCCTTTAAAAACAAAAAGTGGGAAAATGATTACAGCCAAGAGAAGAAAAAAATTTGAAAGGTGGAAAGAACACTTCCAGGAATTACTAAACTGTCCAAACCCACCTGTACTTGCTGATATATCTAAGGCATAGGAAGACCTACAGATAAGCCTAGAGCCTTTTTCAGAGGCAGAGGTTCGGGAGGCGATTAAAGTTCAAAAAGTTAACAAAGCACCTGGGTGTGATGGAATCTGCCCAGAAATTCTGAAAGTGGAGGAAATTGAAACGCCAAAACTATTGTGTAAAATTTTTCAAGAAATCTGGAACAAAGAAGAAATCACACAGGAGTTGAAAAAGGCTACTATTATTAAATGACCAAAGAAAGGAGATTTAGGAAATTGGAGAGGTATCACATCACTATCTGTAACTAGTAATATCTTTAGCTGGATAATTGCTCAAAGAATGACTCCAGCACTCAGTAGTATAATAAGGTAGGGGCAAGCAGGATTCAGAAAGGGGAAATCATGTATTGATGACATTTTCACGCTGCCTTAAGTAACCAATGGAAAAGCACAGTTTAAATGACCTTTGTGGATTTTGAAAAAGCCTTTGATAGCCTGCATAGGAAATCACTATGGAAGATTTTGCATCACTATGGTGTACCACAGAAGATTTTGCATCACTATGGTGTACCACAGAAGAAAGTACATTTGATCAAAGCTATTTATTTAGAGTTTCAGTGCCAGGTAGTTTGTGAAAATCATGCAACAGAAAGTTTCTTTGTCAACACAGGAGTCAGACAGGGATGCTTACTATCCCCCCTTTTTTTTTCAATTCGGCCACTGACTGGCTGATGAAGGAAGTTACACGAGATAGAAAAAGAGACATCAGGTGTTCACTTACCCCTGTTTTAGAGGATTTGGACAATGCAGATGACATAGGCATCAGGTGGTCACTCACCTCTGTTTTAGAGGATTTGGACAATGCAGATGACATAGGCATCAGGTGGTCACTAACCTCTGTTTTAGAGGATTTGGACAATGCAGATGACATAGGCATCAGGTGGTCACTCACCTCTGTTTTAGAGGATTTGGACAATGCAGATGACATAGGCATCAGGTGGTCACTCACCTCCGTTTTATAGGATGTGGACTATGCAGATGACATCAGCCTTAAATCAAGCCATCATGTGGACACTCAGGACAAGATTGAAAGACTTTCAACAACAGCCCTTAAGATAGGACTCAAAATAAACACCAGTAAAACTAAAGTAATGAGAAATAATTACAAAACAGAAAATCCAACTATCTGAAATGATGAAGCAACAGAGGAAGTTGAAGAATTGATACACCTCGGAAGTAAAGTTACTCCAGATGGAGATTCTGAAAAGAATGTAACATCAAGAATGAACAAAGCAAATCAAGCATTTTCCATGCTTAACAATATATGGAAGTCAAAGGGATTTAGTTTAAAGACAAAACTCGGAATATTCAAGAGCAACATTTTAGGAATACTGTTATACAACAGTGAATATTGGAAAATGACAGTGGGAATTACACATCAACTTTAGACTTTGCAAAATAAATGTTTAAGGAGAATTCTACAAATATTTTGGCCAGACAAGATCACAAATGAAGAACTGAGGAGGAAAACAGAATGTGCATCACTGGCAAATGTTATCACAGTAAGACAATGGAGATGGCTTGGAAATGTTTGCAGAATGCCTTGTGACACTCTAGCAGAAACAGCTCTCCGGTGGTCAGCAGATGGGACACGGAGACATGGACGACCTAGGAAACCTGAAGAGGGACAATAGAACGGGAAATGAAGGAATGTAAACTGACATGGGATAATATAGACAGAAAAGCAGCAGACCGGCAGATCATCTGTGAATGCCTTATGTGTCAACGACGTCATGAAGAGGATATAGATAGATATACCTTCTTGATATCCCAGATAGTTGTCTTTCTTTAACTTCTTGGTGACATTCACCTCTCTTGCTGGCAAGTTTTTCTGTTTCTTCTTTTCCTGATGCTTCACAGTCAGATGGTACCAGTGTCCCCATTGTTGCTTCATATCAGTGTCATGGAAGCAGTATACTTTGGCCTCGTCAAATGTCACACAGGTTTAAACAGAATATTATTAAACACAAGGCTCCTCTGCAACTGGTACTATTAGCATTACATCTCTTAATTGGTTACCGAAGAAGGGGATGGAGTGTAATTATGTCAATTCTTGATTGATTTCTTCATTCATTGTTATCGAAGAAGGGGATGGAGTGTAATTATGTCAATTCTTGATTGATTTCTTCATTCATTGTATGTTAGTACACATCTGTCTGTTTCGTGGGTTTTTGTTGGGGAGATATCTGACCTCCGTGTTGAGCAATGTCACTGATGTTGTGTTAAACTGGTCTTTCGTCCTGTCCTTGATGTAATTGCAAGATATGGCCATCTCTGATGAGCTGCGGCACTTGGAGATGTACCTGGTGGATGAGTTTCAGAAGGGCAGGAAAGTGGCGGATCTGTACGAGCTGGTTCAGTACGCTGGCAATATTGTACCCAGGCTGTGAGTATGTTTGACTACGAGCTGGTTCAGTACGCTGGCAATATTATACCCAGGCTGTGAGTATGTTTGACTGTACGAACTGGTTCAGTACTCTAGCAATATTGTACCCAGGCTGTGAGTATGTTTGACTGTATGAGCTGGTTCAGTACGCTGGCAATATTGTACCCAGGCTGTGAGTATGTTTGACTGTACAAGCTGGTTCAGTACGCTGGCAATATTGTACCCCGGCTGTGAGTATGTTTGACTGTACGAGCTGGTTCAGTACGCTATCAATATTGTACCCAGCCAGTGAGTATGTTTGACTGTACGAACTGGTTCAGTACGCTAGCAATATTGTACCCAGGCTGTGAGTATGCTTGACTGTACGAACTGGTTCAGTACGCTGGCAATATTGTACCCAGCCAGTGAGTATGTTTGACTATTCGAACTGGTTCAGTACGCTAGCAATATTGTACCCAGGCTGTGAGTATGCTTGACTGTACGAACTGGTTCAGTACGCTGGCAATATTGTACCCAGGCTGTGAGTATGTTTGACTGTACGAACTGGTTCAGTACGCTAGCAATATTGTACCCAGGCTGTGAGTATGCTTGACTGTACAAGCTGGTTCAGTACGCTGGCAATATTGTACCCAGGCTGTGAGTATGTTTGACTGTACGAACTGGTTCAGTACGCTGGCAATATTGTACCCAGGCTGTGAGTATGTTTGACTGTACGAGCTGGTTCAGTACGCTGGTAATATTGTACCCAGGCTGTGAGTATGTTTGACTGTACAAGCTGGTTCAGTACGCTGGCAATATTGTACCCCGGCTGTGAGTATGTTTGAGTGTTTGTGAGTTTGTTCAGTACGCTGGCAATATTGTACCCAGGCTGTGAGTTTGTTTGACTGTACAAGCTGGTTCAGTACGCTGGCAATATTGTACCCCGGCTGTGAGTATGTTTGACTGTTTGTGAGTTTGTTCAGTACGCTGGAAATATTGTACCCAGGCTGTGAGTTTGTTTGACTGTATGAGCTGGTTCAGTACGCTGGCAATATTGATTGTACCCAGGTTGTGAGTTTGTTTGACTGTACGAGCTGGTTCAGTACGCTAGCAATACTATACTGTCTGGGACACTGACCCAATCACTCTGTTTACAGATAACTCTCTGGGACACTGACCCAATCACTCTGTTTACAGATAACTCTCTGGGACACTGACCCAATCACTCTGTTTACAGATAACTCTCTGGGACACTGATCCAATCACTCTGTTTACAGATAACTCTCTGGGACACTGACCCAATCACTCTGTTTACAGATAACTCTCTGGGACACTGACCCAATAACTCTGTTTACAGATAACTCTCTGGGACACTGACCCAATCACTCTGTTTACAGGTACCTGTCTGGGATACTGACCTAATCACTCTTGTTTACAGATACCTGTCTGGGACACTGACCCAATCACTCTGTTTACAGGTACCTGCCTGGGACACTGACCCAATCACTCTGTTTACAGGTACCTGTCTGGGACACTGACCCAATCACTCTGTTTACAGGTACCTGTCTGGGACACTGACCCAATCACTCTGTTTACAGATACCTGTCTGGGACACTGACCCAATCACTCTGTTTACAGGTACCTATCTGGGACACTGACCCAATCACTCTGTTTACAGATACCTGTCTGGGACACTGACCCAATCACTCTGTTTACAGATACCTGTCTGGGACACTGACCCAATCACTCTGTTTACAGATACCTGTCTGGGACACTGACCCAATCACTCTGTTTACAGATAAATGTCTGGGACACTGACCCAATCACTCTGTTTACAGGTACCTGTCTGGGACACTGATCCAATCACTCTGTTTACAGATACCTGTCTGGGACACTGACCCAATCACTCTGTTTACAGATACCTGTCTGGGACACTGACCCAGTCACTCTGTTTACAGATACCTGTCTGGGACACTGACCCAGTCACTCTGTTTACAGATACCTGCTGATAACTGTTGGCACTGTGTACATCAAGTCCAACGAACTGTCCCGCAAGGATATCCTCAAGGACCTGGTGGAGATGTGCCGTGGTGTGCAGCATCCTTTACGAGGCCTCTTTCTGAGGAACTACCTGCTGCAGTGTACTAAGAATGTGCTGCCAGACAGTGTGGAGGATCAGAGGTATAGCCAGTTGTTGCTCTTGCTTTCAGTCCTTTATTAGAGTGTTGTCTCTTTGTTTAACAGTGATGTCGTACAGAGTACAGTCTTAATTGATTGTGTCATTCAAATGACTCCAGTTTGTGTGTGATTGTCTCATTCAAATGACTGTAGCTTGTGTGTGATTGATTGTCTCAGTCAGTTGACTCCAGCTTGTGGGTTATTGATTGTCTCAGTCATGTGACTGCTGCTTGTGTGTGTTTTGTGCTGTCTGTCAAGTGACCCCAGTCTATGTGTCTTGTATGTTGTACTGTTTCACTTACACACTGGACACTGAAGAATCAACAAAAACTCAGGTTTACTAGGTATGGCACTCACTGTGTGGGTTCTGGGGCTCATTGTGAGGAAAACAACAATAAACCCACAGCCTCCCCACAACCTTCTCACGGCCTCCCCACAGCCTTCCCACGCCTCCCCAAGGCCTCCCCACAGCCTTTCCACAGCCTCCCCACAGCAAGCCTCTTTTAGGAGTTGACTAACTGGGAGCTTCATTCGAGGTCAGAGCGGCAAGAAACAGTTACATGCACACAAAGCCAGAAAAATGGATGTACATGCAAAACTCAGGCCCTGGCACAAAGCTCAAGTCCAAATGGATGAACAAACAGGACTTTCCCCTGGAGCTTACAGCAGTCAAAAATGAAGGAGGAGCCAGACAGCTCTCTGCGAGTGTCTTCATATTGAACAGACTCCAGAACATGGCTGGCAAGACTGCTCTTTTCTGAAGGAGATGCAAATCAGGCCCAGTCACCCTGACAACCAAGCTTTGAGAAAGCCTGAAAGACCTGAAACTGACATTGCAGTTTATGGGCACAGTGGATTAAGCTCATGACTAGAGATTGCTGAAGATGAAGAAATACTGCCTCAGTCATATGACCCGACCTTTGGTGCTGTCTCAGTCTAGTGACCCCCCAACTTGTTAGTATGTCATGTATAAGTCTAGTGACCGCCAACTTGTCAGTATGTCATCTATAAGTCTAGTGACCCCCCAACTTGTCAGTATGTCATGTATAAGTCTAGTGACCCGCCAACTTGTCAGTATGTCATGTATAAGTCTAGTAACCCACCAACTTGTCAGTATGTCATGTATAAGTCTAGTGACCCCCCAACTTGTTAGTATGTCATGTCTAAGTCTAGTGACCGCCAACTTGTCAGTATGTCATGTATAAGTCTAGTAACCCACCAACTTGTCAGTATGTCAGGTATAAGTCTAGTGACCCACCAACTTGTCAGTGTGTCATGTCTAAGTCTAGTGACCACCAACTTGTCAGTATGTCATGTATAAGTCTAGTGACCTCCCAACTTGTTAGTATGTCATGTATAAGTCTAGTGACCTGCCAACTTGTCAGTGTGTCATGTATAAGTCTAGTGACCACCAACTTGTCAGTATGTCATGTATAAGTCTAGTGACCTCCCAACTTGTTAGTATGTCATCTATAAGTCTAGTGACCCGCCAACTTGTCAGTATGTCATGTATAAGTCTAGTGACCCCCCAACTTGTCAGTATATCATGTATAAGTCTAGTGACCCACCAACTTGTCAGTGTGTCAGGTATAAGTCTAGTGACCCGCTCCAACTTGTCAGTATGTCATGTCTAGTGACCCCGCAACTTGTCAGTGTGTCATGTATAAGTCTAGTGACCCCCCCCCCCCCCCCCCTAAATTGTCAGTCTATCATGTATAAGTCTAGTGACCCGCCAACTTGTCAGTGTGTCATGTATAAGTCTAGTGACCCACCAACTTGTCAGTCTGTCATGTATAAGTCTAGTGACCCCCCAACTTGTCAGTCTGTCATGTATAAGTCTAGTGACCCACCAACTTGTTAGTATGTCATCTATAAGTCTAGTGACCCACCAACTTGTCAGTCTGTCATGTATAAGTCTAGTGACCCCCCAACTTGTCAGTCTATCATGTATAAGTCTAGTGACCCACCAACTTGTCAGTCTGTCATGTATAAGTCTAGTGACCCACCAACTTGTCAGTCTGTCATGTATAAGTCTAGTGACCCCCCAACTTGTCAGTCTGTCATGTATAAGTCTAGTGACCCCCCAACTTGTCAGTATGTCATCTATAAGTCTAGTGACCCACCAACTTGTTAGTATGTCATCTATAAGTCTAGTGACCCACCAACTTGTTAGTATGTCATCTATAAGTCTAGTGACCTCCCAACTTGTTAGTATGTCATCTATAAGTCTAGTGACCCACCAACTTGTCAGTATGTCATCTATAAGTCTAGTGACCTCCCAACTTGTCAGTATGTCATCTATAAGTCTAGTGACCCACCAACTTGTCAGTCTGTTATGTATAAGTCTAGTGACCCGCCAACTTGTCAGTCTGTCATGTATAAGTCTAGTGACCCACCAACTTGTCAGTCTGTCATGTATAAGTCTAGTGACCCACCAACTTGTCAGTGTGTCATGTCTAAGTCTAGTGACCCACCAACTTGTCAGTGTGTCATGTCTAAGTCTAGTGACCCACCAACTTGTCAGTGTGTCATGTATAAGTCTAGTGACCCACCAACTTGTCAGTATGTCATGTATAAGTCTAGTGACCCACCAACTTGTCAGTATGTCATGTATAAGTCTAGTGACCCACCAACTTGTCAGTATGTCATGTATAAGTCTAGTGACCCACCAACTTGTCAGTATGTCATGTATAAGTCTAGTGACCCACCAACTTGTCAGTATGTCATGTATAAGTCTAGTGACCCACCAACTTGTCAGTATGTCATCTATAAGTCTAGTAACCCGCCAACTTGTCAGTATATCATGTATAAGTCTAGTAACCCCAAGTTAATGAATCAGGTTTGGAAACAGATATAGCAGCACATGAATGGATACATCCTGTTGGAACTGGCAAGGGATGGAGAAGCATGAACACACAAGCCAAATGGCCAAGCATTGTGACCTCAGGAATGATGCTGACTGGCCTTCCCAAGGGCAGATCTAAAATTGTGGATCATATGTAGAGACACTGTTGTTATCTTGTTGGTTGCCTTAGGGACTTTCAGAAACACAGCAGCTGGTTGTCTGGGGGACCTTTAGAAACACAGCTGCTGGTTGTCTGGGGGACCTTTAGAAACACTACCGGTTGTCTTAGAGACCTTTAGAAACACAGCAGCTGGTTGTCTGGGGGACCTTTAGAAACACAGCTGCTGGTTGTCTGTGGGGACCTTTAGAAACACAGCTGCTGGTTGTCTTTGAGACCTTTAGAAACACAGCTGCTGGTTGTCTGGGGGACCTTTAAAAACACAGCTGCTGGTTGTCTGGGGGACCTTTAGAAACACAGCTGCTGGTTGTCTGGGGGACCTTTAGAAACACAGCTGCTGGTTGTCTTAGGGACCTTTAGAAACACAGCTGCTGGGTGTCTGGGGGACCTTTAGAAACACAGCTGCTGGTTGTCTTAGGGACCTTTAGAAACACAGCTGCTGGTTGTCTGGGGGACCTTTAGAAACACAGCTGCTGGTTGTCTGGGGGACCTTTAGAAACACAGCTGCTGGTTGTCTTAGAGACCTTTAGAAACACAGCTGCTGGTTGTCTGGGGGACCTTTAGAAACACAGCTGCTGGTTGTCTTAGGGACCTTTAGAAACACAGCTGCTGGTTGTCTTAGGGACCTTTAGAAACACAGCTGCTGGTTGTCTTAGGGACCTTTAGAAACACAGCTGCTGGTTGTCTGGGGGACCTTCAGAAACATGGCTGCTGTTTTATTGGTTGTCTGGGGGACCTTCAGAAACATGGCTGCTGTTTTATTGGTTGTCTGGGGGACCTTCAGAAACATGGCTGCTGTTTTATTGGTTGTCTGGGGGACCTTCAGAAGCACAGCTGCTGGTTGTCTGGGGGACCTTCAGAAACATGGCTGCTGTTTTATTGGTTGTCTGGGGGACCTTCAGAAACATGGCTGCTGTTTTATTGGTTGTCTGGGGGACCTTAAGAAACATGGCTGCTGTTTTATTGGTTGTCTGGGGGACCTTCAGAAACACAGCTGCTGGTTTTCTTACTGGTTGTCTGGGGGTCCTTCTGAAACACAGCTTCTGAGTGTCTTGCTGGTTGTCTGGGGGACATTCAGAAAGGTGTTCATCACAGTCTGGCTGCTGGGGCTGATTAGACAGAACTGCTAGTTATTAAATGTGAATGAGTGAGTTGTGACATGTGAATGTTTAAGTTAGTGAATGTGAATGAGTTAGTTATGACATGTGAATGTTTGAGTTATTGAATGTGAATGAGTGAGTTATGACATGTGAATGTTTAAGTTAGTGAATGTGAATGAGCGAGTTATGACATGTGAATGCTTAAGTTATTGAATGGGAATAAGTGAGTTATGACATGTGAATGTTTAAGTTATTGAATGAGTGAGTTATGACATGTGAATGTTTAAATAAGTGATGTGAATGAGTGAGTTGTGACATGTGAATGTTCAAGTTAGTGAATGTGAATAAGTGAGTTGTGACATGTGAATGTTTGAGCCATTGAACTTGAATGTAATATATTTCTTCTTTCTGTAGTAATGAGAGTTCTGGTGGTGAATCGGGTACAGTAATGGATTCGGTGGATTTCATTCAGCTCAACTTTGCTGAGATGAACAAGTTGTGGGTGCGGATGCAACACCAAGGCCACTCCCGAGACCGGGAGCGGAGGGAGAATGAGAGACGGGAACTGAGGATCCTGGTGGGCACCAACCTGGTCCGCCTGAGCCAGCTGGAGTGTATTGATGTGACCAAGTTCAAGCAGGTGTGTGGTGGCATACTATATCTTATTGTCTGTCTCTTAAAGCAGACTTATCTTGTCTGTCTCTTGTCTGACAGATCTGTATCGATGGGACCAAGTTCAAGCAGGTGTGTGGTGGCATACTATTTCTTGTTATTTCTCTTAGGGACTAGTGCTCTCTCACACTCTCACTCTCTCTCTTGTCTGACAGATCTATACCAAGTTTCTCTCCTCCCCCCCTCTCTCTCTCACACACACACATGCACACATGTGCACGCACGCACACGCATACACATCAGACAGATCTGTATTGATGTGGCTAAGTTCAGGCATCATGGCAGACTTGTCCTGTTGTTCTGGTCTGAAAGATTTGATCTCAATGATTAGTTTGCTTGCCTTCCTGTAAACTTTCAAGTTATCTTCACTACACTCCGGACAGAGATGTTTAGACATCCCCTGTCAGACATCCCCTGTAAAACATCCCCTGTCAGACATCCCCTGTAAAACATCCCCTGTCAGACACCCCCTGTAAAACATCCTCTGTTAGACATCCCCTGTTAGACATCCCCTGTCAGACATCCCCTGTCAGACACCCCCTGTAAAACATTCCCTGTCAGACATGACATCCCATGTCAGACATCCCCTGTAAGACATCCCCTGTCAGACACCCCCTGTAAAACACCCCTTGTAAAACATCCCCTGTAAAACATCTCCTGTCAGACATCCCCTGTAAAACATCCCCTGTAAAACATCTCCTGTAAAACATCTCCTGTCAGACATCCCCTATTAGCACCTCATGTGTAATAGTGCCAGTCCTGTGCTGGTTGACAGGACTTCTCATACCTCCAGTGTGCCTCTCATGCCTTGCTGTGATGATTTTTACTCCAACTTTCACATTGCCAGCAGCGACATGGACACATTAATAGAAAAATGTCCCCCAAACATGCTGTGATTCCAGCCATGTTTGAAGGGAAAGAACTTGTATGAGGTAAAAAGTCTGGTTTGAAGGGAAAGAACTTGTGTGAGATATAAAGTCTTGGTTTGAAGGAAGAGAGCTAATGTGAGGTATAAAGTCTGGATTGAACGGAGAGAGCTAGTGTGAGGTATAAAGTCTGGGTTGAAAGGAGAAAGCTAATGTGAGCTATAAAGTTTGGGTTAAAGGGAGAGAACTAGTTTGAGGTATAAAGTCTGGGTTGAAAGGAGAGAGCTAATGTGAGGTATAAAGTCTGGGTTGAAGGGAGAGAGCTAGTGTGAGCTATAAAGTTTGGGTTAAAGGGAGAGAACTAGTTTGAGGTATAAAGTCTGGGTTGAAAGGAGAGAGCTAATGTCAGCTATAAAGTCTTGGTTAAAGGGAGACAACTAGTGTGAGGTATAAAGCCTAGTTTAAAGGGAGAGAAATAGTGTGAGGTATACAGTCTGGGTTGAAGAGTGAGAGCTAGTATGAGGTTTAAAGTCTGGGTTGAAGGGAGAGAACTAGTTTGAGGTATAAAGTCTGTGTTGAAGGGAGAGAACTAGTGTGAGGTATACAGTCTGGGTTGAAGAGTGAGAGCTAGTGTGAGGTATAAAGTCTGGGTTGAAGGGAGAGAACTAGTGTGAGGTATAAAGTCTGGGTTGAAGGGAGAGAACTAGTGTGAGGTATAAAGCCTAGTTTAAAGGGAGAGAACTAGTATGAGGTATACAGTCTGGGTTGAAGAGTGAGAGCTAGTGTGAGGTATAAAGTCTGGGTTGAAGGGAGAGAACTAGTGTGAGGTATAAAGTCTAGGTTGAAGGGAGAGAACTAGTGTGAGGTATAAAGTCTAGGTTGAAGGGAGAGAACTAGTGTGAGGTATAAAGTCTAGGTTGAAGGGAGAGAACTAGTGTGAGGTATAAAGTCTGGTTTGGGTGGTGGAATAGAGAGAGAGTATGCGGTATAAATGTTTGAGGGATGTGGAAGTCTTGTTTGCAATAACTAACAATGTCATCTCTATCTGCAGTATGTGCTGCCTGGAGTCTTGGAACAAGTGGTCAATTGTAAGGATGCCATTGCCCAGGAGTACCTCATGGAGTGTATCATTCAGGTATATTTTATAATGGAAATAAACTTTCCGTCCTTTTTAGAACCAAATTTTTCGTTATTTGAAGCCCTGCTCTGGCTTTTGCCAGGGGCCGCAATATAGCCTGGCCATAAATATGGCCTAAAGGCTGAACATGGTTTCTGGGACCTCTCTACGGTGATCCTTATCCACATGGTGGCACTTTGTGTCATTGGGTGTTTTTCGTATGATGACCTGGTGGGGTAGAAAGTTAGTCAGTATTTTTCATTTCTGTGATGTGTCTCTCAGACCATGTATTGTTATGTCTTCATATCTCAAGTCCTGTAACAAGTATATTCTGTTTTTTAATCAGTAACTCATTCCACTAATCAGTGAAACAATATGTTTGTGTGATCCAGTAATCAGTGAGCTGTGGTGGTGTTGTGTGATCCAGTAATCAGTGAGCTGTGGTGGTGTTGTGTGATCCAGTAATCAGTGAGCTGTGGTGGTGTGTGATCCAGTAATCAGTGAGCTGTGGTTGTGTTGTGTGATCCAGTAATCAGTGAGCTGTGGTGGTATTGTGTGATCCAGTAATCAGTGAGCTGTGGTGGTGTTGTGTGATCCAGTAATCAGTGAGCTGTGGTTGTGTTGTGTGATCCAGTAATCAGTGAGCTGTGGTGGTGTTGTGTGATCCAGTAATCAGTGAGCTGTGGTTGTGTTGTGTGATCCAGTAATCAGTGAGCTGTGGTTGTGTTGTGTGATCCAGTAATCAGTGAGCTGTGGTTTTGTTGTGTGATCCAGTAATCAGTGAGCTGTGGTGGTGTTGAATCAGTACACCTGCTGAGTACAGTTTTCTGCTCTCATTCACAAGTGTTTCCTGTTTGCCCAGGTGTTCCCTGATGAGTTCCATCTACAGTCTCTGAGTTCCTTCCTGAGAGCTTGTGCTGAGCTGCATCCCAATGTCAACGTCAAGAACATCATCATTGCATTGATAGATAGGTGAGGCGGCCCTTTCAAAGAACATCATCATTGCATTGATAGATAGGTGAGGCGGCCCTTTCAAAGAACATCATCATTGCATTGATAGATAGGTGAGGCGGCCCTTTCAAAGAACATCATCATTGCATTGATAGATAGGTGAGACGGCCCTTTCAAAGAACATCATCATTGCATTGATAGATAGGTGAGACGGCCCTTTCAAAAAACATCATCATCGCATTGATAGATAGGTGAGGCGACCCTTTCAAAGAACATCATCATTGCATTGATAGATAGGTGAGACGACCCTTTCAAAGAACATCATCATTGCATTGATAGATAGGTGAGACGGCCCTTTCAAAGAACATCATCATCGCATTGATAGATAGGTGAGGCGGCCCTTTCAAAGAACATCATCATTGCATTGATAGGTGAGGCGACCCTTTCAAAGAACATCATCATTGCATTGATAGATAGGTGAGGCGACCCTTTCAAAGAACATCATCATTGCATTGATAGATAGGTGAGGCGACCCTTTCAGTGTTGGAGTGAGCCATCTCAGTGACATATAGTAGATATGTGAGGTTGTTGGTGTGGCCGATTTGTAAGGGTCTGATGTGTTGGGGTAATATGTTGTTGTGGTGGATATGTGAAGATATGCGAGGGTAATATGTTGTTGTGGTAGAAATGTGAAGATATGCGAGGGTAATATGTTGTTGTGGTGGATATGTGAAGATATGTGAGGGTAATATGTTGTTGTGGTAGAAATGTGAAGATATGCGAGGGTAATATGTTGTTGTGGTGGATATGTGAAGATAAGTGAGGGAGATATGTTGGTGTGGCACATTTGTAAGTTTGATATGTGATGGTGATATGTTGGTATGGTGGATTTTTAAAGGTGATATGTTGATGTGGTGGATATGTGAGAGTGGTTGTTGGTGTGTGTGATATGTGAGAATGATATGTTGATGTGTGTGATATGTTGGTGTGGTGATATTTTGATGTTTGTGACATGTGAGACATTTTTGCTGTATGTGCTATGTGAGGTGATATGTTGGTGTGTGGGATATGATGCTATGTTGATGTGTGTGGTATGTAAGAGTGATATGTTGATGTGTGGATATGGGGGAGATATATGTTGATACTTATGATATATGAGAGAGATTGTTGGTGTGTGTGTGATGTGAGGATGATATGTGATGATGATATGTTGGTATTGTGGATATGTGAATATGATTTATTGGTGTGTGTGACATGTGAGGGTGATATGTTAGTGTGTGTATGATATGTGAAGGTGACATATTGGTGTGATATGTTGATCTATGTGTGTGTATGATATGTGAGGGTGATATGTTGGTGTGTGTATGATATGTAAGGGTGATATGTTGGTGTGTGTATGCTATGTGAGTGTGATATATTAGTGTATGTGATATATGAGAGTGATATATTAGTATGTCTGTGTGATATTTGAGGGTGAAATATGATGTAGAAATCTCATCTAGAATGTCGATTGCATGTTTTTTTCCCACAGGTTGGCTGCATTTGCTCAGAATGAGGAAGGTTCTGGTATCCCTCCAGAGATCCAACTGTTTGATATCTTCTCCCAGCAGATCTCTCAAGTGATCCAGGTGAGGCCACATTGACACATCTCAGCTTTGGTCATCTCATGTTTGTTTTTATGCATTTATTTCACCATGAACGTCTGAGCCTTGTTGACATGATCTGCTGGTGTCAACTCACCTGTTCCTGTTAGATGTGATTGTTTTTGATGATACTGGGTCAGATATATTCACAAGTTGAACACAATTTTATCCTAAAAAGGTTAACCTGGAATAGAATGAATGTTTCTGCAAAATAGCAGGACTAGGAGTTCTGCTGACCTGC
Organism: Candidula unifasciata; assembly: GCA_905116865.2. NCBI lineage: Eukaryota > Metazoa > Mollusca > Gastropoda > Stylommatophora > Geomitridae > Candidula > Candidula unifasciata. The sequence goes on along the minus strand of CAJHNH020005780.1, from coordinate 151,868 downwards.
GTTACTTCAGTTTTAGTTGTATTTATTTTCATGCTAAATCTCCTAGCCCACAACAGCAAACACAAAAATACCTTTGAATTGCAAGAAACAGATTTTTGTAAGTGAAACCTGTCAGATGTGTACCTATTTGAGCACATGCATTATTTAGCTTTATTTGGTTCTCTCTGCGTCTCTGTCTGTGTCAAAAACTGTAAACGTTGTCTCTGCACCATATCTCAGCCTGTGTGATTGTTCATAATATTGTTCTTGAAACATGGGTAGCATGCCTTGGACTTCCACTTACATAGAGGAGAGTCAGTGTGTGCTGTTCTGAAGTCAGTGACATGTTGTGTTGACAGAGTCGGCCAGACATGCCTCCGGAGGACATCGTCTCCCTGCAGGTGGCCCTCATCAACCTGGCCCTCAAATGTTACCCGGACAAGGTGGACTATGTGGACAAAGTCCTGGAGACCACAGAGGACATTTTCAACAGGCTCAACTTGGACCAGTAAGTTGTGCCTCCGACCTCTTATCTGTGATCTTTTTTCTACTGTTCTTGTGTTTTCTTGGATTCCTGAACTGTTCTTTTGTTGTCTTGGGTTCCTCATCTGTTCCCTGGTTGTCCTAGGTTCCTCATTGTTCCCTGGTTGTCCTGGGTTCCTCATCTGTTCCCTGGTTGTCCTGGGTTCCTCATCTGTTCGATGGTTGTCTTGGGTTCCTCATCTGTTCCCTGGTTATCTTGGGTTCCTCTTCTGTTCCCTGGTTGTCTTGGGTTCCTCATCTGTTCCCTGGTTGTCTTGGGTTCCTCATCTGTTCCCTGGTTATCTTGGGTTTCTCACCTGCTCTCTTAGGGATCATGTTTACACTTGTCTGTCTTGTACTCATAATATTATGTGTTGGTTGATTTCGAGGGTTCTGAATCGAGAACACTGGAACTAGCTGCTCATGGGGATAATCAGTAGAGGTACCTTAAGATGGCTGCTGTATGCAAGGACTTAGCACATGGGTGAATATCTGATGTGCAGTAATACTGATCATGATAACATAACTAAATATTGTATTGTAACTGTCACATGTCAGGCAACCATGACAACATGTCACATACACAGATAAACGCTATGACAGGATATATCCCTCGCCAATTACCCTTAAAAGATTGGTTGACACATTACTTTGTGGTTTACAGCTAGGCTGTGGATATGTCAACCTGTCAGCCAGACACATCTAACTGCAGCAGATCTTTAATTATTAGCCTGTTCTGACATGTTTGTAAAGGGGCAGTTGCTCAATTTTGTTTCCCTGGAATGCACAGGAAGTATGTAACACGTATCCTCATGTTTCCCTGGAATGCACAGGAAGTATGTAACACGTATCCTCATCTCCACATGCACACCTTGGTGTGAAATCTGCATGAACTCAGTGTGAGTGGCTGCAAGGCAAACAGAACTGAGACATGGACTTCTGCTTGGCATCTGGTCTCTGTGCATGTGGAGAACTTTTGTTAACTATGTCGCACTAAAAAGCAACATTGATTGTGTTTGCGCCTGTGTTTAGGAGTCAAGATATGAATATAGATACTAAAACTAGCGTTAAGAGGCTTTTGATGTGAATCAGATGGCTTTTTTAAAGCCATATTGGCTTCAGCCTCAGTGATAGAGGTCATAGGGTCACGGCATGAGTCACATATTGTTTGTTTGTTTTATTGCCCAGGGAATGTATTCCAGTTGAGGCTTCATTCTGTTTCTGTTTACTTATTACTGTTTTTGTGTATATAGATTTAGAAATAACAGTTTTATTATTAAACTTGTGCAAATTGGTTGTTTGTAAAGGATGTTATGGGTTTGGCACCTGTTCATGTGACCCACCCCCCTCCCCCCTTTTTTTTTAAAGAGCTGATTATGTGACAGGGTTAACAAGGATCCAGTGTACTGGCTGCAGGAAATAGAGCCGTTGAGCGAATGGGGTCCTTATGTGTAAATTCCATGCACAAGCCTTTATAATGGGATGGATCAGGAGCTAATAAGGGAAGAGCCTTGGAAGAAACCTTAGTGGGATCAGAGTGTGTCTGTGCTAGTGCATTCCAGTCAAGTTGACATTGAGGGGCCAGGGCATACAGGCTCTGCCATTGATTAGGCCCTAGTTGCTAAGAGGGCTGGAACATGATGCCAGGGCATACAGGCTCTGCCATTGATCAGGTCCTAGTGACTAGAAGGGCTGGACCATGATGCCAGGGCATACAGGCTCTGCCATTGATCAGGTCCTAGTGACTAGAAGGGCTGGACCATGAGGCCAGGGCATACAGGCTCTGCCATTGATCAGGCCCTAGTGACTAGAAGGGCTGGACCATGAGGCCAGGGCATACAGGCTCTGCCATTGATCAGGCCCTAGTGACTAGAAGGGCTGGACCATGAGGCCAGGGCATACAGGCTCTGCCATTGATCAGGCCCTAGTGACTAGAAGGGCTGGACCATGAGGCCAGGGCATACAGGCTCTGCCATTGATTAGGTCCTAGTGACTAGAAGGGCTGGACCATGAGGCCAGGGCATACAGGCTCTGCCATTGATCAGGTCCTAATGACTAAGAGGGCTGGACCATGAGACCAGGGCATACAGGCTCTGCCATTGATCAGGTCCTAATGACTAGGAGGGCTGGACCATGATGCCAGGGCATACAGGCTCTGCCATTGATCAGGTCCTAATGACTAGGAGGGCTGGACCATGATGCCAGGGCATACAGGCTCTGCCATTGATCAGGTCCTAATGACTAGGAGGGCTGGACCATGAGGCCAGGGCATACAGGCTCTGCCATTGATCAGGTCCTAGTGACTAGAAGGGCTGGACCATGAGGCCAGGGCATACAGGCTCTGCCATTGATCAGGCCCTAGTGACTAGAAGGGCTGGACCATGAGGCCAGGGCATACAGGCTCTGCCATTGATCAGGCCCTAGTGACTAGAAGGGCTGGACCATGAGGCCAGGGCATACAGGCTCTGCCATTGATCAGGTCCTAATGACTAGGAGGGCTGGACCATGATGCCAGGGCATACAGGCTCTGCCATTGATCAGGTCCTAGTGACTAGGAGGGCTGGACCATGAGACCAGGGCATACAGGCTCTGCCATTGATTAGGTCCTAATGACTAGGAGGGCTGGACCATGATGCCAGGGCATACAGGCTCTGCCATTGATCAGGCCCTAGTGACTAGAAGGGCTGGACCATGAGGCCAGGGCATACAGGCTCTGCCATTGATCAGGTCCTAATGACTAGGAGGGCTGGACCATGATGCCAGGGCATACAGGCTCTGCCATTGATCAGGCCCTAGTGACTAGAAGGGCTGGACCATGAGGCCAGGGCATACAGGCTCTGCCATTGATCAGGTCCTAATGACTAGGAGGGCTGGACCATGATGCCAGGGCATACAGGCTCTGCCATTGATCAGGTCCTAGTGACTAGGAGGGCTGGACCATGAGGCCAGGGCATACAGGCTCTGCCATTGATCAGGTCCTAATGACTAGGAGGGCTGGACCATGATGCCAGGGCATACAGGCTCTGCCATTGATCAGGTCCTAGTGACTAGAAGGGCTGGACCATGAGGCCAGGGCATACAGGCTCTGCCATTGATCAGGTCCTAATGACTAGGAGGGCTGGACCATGATGCCAGGGCATACAGGCTCTGCCATTGATCAGGTCCTAGTGACTAGGAGGGCTGGACCATGAGGCCAGGGCATACAGGCTCTGCCATTGATCAGGTCCTAATGACTAGGAGGGCTGGACCATGATGCCAGGGCATACAGGCTCTGCCATTGATCAGGTCCTAGTGACTAGAAGGGCTGGACCATGAGGCCAGGGCATACAGGCTCTGCCATTGATCAGGTCCTAATGACTAGGAGGGCTGGACCATGAGGCCAGGGCATACAGGCTCTGCCATTGATCAGGTCCTAGTGACTAGGAGGGCTGGACCATGAGGCCAGGGCATACAGGACCAGATACTATACACTTTTGTTTGTGTTGCTGTGGTAACAGGCCTGACTAACGGGATGTTTCTGCTTGACCTTGTCACAGTGTAGAGCACGGCAGCCCCGTGTCCAAGGAGCTGATGAGACTGATGAAGATTCCTGTGGACACCTACAACAACATCCTGACAGTGCTGGAGCTGCAGCACTTCGGCCCCTTGTTCGAGTACTTTGATTACAAGGGCAGGCAACTCATGAGCTCTCACATTATCACCAATGCCCTGGAGAATGAGACATTGATCCCCGCACAGGAAAATGTGAGTCTGGTTAGCTCTCTATCCCCGCACAGGAGAATGTGAGTCTGGTTAGCTCTCTATCCCCCCACAGGAGAATGTGAGTCTGGTTAGCTCTCTATCCCCACACAGGAGAATGTGAGTCTGGTTAGCTCTCTATTCCCACAAAGGAGAATGTGAGTCTGGTTAGCTCTCTATCCCCGCACAGGAGAATGTGAGTCTGGTTAGCTCTCTATCCCCGCACAGGAGAATGTGAGTCTGGTTAGCTCTCTATCCCCACACAGGAGAATGTGAGTCTGGTTAGCTTTCTATTCCCACACAGGAGAATGTGAGTCTGGTTAGCTCTCTATCCCCACACAGGAGAATGTGAGTCTGGTTAGCTCTCTATTCCCACACAGGAGAATGTGAGTCTGGTTAGCTCTCTATCCCCACACAGGAGAATGTGAGTCTGGTTAGCTCTTTATCCCCGCACAGGAGAATGTGAGTCTGGTTAGCTCTCTATCCCCACACAGGAGAATGTGAGTCTGGTTAGCTCTCTATCCCCGCACAGGAGAATGTGAGTCTGGTTAGCTCTTAATCCCCGCACAGGAGAATGTGAGTCTGGTTAGTTCTCTATCCCCACACAGGAGAATGTGAGTCTGGTTAGCTCTCTATCCCCGCACAGGAGAATGTGAGTCTGGTTAGCTCTCTATCCCCGCACAGGAGAATGTGAGTCTGGTTAGTTTTCTCTCTCTCTGTGTGGCTTCCTCTCCATCTCCCCCCCCTCTCTCTCTCTCTCTCTCTGATATCCTCTCCATCCCCTCTTTCTCTCTCTCTCTGACATCCTCTCCATCCCCCCTCTCTCTCTCTCCGACATCCTCTCCATCCCACCCCTCTCTCTGACATCGTCTGCATCCTCCCCTCTCTCTCTCTGACATCCTCTCCATCCTCCCCTCTCTCTCTCTCACTCTCTGGGTTGTCACACTAGTAGAATGGACTGGGTTGTCACACTGGTTGTATGGACTGGGTTGTCACACTGGTTGTATGGACTTGGTTGTCACACTGGTTGTATGGACTGGGTTGTCACACTGGTTGTATGGACTGGGTTGTCACACTGGTTGTATGGACTGGGTTGTCACACTGGTTGTATGGACTGGGTTGTCACACTGGTTGTATGGACTGGGTTGTCACACTGGTTGTATGGACTTGGTTGTCACACTGGTTGTATGGACTGGGTTGTCACACTGGTTGTATGGACTGGGTTGTCACACTGGTTGTATGGACTGGGTTGTCACACTGGTTGTATTGACTGGGTTGTCACACTGGTTGTATGGACTGGGTTGTCACACTGGTTGTATGGACTGGGTTGTCACACTGGTTGTATGGACTGGGTTGTCACACTGGTTGTATGGACTGGGTTGTCACACTGGTTGTATGTCCAGAATTAATCTTCTTCTTCTTTGCGTTCACCGACTGTAAACTTTGGCGGAAAGATCTGGTTGTTCGTCCACTTCTGGATTGCAGTCCTGTTCCAGAATCTGAGTGGTGCGTGTGCATCCATTTGACAGATCTGACTAATTTGTATGCAGACTGCTGGTTCCTTACCTCTCAGGCAGATGCACTCCGACTTCGATGAAAGCTCCCAATTAGTCGACTCTTAAGACATGCTTTTGAGTAGGCAGTGGGTCTATTCTTATTTTCCCTATAAAAGGGCCCCCGAACCCACGCGGGAATCCAGAATTAATGTGGTCACCCTTACGTCAGCAGTACTTTGTATACTGACGGCCATACGCATCTGCACACGCGCATGCATGCACGCACACTCACACACTCAACTTGATGACACCATCAAGGTAAAAGTAACAGTCAGCATGAGACTCAATGAGTTCATGTTTTCACAGACATCTTTCCTTGTCTTTCTTTGGTTCCCTTGCCTAGTATCTTCCCATATAAATCTCATTTTCCTTTGTCACCTCTTCTGTTGATATTACACTGAGCTGTCACTGTCCTGCAACTGTTGGAGGATGTGTCAGCTGTCACTGTCCTGCAACTGTTGGAGGATGTGTCAGCTGTCACTGTCCTGCAACTGTTGGAGGATGTGTCAGCTGTCACTGTCCTGCAACTGTTGGAGGATGTGTCAGCTGTCACTGTCCTGCAACTGTTTGGAGGATGTGTCAGCTGTCACTGTCCTGCAACTGTTGGAGGATGTGTCAGCTGTCACTGTCCTGCAACTGTTGGAGGATGTGTCAGCTGTCACTGTCCTGCAACTGTTGGAGGATGTGTCAGCTGTCACTGTCCTGCAACTGTTGTAGGATGTGTCAGCTGTCACAGTCCTGCAACTGTTGGAGGATGTGTCAGCTGTCACTGTCCTGCAACTGTTGGAGGATGTGTCAGCTGTCACTGTCCTGCAACTGTTGGAGGATGTGTCAGCTGTCACAGTCCTGCAACTGTTGGAGGATGTGACAGCAGTAGTTTGTGTCTGCTTGTCCAGGTGGACGCCATCCTCAACATTGTCAGCTGTATGGTACAAGATCAGAATGATCAGCCAGAGGAGCCAGACGATCCCGAGGATTTTGCTGAGGAGCAGGGACTCATGGGCAGATTCATACATTTGCTGCAGTCGGAGGACCCAAACCAACAGTTTCTGGTAACTGTTTCTGCTTGTTACGTTTGTTTATTAGTTCATTCAGGCTTGTTATTGTTGTTGTTTGTGTAGTTGACATATGTTCTGGTCAATGTGCCTGATAAATCACTTGGTAAATACTCACTTTCAGCTGCTGTGTCTTTAAAGTGACCTTCCAACATCTGACCCTTTAGGCAAGGGATATATATATATATATATATATATATATATATATATATATATATATATATATATATATATATATATATATATATATATATATATATATATATATATATATATATATATATATATAGATAGATAGAATCGTCACAGTGGTTGTGTATCTAGGATTGTCACACCGTTTGTGTGGCCAGGGTTGTCACACTGGTTGTGTGGCCAGGGTTGTCACACTGATTGTTTGGCAGGGATTGTCACACTGTTTGTGTTGCCAGGATGTTCACACTGGTTGTTTGGCCAGGGTTGTTACACTGGTTGTGTTTTCAGGATTATCATTTTATTTGTGTAATTCTGTAGAAGTTGAGAAAGTTTGGACAAGGTCTCTGGAAGTGTGTCAGATATGTCTGTAAATTGTGAATCATGATGTGGATTGTAATAGGTATGCATCGGAATGGTAGATGTTATAGATATGATTATGTGAGCAGGTTCTCACAATATATGCAATGGAATGATACCTGTCATAGATATGATTATGTGAGCAGGGTCTCACAATATATGCAATGGAATGATACCTGTCATAGTTATGATTATGTGAGCAGGTTCTCACAAAATATGCAAAAGAATGATACCTGTCGTAGTTATGATTATGTGAGCAGGTTCTCACAATATATGCAATGGAATGATACCTGTCATAGATATGATTATGTGAGCAGGTTCTCACAATATGTGCAATAGAATGATACCTGTCATAGATATGATTATGTAAGCAGTTTCTCACAATATTTGCAATAGAATGATACCTGTCATAGATATGATTATGGGAGCAGGTTTTCACAATATGTGCAATAGAATGATACCTGTCGTAGTTATGATTATGTGAGCAGGTTCTCACAATATATGCAATAGAATGATACCTGTCATAGTTATGATTACGTGAGCAGGTTCTCACAATATATGCAATGGAATGATACCTGTCATAGATATGATTATGTGAGCAGGTTCTCACAATATGTGCAATAGAATGATACCTGTCATAGATATGATTATGTGAGCAGGTTCTCACAATATGTGCAATAGAATGATACCTGTCATAGATATGATTATGTGAACAGGTTCTCACAATATGTGCAATAGAATGATACCTGTCATAGATATGATTATGTGAACAGGTTCTCACAATATGTGCAATGGAATGATACCTGTCATAGATATGATTATGTGAACAGGTTCTCACAATATGTGCAATAGAATTATACCTGTCATAGATATGATTATGTGAGCAGGTTCTCACAATATGTGCAATAGAATGATACCTGTCATAGATATGATTATGGGAGCAGGTTTTCACAATATGTGCAATAGAATGATACCTGTCGTAGTTATGATTATGTGAGCAGGTTCTCACAATATATGCAATAGAATGATACCTGTCATAGTTATGATTATGTGAGCAGGTTCTCACAATATATGCAATGGAATGATACCTGTCATAGATATGATTATGTAAGCAGTTTCTCACAATATATGCAATAGAATGATACCTGTCATAGATATGATTATGTGAGCAGGTTCTCACAATATGTGCAATAGAATGATACCTGTCATAGATATGATTATGTGAGCAGGTTCTCACAATATATGCAATAGAATGATACCTGTCATAGATATGATTATGTAAGCAGTTTCTCACAATATATGCAATAGAATGATACCTGTCATAGATATGATTATGTGAGCAGGTTCTCACAATATGTGCAATAGAATAATACCTGTCATAGATATGATTATGTAAGCAGTTTCTCACAATATATGCAATAGAATGATACCTGTCATAGATATGATTATGTGAGCAGGTTCTCACAATATATGCAATAGAATGATACCTGTCGTAGTTATGATTATGTGAGCAGGTTCTCACAATATATGCAATAGAATGATACCTGTCGTAGTTATGATTATGTGAGCAGGTTCTCAAAATATATGCAATAGAATGGTACCTGGCATAGATATGATAGAATGATACCTGCAATAGAATCTGTTACCTTGTTTAAAAAAAAAGAAAAGAAAAAAAAAAGGTCCCTTTACATGCCAAAAGTAGACTCATATTTTGATAGAGCAGTCGGCCCTCAAGGGTCAACATAACATCGGCCACCTTAACTTTCCATGGCTTTACCTGGTAAGCTGAGTCTGTTAGATTTCTGACCAGATACTGATCCTCTGACTTGTCTGTTAAATTTCTGACCAGACACTGATCCTCGGACTTGTCTGTTAGATTTCTGACCAGACACTGATCCACTGACTTGTCTGTTAGATTTCTGACCAGACGCTGATCCTCGGACTTGTCTGTTAGATTTCTGACCAGACGCTGATCCTCGGACTTGTCTGTTAGATTTCTGACCAGACGCTGATCCTCGGACTTGTCTGTTAGATTTCTGACCAGACGCTGATCCTCGGACTTGTCTGTTAGATTTCTGACCAGACACTGATCCACTGACTTGTCTGTTAGATTTCTGACCAGACGCTGATCCTCGGACTTGTCTGTTAGATTTCTGACCAGACGCTGATCCTCGGACTTGTCTGTTAGATTTCTGACCAGACGCTGATCCTCGGACTTGTCTGTTAGATTTCTGACCAGACGCTGATCCTCGGACTTGTCTGTTAGATTTCTGACCAGACACTGATCCACTGACTTGTCTGTTAGATTTCTGACCAGACACTGGTCCTCGGACTTGTCTGTTAGATTTCTGACCGGACTCTGATCCTCGGACTTGTCTGTTAGATTTCTGACCAGACGCTGATCCTCGGACTTGTCTGTTAGATTTCTGACCAGACGCTGATCCTCGGACTTGTCTGTTAGATTTCTGACCAGACACTGATCCACTGACTTGTCTGTTAGATTTCTGACCAGACACTGATCCTCTGACTTGTCTGTTAGATTTCTGACCAGACACTGATCCTCGGACTTGTCTGTTAGATTTCTGACCGGACGCTGATCCTCGGACTTGTCTGTTAGATTTCTGACCAGACACTGATCCTCTGACTTGTCTGTTAGATTTCTGACCAGACGCTGATCCTCTGACTTGTCTGTTAGATTTCTGACCAGACACTGATCCTCGGACTTGTCTGTTAGATTTCTGACCAGACACTGATCCTCTGACTTGTCTGAGAAATTAGATATTTGATCCATTACATATAATCTCATCTCATTCTTGTCCTCTTGTGTCTTCTGGCCCGCACTGAGAATCGAACCGGCTTGCTGGGGCTTGTACAGCTGGTTGCTGTACCTGTTAGTCACAGATACAACTCTTGTTAGAGTGAGTATCACAGATGCTCCCAGTGAAGACAGTCAGTGGAGAACTCAGCTCATGGTATCTAGTCCTTCTGAAGACATCAGTGCCCTTACCCCTCCCTGTAAGACAACAGCAGCAACCAAGATGATCTTGCCATGTGATGATCTTGCCATGTGATGATCTTGTGTATGAAGAAACATGTTGTTGTTGCAGATCTTGAACACAGCCAGGAAGCACTTTGGGGCTGGAGGGGACAAGAGGATCAAGTTCACACTTCCGCCGATCGTGTTTGCTGCCTACAGGCTGGCCTTCAGGTACAAGCTGCTGCAGGCCGAGGTAGGTGTACAGCCGAGGGTCAGGTACTTTATCTGCGGAGACATGATTGTAGATGTTTATCTGCAGAGACATGATTGTAGATGTTTATCTGTAAAGACATGATTGTAGATATTTATCTATAGAGATGTTGTCATGTAGACATGATTAAAGATGTTTATCTGTAGACACATGATTGTAGATATTTATCTGTAGAGATGTGATTGTAGATGTTGTCCTGAGGACATGATTGTAGATGTTTATCTGTGAGACATGATTGTAGATATTTATCTTTGGAGATAGGATTGTAGATGTTGTCCTGTGGACATGATCATAGATGTTTTTCTGTAGAGACATGACTGTATATATTTATCTGTAGAGACATGACTGTATATATTTATCTGTAGAGACATGACTGTATATATTTATCTGTAGAGACATGAATGTATATATTTATCTGTAGAGATGTGATTATAGACGTTGTCCTGTAGACATGATTGTACATATTTATCTGTAGAGACATGATTGTAGATATTTATCTGTAGAGATGTGATTGTAGATGTTTATCTATAGAGATATGAATGTATGTATTTATCTGTCAATGATTGTACATATTTATCTGTAGAGACATGATTGTAGATGTTTTCCTGTAGACATGATTGAAGATAATTATCTGTAGAGACGTGATTGTAGATGTTTTTCTTTAAAGATATGATTCTAGATATTTATCTGTAGAGATTTGATTGTAGATGTTGTCCTGTAGACATGATTGTAGATGATTATCTGTAAAGATGTGATTGTAGATATTTATCTGTCAATGATTGTAGATATTTATCTGTAGAGACATGATTGTAGATGTTGTCCTGTAGACATGATTGAAGATGATTATCTGTAGAGATGTGATTCTAGATATTTATCTGTGGAGATGTGATTGTAGATATTTATTGTAGAGACATAATTGTAGATATTTATCTGTAGAGACATGATTGTAGATATTTATTGTAGAGACATGATTGTAGATATTTATCTGTAGAGACAGAATTGTAGATGTTGTCCTGTAGACATGATTGTAGATGATTATCTGTAGAGATGTGATTGTAGATGTTTTTCTGTAGAGACATGATTGTAGATGTTTATCTGTGGAGATGTGACGGTAGATGTTTTATCTGTAGAGATACGAATGTATGTGTTTATCTGTCAATATATTTGTAGATGTTATCCTATAGAGACATGATTGTAGATATTCTCCTTTATTTTTTGTTACTGATACTATTCTGCAGAGATTGTTAAAGGGAGAAGTCAGATTTGTAGTTCTGGAAAGTAAAGGCGGCTGTAGTGATGTTTACCACATCACCCACTAAGTGTTGATTGGTCTGTAAAATATAGTTCTAGCCACATATGCCCAATATGCCTAAAGGCATTGAAAGGCAATGTCCTTTTACTAGAAGAAGGATTACAGATTTTGTCTTGTAGAGAGATGATTTGAAATGTTCATCTATAGACATGATTTGGATGTTTGTCCCTAGAGACATGATTGTAGATATTTTTTGTAGAGACAGAATAATAGATTATTTTAGATAACTTTTCTGCAGAGATTATTGAATGGAGAAGTCAGAATGTCACATTTGCCTTATAAAGAAGCTAGAGCACAGACACTCTCCTGTAGGGAAAGTATTGTATCAATGGTTATATGTCAGTGACCTTGCAGTTGTACAGTTCATTAGCAACATTTATAACATGACAGCAGAGCCAGCTGTAGACGATGTGTTGTGATTGTAGATGATGTGTTGTGATTGTAGATGATGTGTTGTGTTTTGGTTGTAAATGTTGTGTTTTGGTTGTAGATGATGTATTGTGGCTATATGAGTGACACCTGGACATGACAGTGAAGCCACCTGTAGGTGATAACTTGTGTTTATATGAGTGACACCTGGACAGCAGGTGCTTGCTTTGTTATCACAGCCCAATGTTGATTTGTGTTGTGTTCAGGATGACAACTGGGAGAAGAAATGTCAGAAGATCTTCCAGTTTTGCCATCAGACAATTGGAGCTCTGATTAAAGCAGAGCAGGCAGAGATTCCACTTCGGCTGTTTCTACAAGGTGCACTGGTGGCAGGACAGATTGGCTTTGAGAACTCTGAGACTGTTGCTTATGAGTTCTTGTCACAGGTGAGTTGTGGGGCCAGGGTTTGAATAAATCTGTGCAGTCACAGGTGAGTTGTTGGGCCAAGGTTTGAATAAATCTGTGCAGTCACAGGTGAGTTGTTGGGCCAAGGTTTGAGGAAATCTGTGTAGTCACTGGTGAGTTGTTGGGCCAAGGTTTGAGGAAATCTGTGTAGTCACAGGTGAGTTGTTGGGCCAAGGTATGAGGAAATCTGTGTAGTCACAGGTGAGTTGTTGGGCCAAGGTTTGAGGAAATCAGTGCAGTCATAGGTGAGTTGTTGTGCCAAGGTTTGAGGAAATCAGTGCAGTCACAGGTGAGTTGTTGGGCCAAGGTTTGAGGAAATCAGTGCAGTCACAGGTGAGTTGTTGGCCAAGGTTTGAGGAAATCAGTGCAGTCACTGGTGAGTTGTTGGGCCAAGGTTTGAGGAAATCAGTGCAGTCACTGGTGAGTTGTTGGGCCAAGGTTTGAGGAAATCAGTGCAGTCACAGGTGAGTTGTTGGGCCAAGGTTTAAGGAAATCAGTGCAGTCACAGGTGAGTTGTTGGGCCAAGGTTTAAGGAAATCAGTGCAGTCACAGGTGAGTTGTTGGGCCAAGGTTTGAGGAAATCAGTGCAGTCACAGGTGAGTTGTTGGGCCAAGGTTTAAGGAAATCAGTGCAGTCACAGGTGAGTTGTTGGGCCAAGGTTTGAGGAAATCAGTGCAGTCACAGGTGAGTTGTTGGGCCAAGGTTTAAGGAAATCAGTGCAGTCACTAGTAAGTTGTTGGGCCAAGGTTTAAGGAAATCAGTGCAGTCACAGGTGAGTTGTTGGGCCAAGGTTTGAGGAAATCAGTTTAGACACTGATTGAAAGAGTCTGCTATGCCACAGCCAAGGGTAGAGGAGAAATATAACAAGTTTGTGTGTTACCTTGCAGACCTCCTGAATAGCCGAATCAGTCAACAACAACAGACTATAAAGTGGAACTAGGTCAGCTTTACAAAAACATGACAAATGACAAAATGGATGTTGCAGCTAAAAAGCCTTCTTCAGTAGGCAAACAATTGTTTTATGTTAAAAAAAAAAAAAAAAAAAAAACTGAAATATTACAAATGCAATGACCTAGTATTTAGAGTTTGAGCCCTGAAGATATCTGAATATTATGACTCAAACATGAAACTCTGCTCATTAGATAAACGGAGAGGTTGTGATGGGGTGAATGCAGTGAAGTGATTGCAGCATATGTGTATATGTTGGGGTGTTCGAAAGGGAGGAGAGGTGGGTAGTGGGTTAAAACAATGAAGTCTCTGCAGGGAAGGAGAGCGGAATGGGCACAAATCAAAGAAAGGAGAGGGTACGCACACATAGGGTACATGAGGACAAACGATCAACGAATAAATGTTTGTGTTTCAGGCTTTCTCCATTTACGAGGATGAGATCAGCGACAGCAAAGCCCAGCTGTCGGCCATCACTCTCATCATTGCCACCCTGGAGCAGATGTCCTGTTTTGGCGAGGACAATCAGGAGCCCTTGTTTACCCAGTGTGCCCTGGCGGCCTCTAAACTGCTGAAGAAACCTGACCAGTGTCGTGGGGTTGCTATCAGCTCACATCTGTTCTGGTCAGGGAAGTCGCATGCACGTGGTGCAGAAGTAAGTTCAAGGTCTATCTCATATATCTGTCTCTGGGACAGTCTATCTCATATCTTTCTCTGGGACAGTCTATCTCATATCTGTCTTTGGGACAGTCTATCTCATATCTGTCTTTGGGACAGTCTATCTCACATCTGTCTTTGGGACAGTCTTCTCACATATCTTTCTTTGGGACAGTCTATCTCACATATCTGTCTTTGGGACAGTCTATCTCACATATCTGTCATTGGGACAGTCTATCTCACATATCTGTTTTTGGGACAGTCTATGTCACAAATCTGTCTTTGGGACAGTCTATCTCATATCTGTCTTTGGGACAGTCTATCTCACATATCTGTCTTTGGGACAGTCTATCTCATATATGTCTTTGGGACAGTCTATCTCATATATGTCTTTGGGACAGTCTATCTCACATCTGTCTTTGGGACAGTCTGTCTCACATCTGTCTTTGGGACAGTCTGTCTCACATATGTCTTTGGGACAATCTATCTCACATATCTGTCTTTGGGACAGTCTATCTCACATATCTGTCTTTGGGACAGTCTATCTCACATATCTGTTTTTGGGACAGTCTATCTCACATGTCTGTCTTTGGGACAGTCTATCTCACATATATGTCTTTGTGACAGTCTGTTTCAGATATTTGTCTGTGAGACAGTCTATCTCATATATGTCTCTGGCATAGTCTATCTCACATATCTGTCTTTGGGACAATTTATCTCAAATGTCTGTCTTTGGGACAATCTATCTCACATAACTGTCTTTGGGACAGTCTGTCTCACATATCTGTCTCTGGGACAGTCTGTTTTAAATATCTATCTGTGGGACAGTTTATCTCACATATCTGTCTTTTGGACAGTCTCACATATCTGTCTTTGGGACAGTCTGTCTCAACCCACAGGGGTATAGGAATAAAGGAAGGCCAAAAAGCAGACGGAGAGTCTTTGGGAAAGTCTGTCTCACATATCTGTCTTTAGGGCAGTCTGTCTCACATATATGTCTCTGGGACAGTCTATCTTACATATATGTTTCTGGGACAGTTATCTCATACCTGTCTGGGACAATCTATCTCAGGTATCTGTCTCTGAGATAGTCTATCTTATTTCTTACACTGGGACAGTGTATCTCATATTTGTCTCGGATATCTGTCTCATACAGTGCTGAAAGTCTGTGTTAGATGTCTGTCTGTTGTTTTATCATTTAGAGTTAACTGACTTGATCAGTGGTAATATCGTTTTATAATTTGGGAATGGGAATAGACCATGAGACAGAACAAGAAGAAGAGTGGAGAGATAACATACAGGCAAACCTTAGAGAGATAACATACAGGCAAACCTTAGACAGATAACATACAGGCAGACCTTAGACAGATAACATACAGGCAAACCTTAGAGAGATACAGGCAAACCTTAGTGAAAGGCAGTCAGGGAGATAACATACAGGCAAACCTTAGAGAGATAACATACAGGCAAACCTTAGAGAGATAACATACAGGCAAACCTTAGAGAGATAACATACAGGCAAACCTTAGTGAAAGGCAGTCAGGGAGATAACATACAGGCAAACCTTAGAGAGATAACATACAGGCAAACCTTAGACAGATAACATACAGGCAGACCTTAGAGAGATAACATACAGGCAGACCTTAGAGAGATAACATACAGGCAAACCTTAGAGAGATAACATACAGGCAAACCTTAGTGAAAGGCAGTCAGGGAGATATACAGGCAAACCTTAGTGAAAGGCAGTCCAGGAGATAACATACAGGCAAACCTTAGTGAAAGGCAGTCAGGGAGATAACATACATGCAAACCTTAGTGAAAGGCAGTCAGGGAGATAACATACAGGCAGTCAGGGAGATAACATACAGGCAAACCTTAGTGAAAGGCAGTCAGGGAGATAACATACAGGCAAACCTTAGAGAGATAACATACAGGCAAACCTTAGTGAAAGGCAGTCAGGGAGATAAAAGGAGATTCTACAACAAGGAACCTAAGCGACTCGGAATACTAAAGAAGAAAGGCTACAGTGTGAAGACTAGATGTTGTGACAATCTTGTTTGATCATTGACAGCTGCATGATGGCAAGAGAGTCTCTGACTGTCTGAAGAAAGGAGTCAAGATTGCCAACCAGTGCATGGACAGCTCGGTACAGGTCCAACTCTTTGTGGAGCTGCTCAATCATTATGTATATTTCTTTGAGAAGGGCTGCGAGCAGGTAAGTGGTTGGAGAGAGAGAGGAGGAGAGAGAGAGGGAAAGAGAGCTACACATGTTCCTAGAAGCTAGAGTTATTGATAAAAAAATTTTGGGGGGAGAGAGAGAGAGAGAGAAAGAGAGAGAGAGAGAGAGAAGAGAGAGAGAGAGAGAGAGAGAGAGAGAGAGAGAGAGAGAGAGAGAGACTGGGAGATATAGAACGTCAGTTCAAGTGTGTGAGTGTGTTAGAGATATAACATATTCTTGTGGGGGTTAGGTAGGCTGAGAGAGATACAGTACGTCAGTTCAAGTGTGTGAGTGTGTTAGAAATATAACATATTTTTCTGGGGGTTAGGTAGGTTGAGAGAGATACAGTACGTCAGTTCAAGTGTTTGAGTGTGTTAGAGATATAACATATTCTTGTGGGGGTTAGGTAGGCTGAGAGAGATACAGTACGCCAGTTCAAGTGTTTAAGTATATTAGAGATATAACATATTCATCTGGGAGTTAGGTAGGCTGAGAAAGATACAGTACGTCAGTTCAAGTGTGTGAGTATGTTAGAGATATAACATATTCTTGTGGGGGTTAGGTAGGCTGAGAGAGATACAGTACGTCAGTTCAAGTGTTTGAGTATGTTAGAGATATAACATATTCATCTGGGGGTTAGGTAGGCTGAGAGAGATACAGTACGTCAGTTCAAGTGTTTGAGTATGTTAGAGATATAACATATTCATCTGGGGGTTAGGTAGGCTGAGAGAGATACAGTATGTCAGTTCAAGTGTTTGAGTATGTTAGAGATATAACATATTATTCTGGGGGTTAGGTAGGCTGAGAGAGATACAGTACGTCAGTTCAAGTGTGTTAGAGATATAACATATTCATGTGGGGGTTAGGTAGGCTGAGAGAGATACAGTACGTCAGTTCAAGTGTTTGAGTATGTTAGAGATATAACATATTCATCTGGGAGTTAGGTAGGCTGAGAGAGATACAGTACGTCAGTTAAAGTGTTTGAGTATGTTAGAGATATAACATATTATTCTGGGGGTTAGGTAGGCTGAGAGAGATACAGTACGTCAGTTCAAGTGTTTGAGTATGTTAGAGATATAACATATTATTCTGGGGGTTAGGTAGGCTGAGAGAGATACAGTACGTCAGTTCAAGTGTTTGAGTATGTTAGAGATATAACATATTATTCTGGGGGTTAGGTAGGCTGAGAGAGATACAGTACGTCAGTTCAAGTGTGTGAGTATGTTAGAGATATAACATATTCTTCTGGGGGTTAGGTAGGCTGAGAGAGATACAGTACGTCAGTTCAAGTGTTTGAGTATGTTAGAGATATAACATATTATTCTGGGGGTTAGGTAGGCTGAGAGAGATACAGTACGTCAGTTCAAGTGTTTGAGTATGTTAGAGATATAACATATTCATCTGGGGGTTAGGTAGGCTGAGAGAGATACAGTATGTCAGTTCAAGTGTTTGAGTATGTTAGAGATATAACATATTATTCTGGGGGTTAGGTAGGCTGAGAGAGATACAGTACGTCAGTTCAAGTGTGTGAGTGTGTTAGAGATATAACATATTCATGTGGGGGTTAGGTAGGTTGAGAGAGATACAGTACGTCAGTTCAAGTGTTTGAGTATGTTAGAGATATAACATATTCATCTGGGAGTTAGGTAGGCTGAGAGAGATACAGTATGTCAGTTCAAGTGTTTGAGTATGTTAGAGATATAACATATTATTCTGGGAGTTAGGTAGGCTGAGAGAGATCAGTACAGTACGTCAGTTCAAGTGTGTGTGTATGTTAGAGATATAACATATTCTTGTGGGGGTTAGGTAGGCTGAGAGAGATACAGTACGTCAGTGCAAGTGTTTGAGTATGTTAGAGATATAACATATTATTCTGGGGGTTAGGTAGGCTGAGAGAGATACAGTATGTCAGTTCAAGTGTTTGAGTATGTTAGAAATATAACATATTATTCTGGGGGTTAGGTAGGCTGAGAGAGATACAGTACGTCAGTTCAAGTGTGTGAGTGTGTTACGAGATATAACATATTATTCTGGGGGTTAGGTAGGCTGAGAGAGATACAGTACGTCAGTTCAAGTGTGTGAGTGTGTTAGAGATATAACATATTCATGTGGGGGTTAGGTAGGCTGAGAGAGATACAGTACGTCAGTTCAAGTGTTTGAGTATGTTAGAGATATAACATATTCATCTGGGAGTTAGGTAGGCTGAGAGAGATACAGTATGTCAGTTCAAGTGTTTGAGTATGTTAGAGATATAACATATTATTCTGGGAGTTAGGTAGGCTGAGAGAGATCAGTACAGTACGTCAGTTCAAGTGTGTGTGTATGTTAGAGATATAACATATTCTTGTGGGGGTTAGGTAGGCTGAGAGAGATACAGTACGTCAGTGCAAGTGTTTGAGTATGTTAGAGATATAACATATTATTCTGGGGGTTAGGTAGGCTGAGAGAGATACAGTATGTCAGTTCAAGTGTTTGAGTATGTTAGAAATATAACATATTATTCTGGGGGTTAGGTAGGCTGAGAGAGATACAGTACGTCAGTTCAAGTGTTTGAGTATGTTAGAGATATAACATATTCATCTGGGAGTTAGGTAGGCTGAGAGAGATACAGTACGTCAGTTCAAGTGTTTGAGTATGTTAGAAATATAACATATTATTCTGGGGGTTAGGTAGGCTGAGAGAGATACAGTACGTCAGTTCAAGTGTGTGAGTGTGTTAGAGATATAACATATTATTCTGGGGGTTAGGTAGGCTGAGAGAGATACAGTACGTCAGTTCAAGTGTGTGAGTGTGTTACGAGATATAACATATTATTCTGGGGGTTAGGTAGGCTGAGAGAGATACAGTACGTCAGTTCAAGTGTTTGAGTATGTTAGAGATATAACATATTATTCTGGGGGTTAGGTAGGCTGAGAGAGATACAGTACGTCAGTTCAAGTGTTTGAGTATGTTAGAGATATAACATATTCATCTGGGGGTTAGGTAGGCTGAGAGAGATACAGTACGTCAGTTCAAGTGTTTGAGTGTGTTACGAGATATAACATATTATTCTGGGGGTTAGGTAGGCTGAGAGAGATACAGTACGTCAGTTCAAGTGTTTGAGTATGTTAGAGATATAACATATTCATCTGGGAGTTAGGTAGGCTGAGAGAGATACAGTATGTCAGTTCAAGTGTGTGAGTGTGTTAGAGATATAACATATTATTCTGGGGGTTAGGTAGGCTGAGAGAGATACAGTACGTCAGTTCAAGTGTGTGAGTGTGTTACGAGATATAACATATTATTCTGGGGGTTAGGTAGGCTGAGAGAGATACAGTACGTCAGTTCAAGTGTGTGAGTTTGTTAGAGATATAACATATTCTTGTGGGGGTTAGGTAGGCTGAGAGAGATACAGTATGTCAGTTCAAGTGTGTAAATGTGTTACGAGATATAACATATTCCTCTGGGGGTTAGGTAGGCTGAGAGAGATACAGTACGTCAGTTCAAGTGTGTGAGTGTGTTAGAGATATAACATATTATTCTGGGGGTTAGGTAGGCTGAGAGAGATACAGTACGTCCGTTCAAGTGTTTGAGTATGTTAGAGATATAACATATTATTCTGGGGGTTAGGTAGGCTGAGAGAGATACAGTACGTCAGTTCAAGTGTGTAAATGTGTTACGAGATATAACATATTCCTCTGGGGGTTAGGTAGGCTGAGAGAGATACAGTACGTCAGTTCAAGTGTGTAAATGTGTTACGAGATATAACATATTCCTCTGGGGGTTAGGTAGGCTGAGAGAGATACAGTACGTCAGTTCAAGTGTGTGAGTGTGTTAGAGATATAACATATTCTTCTGGGGGTTAGGTAGGCTGAGAGAGATACAGTACGTCAGTTCAAGTGTGTAATTGTGTTACGAGATATAACATATTCCTCTGGGGGTTAGGTAGGCTGAGAGAGATACAGTACGTCAGTTCAAGTGTGTGAGTGTGTTAGAGATATAACATATTATTCTGGGGGTTAGGTAGGCTGAGAGAGATACAGTACGTCAGTTCAAGTGTGTAAATGTGTTACGAGATATAACATATTCCTCTGGGGGTTAGGTAGGCTGAGAGAGATACAGTACGTCAGTTCAAGTGTTTGAGTGTGTTAGAGATATAACATATTCTTCTGGGGGTTAAGTAGGCTGAAAGAGATACAGCATGTCAGTTTAAGTGTTAGAGTGTTTCTCAAGTGTTTCTCCTCTCTTGTGTGGTGTTTCATTGACTGAATTTCTCTTCTTTTATGTGGTATTTCAGTGACTGTATTTCTTCTCTCTTATGTGGTTTCTCAGTGATTGTATTTCTCCTCTGTTTTGTGACGTTTCAGTGTTGTATTTCTCCTATGCCTGATGCTTCACTGATTGTATTTCTCTCCTCTTGTCTATTGCAGATCCCAGTGCAAGTGTTAAACCAAATTGTAGCTAAAATCCGTGAGCTTCTGCCAAATTTAGAATCAAACGAGGAGACAGAACAGATCAACAAACACTTCAAGAACACTGTGGAGCATCTGCAGCACAAGTTGGACAACCCAGAGACGGCCGGACTTTACGAGGGCCTGGTCCTGTAACTTGTCACCTGACCCACTCCTGGGACTCTACCAGTCATTGAAGTTAGTGTCCTTGACCTGCAGCCAGTGTTCCATGACCTGGACAAGAATGACCCTGTCTGGCAAATGTTCAGTAGCTGTTGCTGTCTCTAGTTGTGCTGGCTTGTGATATGAGATTAGTGTCTGCACTTCTAGGATGTACTAGACAACACAAGCCAAGTGTCCATGGTTAATTTCCTACACAATGGCTGCCTGTTGTTGCTTTTTTTATGCTTAAAACATTTGATGTATATATGAATAGTTGACTAACAGCAAATGACTGTGTACGGCTTACTGCTCAGTTTGTTCCATGTCTGTTGTCTGTACACACTCGCAGTAATTCCATGTCTGTTGTCTGTACACACTAGCAGTGATTCCATGTCTGTTGTCTGCACACTCTAGCAGTAGTTCCATGTCTGTTGTCTGTACACACTAGCAGTAATTCC
The DNA here is from genome assembly GCA_905116865.2 of Candidula unifasciata. Classification (NCBI taxonomy): domain Eukaryota; kingdom Metazoa; phylum Mollusca; class Gastropoda; order Stylommatophora; family Geomitridae; genus Candidula; species Candidula unifasciata. The sequence goes on along the minus strand of CAJHNH020005780.1, from coordinate 130,205 downwards.
ATGTCTGTTGTCTGTACACACTAGTCTGTTGTCTGCACACACTAGCAGTAATTCCATGTCTGTTGTCTGTACACACTAGCAGTAATTCCATGTCTGTTGTCTGTACACACTAGTCTGTTGTCTGCACACTCTAGCAGTAATTCCATGTCTGTTGTCTAAACACACTAGTCTGTTGTCTGTACATACTAGCAATGACTCCATGTCTGTTGTCTGTACACACTAGTATGTTGTCTGTACATACTAGCAGTGATTCCATGTCTGTTGTCTGTACACACTAGTCTGTTGTCTGCACACTCTAGCAGTAATTCCATGTCTGTTGTCTGCACACTCTAGCAGTAGTTCCATGTCTGTTGTCTGTACACACTCGCATTAATTCCATGTCTGTTGTCTGTACACACTAGTCTGTTGTCTGCACACTCTAGCAGTAATTCCATGTCTGTTGTCTAAACACACTAGTCTGTTGTCTGTACATACTAGCAGTGATTCCATGTCTGTTGTCTGTACACACTAGTCTGTTGTCTGTACATACTAGCAGTGATTCCATGTCTGTTGTCTGTACACACTAGTCTGTTGTCTGTACATACTAGCAGTGATTCCATGTCTGTTGTCTGTACACACTAGTCTGTTGTCTGCACACACTAGCAGTAATTCCATGTCTGTTGTCTTTACACACTAGTCTGTTGTCTGCACACTCTAGCAGTAATTCCATGTCTGTTGTCTGCACACTCTAGCAGTAGTTCCATGTCTGTTGTCTGTACACACTCGCAGTAATTCCATGTCTGTTGTCTAAACACACTAGTCTGTTGTCTGTACATACTAGCAGTGATTCCATGTCTGTTGTCTGTACACACTAGCAGTGATTCCATATTTCTAGGTCACATTTCTATGTTTGTTCTGCTAGTCCTTGCACACTCAGGTCACTCTGAAAGTGCTTAAGCTCCCACACAAGTAGTCTGACAACACAGTGCATGGATGCCATGGCCCAGTGAGAGCTGATATTGTAAGTGTATCTATTGTGTGTAGGTTTTTGCTTATTGGAATATTCTTGTAGATTTCCAACTACTGAGAGGTTACTGGACAACTCCAGGTGGTTCTGCCATTTATCAGAAGTTTGAATGTCTGACCAACTTCTAGGGATCTCTGGCATCAATGGGTGGACTGGATCAAGTTTTTATTTGATCAAATTCCACCTTAAGTTTCAAACTCTGCTGTATTAAGTTAGAGTGTACTACCAGCATAGTGAGCCACACCAAGTCGTAATAAATGGTTATCTGAGGCACACACATGGTAGCTGAAGACAACAGGTTAGTTGTGTAAATGCCTACTTTCTCATGGAGTTGTTGTCAACATGAGCCCACATGTAGTTTGTGTGGGTGCCTACTTTCTCATGGAGTTGTTGTCAACATGAGCCCACATGTAGTTTGTGTGGGTGCCTACTTTCTCATGGAGTTGTTGTCAACATGAGCCCACATGTAGTTTGTGTGGGTGCCTACTTTCTCATGGAGTTGTTGTCAACATGAGCCCACATGTAGTTTGTGTGGGTGCCTACTTTCTCATGGAGTTGTTGTCAACATGAGCCCACATGTAGTTTGTGTGGGTGCCTACTTTCTTACGGAGCTGTTATCAGCATGATGTCAGCTGTACAAGCTGGACCTGTCTGGGAACACTGGGATGTTGAAAGCTTGTAGACAGCCTTGGAGGCATGTGTGTGTGCCAGTTATTTCATGTCTGGTCTCCCAGGTGAGCAAAGGAAGTTACAAAAAGTTTCTGTTGTAAAAAAGATAAGAACTTGAACGTTTTCATTATATGTCAACATTATCTCCACGGACACAGACGTATGTATTCCAGTGATTCTCTCTGCTCTGAAAGCTGCACGTACTTGACCCAGTGATTCTCTCTGCTCTGAAAGCTGCACGTACTTGACCCAGTGCTTGTCTGCCCAGGCGACTCCTGCCACCAGACACTTGTACCAAGAAATGACCAAGCATTCTGTTAACATATAGCGGTTTGTGGTAGACTGTCCCAGAGAAAGAGAGTTGTAGATCCCTACAGAGCAGTTGTACCTACTTGATTGTTCAGATTTAGATGTGTAAACAGAATTGTTGTATTACCAGGTAGAACTTCCACAAGTATTTCCTCTTCTTGTTTGTGTTGATTAAATGCACTGACAGCCTGTGTGGACCAGTTGTGCACCTCATTCCATATTGATATCAGTATAGAAACATTAATGTTTCCTCATTTGTATAATATTTGTGTTTGTGGCCGTCTGCTTGTATTAAGTTATTTTGGTCACTTGTTAAGTGAGAATATCTTTTGTTAACATCTAAAAGTTTTGACTTGTAAGTGACTTATTGATTGATTTCTTAAATTGATTGATCAATCAGTCAATGGATTGCATACTGTGACCATCTTCATTATCTATACATTATCAGTAAGTCTTATCTACATCACACTAGAAGGTTCTCGGCACGTGACTACAGGATCACTATACAGATGCCAAAGTTTGATTACTAGAATATACGTTATAATACATATTTTTTTTTTTGAAATGGTCTGTGCTGCCTCTTTTGACAGTGTCCAACTATCTAGATAATCTGTGCTGCCCCTCTTGACAGTGTCCAACTATTCATATACTCTGTGCTGCCCCTCTTGACAGTGTCCAACTGTCCAGATAGTCTGTGCTGTCCCTCTTGACAGTGTCCAACTATTCAGATAGTCTGTGCTGCCCCTCTTGACAGAGTCCAACTGTCCAGATAGTCTGTGCTGCCCCTCTTGACAGTGTCCAACTGTCCAGATAGTCTGTGCTGCCCCTCTTGACAGTGTCCAACTATCCAGATAGTCTGTTCTGCCCCTCTTGACAGTGTTTAACTATCCAGATAGTCTCTACTGCCCCTCTTGACAGTGTCCAACTATTCATATACTCTGTGCTGCCCCTCTTGACAGTGTCCAACTATCCAGATAGTCTGTGCTGCCCCTCTTGACAGTGTCCAACTATCCAGATAGTCTGTGCTGCCCCTCTTGACAGTGTCCAACTATCCAGATAGTCTGTACTGCCCCTCTTGACAGTGTCCAACTATCCAGATAGTCTCTGTTGCTTCTTTGGACATAGTGTGTGACTTTCTAGTAACTTGTCATGTGTGCAGCATGTGTGCACACAGGGGTACAGAGTTACATTGCAGATGAGGACAAGAAAACATTCATGCACATACTATGTGAGGGTAGAACTCTGATATATTGTGCAGGGAGGAGATAACACACGGTGTGTGGGGTAAAGAAATAAATTTAAGAACTGTGTGAGGGCAGAAAAAGTCAGTTACAGACCTGCATGCACACAGACAAACATCCATCAAAGAATCAACAGCTGAACGGTAACATTTAACACAACACACAGTTTATTCATGTCATCACCGCCACAACTAAAATACAACAGCAGGGGTTTTAGAAAAGCTCTGTGAGATCAAAGGAAACAATGGCTGGGGTGTAGCCACATCTCCTGGGCTCTCTCTCTCTCTCTCTACAATGTTCAACAGTGCAAGCAGACGGCCAGTGTTGGCAGGAACATATCACCATAACAGTTTGAAGTCTGCAGTGTCACATGCCAGTCTAGGTCTGTGGTGTCAGTGTCACATACACTAATCAAGAAAGCTGATGACATGTGGGACATGTCCGTCTGTATGTAGTTCATTCATATAGATAACAAGTTCATGGGAAAACAGTTGAAAATTGTACATATAATCAGTTACAAATGTCAGATTCAAAGGACATCAGATAAAGATGCTTTCATCAACATCAACCCTTTCAGGATCTTTAAAAAAAAAAAAAAATTCTCTTAAAAAATGTTGTTAAAGAAAGAAACTTTCTAATTGTGTCAAACTCTGGCCCAAGAAACTAAAGGAAGAGAAGAATGCTGGTCAGTTTGTGTAAACATCCAGGGAGGCAACTCCTGCACCAGCAAGCAGACAGACAAACACGATATCCACAGAGCTTCATCGCAGCTGCCAGATCAATAATATCATTCATATACATTTTATAAAGTAATATTTTTTTGGGAGCAAAATAATTCATTTTACAGTTAGGAAATTAATCACTAAATATAAATGGAGCAGAGAATTAAGTGTGTTCCTTGCTTCTGACAATAAACAAGGGGTTTTGTTCACTTAACCACTTGGAGCAAAGTGACATCATTCCGAATTGACTCTGATATAATGATCACACTGTCTGTTCAACAATTTGTGCCTCTCAGAAACTATCCTAGATATAATCCCAGTCACCATGTCTACACACTGTGCAGTTACAGCAACATCCAACCAATACAGGGGTAGTGGCCACTGTCCATAAACTAAATCATGTCCAGAAAAAAATCTTCATGTTGGGAAAATGGCTGTCTGGAGGTGACAAGATTCAGTTACAAATATCAGTTTTGTAGGGAATCAGATAAAAACATCACTCTGGTGAGGAACCAATTAAAAACATTACTCTGGTAGGGAAATCAGAGAAACATCAGTTTTGTGGGAAGTAGTTTAATGTTTCTGGTGGGAGTGATTTGTTTCAATGTAACAATACTCCAGTGGGCAGCAGTATGACGAACACAAGAAAAAAAAACTAGACTGGAATCTGACACCATCCAGCATAAAACATAGACAGGGTCACTTGATGACCGGCTTCCAGCAGCAGGACAACACACACAGGCTGCTGGACAACACACACAGGCTGCTGGACATTTTCCTCAGTGGCTGGCTCATTTCTTCCACTCCAGCTTCTCGTAATCCCACTTGGAGGCGACTCCTCTGATGTGGCCCTGTTCCTGGTCTATCATCCGCTGCAGTGACTGCTCCTGCCACTCCCTGTTCAGTGTTGAGACTGGAGGTGGGTAGACTGATGGGGGAACCAGAGAGGAACACATAAATCTCTGACATCCTACACAAGCTACAGGCACACATGAATCTCTGATATCCTACACAAGCTGCAGGCACACATGAATCTCTGACATCATACACAAGCTGCAGGCACACATGAATCTCTGATATCCTACACATGCTGCAGGCACACATGAATCTCTGATATCCTAAACATGCTGCAGGCACACATGAATCTCTGATATCCTAAACATGCTGCAGGCACACATGAATCTCTGATATCATACACATGCTACAGGCACACATGAATCTCTGATATCCTACACAAGCTGCAGGCACACATTAATCTCTTATATCATACCCATGCCGCAGGCACACATGAATCTCTGATATCATACACATGCTGCAGGCACGCATGAATCTCTGATATCATACACATGCTGCAGGCACACATGAATCTCTGAAATCCTCCACAAGCTGCAGACATACATGAATCTCTGATATCCTACACAAGCTGCAGGCACACATTAGTCTTTAACATCATACACAAGCTGCAGGCACACATGAATCTCTGACATACACAAGCTGCAGGCACACATGAATCTCTGATATCCTACACATGCTGCAGGCACACATGAATCTCTGATATCCTACACAAGCTGCAGGCACACATGAATCTCTGATATCCTACACATGCTGCAGGCACACATGAATCTCTGATATCCTAAACAAGCTGCAGACACATATGAATCTCTGATATCCTAAACAAGCTGCAGACACATATGAATCTCTGATATCCTAAACATGCTGCAGGCACACATGAACCTCTGATATCCTACACATGCTGCAGGCACACATGAATCTCTGATATCCTACACATGCTGCAGGCACACATGAACCTCTGATATCCTACACATGCTGCAGGCACACATGAATCTCTGACATCATACACAAGCTGCAGGCACACATGAATCTCTGATATCTTACACAAGCTGCAGGCACACATGAATCTCTGATATCCTTCACAAGCTGCAGGCACACATGAATCTCTGATATCCTAAACAAGCTGCAGGCACACATGAACCTCCTAAACAAGCTGCAGGCACATATGAATCTCTGATATCCTAAACAAGCTGCAGACACATATGAGTCTCTGATATCCTAAACAAGCTACAGGCATACACAAATCTCTCATATCCTACACAAGCTGCAGGCACACATGAATCTCTGATATCCTTCACAAGCTGCAGGCACACATGAATCTCTGATATCCTAAACAAGCTGCAGGCACACATGAACCTCCTAAACAAGCTGCAGGCACATATGAATCTCTGATATCCTAAACAAGCTGCAGACACATATGAGTCTCTGATATCCTAAACAAGCTACAGGCATACACAAATCTCTCATATCCTACACAAGCTGCAGGCACACATAAATCTCTGATATCCTACACAAGCTGCAGGCACACATGATTCTCTGATATCCTACACAAGCTGCAGGCACACATAAATCTCTGACATCATACACATGCTGCAGACACACATAAATCTCTGACATCATACACAAGCTGTAATGTCTGGTGGTCACTTACCAAATTTCTTGATGTAGATCAACATCCATCCAGCCCCAGACAACACAAAGAGAATACATGAGAGAATGACCTTCCACTCTCCAGTGGGGGCGTTCATCTCGCTGTAGGTCTGGCAAAAACTGGCCCTGTACACTGGGGGAGAAAGTATCCTTGTGATGAGACTGTGCTTTCAAGCAACACTAAACACAATGTTCAAGCAACACTAAACAAAATGTTTAAGCAACACTAAACACAATGTTCAAGCAACACTAAACACAATGTTCAAGCAACACTAAACAAAATGTTCAAGCAACACTAAACACAATGTTCAAGCAACACTAAACACAATGTTCAAGCAACACTAAACACAATGTTCAAGCAACACTAAACACAATGTTCAAGCAACACTAAACAAAATGATACATTTTGATTTTCACCAAGAAACAAGTGGAACTGGATATTTCTGGTACAAAACGGGATTCACTTGAGGCAAACTGTCATGTGTGCACATAGTTAGGAGTCAGCCTGTGTGTGTATGTGTGTGTATCCACTGAGACAAGGACTGCAGGTCATCACTATCCACTGAGTCAAGGACTGCAGGTCATCAATATCCACTGAGACAAGGACTGCAGGTCATCACTATCCACTGAGTCAAGGACTGCAGGTCATCACTATCCACTGGGTCAAGGACTGCAGGTCATCGATATCCATTGGGTCAAGGAATGCAGCTCATCAGTGTCCGGTCAATAAAAGAGTCTGCCTGATTCAGTGGATGAGAGATTGTTTCTCAAATACATGCAGCTCTAGGCTGGACATAGGTGATTTCCCTGGAAAACAATGATGATTGTCCAGGGAAGTGATTCCAGGTGATACAATCACCCTAGAGGTTTTCTCACTGGCCACCACTACAACTTGGGAACACCTTGGCTGTGACCTTGTTTGTCTAGTCACATCAAATATTGTGCATGTACTGACACACAGGGAGTCGCCGTGGCCGAGCGGCTAGACTCTGGCTGGGGATCGGTAGGTCATGGGTTCTCTCCCTGGCAGAGCCGGACTTTTTTCAAAAATGACCTTGGCTTCCAGGTCGACCCAGCCTTGAGTGGGTTCCGGGTCCAGTCCTGGGAAGTAAAAGCGGCCATCGTGTTGCTGACCCCATCACCCATCTTGTGCCGATTGGTCTATAAAAATATAGGTCTAGCCCTATATACCCTATTGGCCTGATAAGAGGGTCGTTTACTTTAAAAAAAATTTTTTTTTTACTGACATACAGTGACATCAGTTTTACCTGTACACACACATCTCTTAGACATCACCGACACAAACGATGAAGTCACTTACATGCTTTCTTGTCAGCCAGTGACAAAGTCTTCCAGTCTCCCTTCTCCTTCTCCCGCAACTTCTCAATGTCTGCTGTGGTCTCCTTGAACCGAATGGCAGGGCACGGGAACTCACATCTATCAACATATGATGCTGAACCATTGATGCCAAATCCGACAATCTCACGGTTCCCTGAGAAAATGGATGTAGACAACATTAGTATACAATGGCAACAACACCAGGTGATACCCCTATGTGGGATCCTGCCCCCCACCTTCCCCTCCTTCCCCCCCCCCCCCACCTTCCCCTCCTCCCCTCCCACTTACAACAATAATGTTGTAAAAGGTGGCTAATTGTAGGGGTTTGCAGAAATTGGATGTGTTGGGCCAAGAGATGCAAATATCTCAGCGTAGCTGAAAATCACAACCCAAAATGTATGTAGAACAGCCACACAAATTGTCTTTTTATTCTACCACAACCCCCACAGACTTGTGTACACCACACCCCAATCTTAAAACAGGTGTACACCATTCACCAATCTTACAGTCATGTGTACACCACTCCCTAATCTCACAGACATGTGTACACCACTCCCATATCTTACAGACATGTGTACACCACACACCAATCTAACAGACATGTATACACCATTCACCAATCTTACAGTCATGTGTACACCACTCCCTAATCTCACAGACATGTGTACACCACTCCCATATCTTACAGACATGTGTACACCAATTTGACAGGTATGTGTACACCACACACCAATCTAACAGACATGTATACAATATTAACCAATCTGACAGAAACCTGTACACCATTCACCAATCTGACAGACATGTGTACACCACTCACCAATCTGACAGATGTGTAGTACACCACTCAATCTGACAGACATGTGTACACAACTCCCAAATCTTACAGTCATTTGTAAACTAACCAATCTTACAGACATGTGTACAACACACACCAATCTGACAGATGTGTACACTAACAATCTTCTAGACATGTGTACACCATTCACTAATCTGACAGATGTGTACACTAACAATCTTCTAGACATGTGTACACCATTCACTAATCTGACAGACGTGTAGACTAACAATTTTCTAGTCATGTGTACACCATTCACTAATCTGACAGATGTGTACACTAACAATTTTCTAGTCATGTGTACACCATTCGCTAATCTGACAGATGTGTACACTAACCAATCTGACAGACATGTGTGCACCACTCTCCAATTTGACAGCTATGTGTACAGCACTCACCAATCTTTGGGTGGATCTCATCCCTGAGCTTCTGGTCTAAGACTACATTGTGGCAGCATACAGAAGACGAGCTGACTGTTCGCTGTGGTGCCCTTGTAGCTCTCAGAGCCATACGAATTAAGTGCCGATTCATTCTGTGAGGATGGATTTTGAGACAGAGAAAAACAGTCAGGTATGATTTCATGGACATGAAAGCAGGGGAAGACACCAGTGTGGTTATGTTGTCTGCCTCTGGCTAACAAGTTACTAGGTTCACTTCCCAGCTTTAGGCTTGAACATTCCCCAAGAACTTTTAGATTTCTAAAGATATGGTATGTCTCAATGATCTCCTAGGTAGCGAGATCTCATACCCTGTCTTCTCAGATTATGGCACAAAATAAAAGATACATTACGCAGGCATTAAACATCCTGATCTGACTATATAGTGTTAGAGGAAAAACCTAGTCACAGTCTGATGGAGCCCATTACTTTGGAGGTGCTCAGGTACATAAGCATAATAGAATGAAGGTATAGCTGCTGTTGCTTCAGGCTTGTCAAGTGGTAGGACTTCACAAACATTAGGACATGACAGCAGGGCTGTTGCATCAGGCTTGTCAAGTGGTAGAACTTCACAAACATTAGGACATGACAGCAGGCTGGGGAAACCAGTTTTCCTCATCACTGCTTTGCTTTGTGAGATCAAGCCCTGTGACAAGACTAGGTTCAGGCCACAAGTACAGGGAGTCGGAGAAACACAATCCTGTAGTCGTTTGCCAGCTTAATCAGATGGTGGGTTAAACTAACAAGTCACTAGATATCAATAAAGACTAGAGGTTAGTGACATACTACTGGACACAAGCCAGTTCCAGGACAAAACACAAGTAAGGGTATATAAGAATGTGGTAAACCCAAATGATGATATACAAGACTGGAGGTAGAAACACAAGTGGAGGTAGAGGAGACTAGAGGTACAAACACAAGTGTGGGTATACAAGACTGGAGGTACAAACACAAGTGAGGGTATACACGACTGGAGGTACAAACACAAGTGTGGGTATACAAGACTGGAGGTACAAACACAAGCGTGGGTATACAACACTGGAGGTACAAACACAAGTGTGGGTATACAAGACTGGAGGTACAAACACAAGTGTGGGTATACAACACTGGAGGTACAAACACAAGTGTGGGTATACAAGACTGGAGGTACAAACACAAGTGTGGGTATACAACACTGGAGGTACAAACACAAGTGTGGGTATACAAGACTGGAGGTACAAACACAAGTGTGAGTATACATGACTCAATATACAAACAAAAGTGTGAGTATACAAGACTTGAGGTACAAACACAAGTGAGGGTACACAAGACTGGAGGTACAAACACAAGTGTGAGTATACATGACTCGAGATACAAACAAAAGTGTTGGTATACAGGAATTGAGGTACAAACACAAGTGTGGGTACACAAGACTGGAGGTACAAACACAAGTGTGGGTATACAACACTGGAGGTACAAACACAAGTGTGGGTATACAACACTGGAGGTATAAACACAAGTGTGGGTATTCAAGACTGGAGGTACAAACACAAGTGTGAGTATACATGACTCAATATACAAACACAAGTGTGAATATACATGACTCGAGATACAAACAAAAGTGTTGGTATACAGGACTTGAGGTACAAACACAAGTGTGGGTACACAAGACTGGAGGTACAAACACAAGTGTGGGTACACAAGACTAAAGGTACAATCACAAGGAATGTGTACAAGACTGGAGGTACAAACACAAGGAATGTATACCATAATTGTGGTACAAACACACACAATGTGTACAAGACTGGAGATACAAACACAAGTGAGGGTATACAAGACTGGAGGTACAAACACAAGGAATGTATACCAGAATTGTGGTACAAACACACACAATGTGTACAAGACTGGAGATACAAACACAAGAGAGGGTATACAGGACTGGAGGTACAAACACAAGTGTGAGTATACAAGACTGGAGGTACAAACACAAGTGTGGGTATACAAGACTGGAGGTACAAACACAAGTGTGGGTATACAAGACTTGAGATACAAACACAAGTGTGTGTATACAAGACCAGAGGTACAAACACAAGTGTGGGTATACAAGACTTGAGATACAAACATTAGTGAGGGTATACAAGACTGGAGGTACAAACACAAGTGAGGGTATACAAGACTGGAGATACAAACACAAGTGAGGGTATACAAGACTGGAGATACAAACACAAGTGAGGGTATACAAGACTGGAGATACAAACACAAGTGAGGGTATACAAGACTGGAGGTACAAACACAAGTGAGGGTATACAAGACTGGAGATACAAGCACAAGTGAGGGTATACAAGACTGGAGGTACAAACACAAGTGAGGGTATACAAGACTGGAGATACAAACACAAGTGAGTGTACACAAGACTGGAGGTACAAACACAAGTGAGTGTACACAAGACTGGAGGTACAAACACAAGTGAGTGTACACAAGACTGGAGGTACAAACACAAGTGAGTGTACACAAGACTGGAAGTACAATCACAAGCTGGAGGTAATATACGACTGTTTTTCAATCCCCTGATACAATTAGTTAAATGTCAAATATTGTTATTCCTTTTGCTGTTGTTACTGTTTCGTTGTAGAATGCCAGGAAAATATATTCAACATAAGACCCTGTCAACAGTACATCGAGGCAAATTATCCAATTAAAAAAAAAACTATATATTTGAGGAGACAACAGAAAAGAAAGCAAAACACAAAATAGACGTGGGTGCCTGACCTTAACCTAGTTCACATTTGCCAAGGAATCTGCCGGGCGACTGTGGTCACTAATATAAATACCAGGACAGGAACAGCAGACAAGGTGATTCCTCCTTTTACACAGAAATGTTCACACTACACACACATTCTCTTTCAGCTGGCAGGACAAGACAAAGACGACAGCGGAGAGAAAGGCAAACTGCTTGAGCGCTTGTTTGACTTTATTGTCGACTTCACACACCAATAACTGACTGTTTCCAGTTTCCTGAATCAAACAAACATTTGTACACAGAACATTACCTGCTGTCAAAGTTTTACCGAGTGATTCCAATGATTATGCAAATAACACAGTGAAAAACTGGCAAACAAGTGGAAAACGTCTGCTGAAACAACCCGCCTCAATCAAACGATCCCAACAAGTGGCTCAGCCACAACCGTCACTTGACATTGAGCAGAAGGCTGCCGGCTTATCTACACCAGTTTTGTCACGTATGCACAGTGTACACATCACAGTGGCGGCCCTGGGACATCTGCGCCAGCTCCACCAAGACAACGACTATGTACCACAACCGATAACAAGTGCACAAGATCAGATACAAAAAGGCTACAAGACTGTCGGTGGTGGAGCTTGAGTCGGCGTGTGTCCGCCAGGAGGGCATTGTCGTTCTAAATGACCTTCAATAGTTCTCCAGAATACAATGTCCCTGGTTGTCAACAGCGACCGAGGACGGCCAGATTTAGTAATACTGCTGCAGACACTGCACCCATGAGAGCGACAGTGTCCGATGATGTTCACTGGTAGTCATGACAAGGGCAACTACGATCTGTGATGTCTGGGATGTTTACAGGTAGATATGAGAAATGTGCCGGTGTGTGATGTCTGGGATGTTTACTGATAGATATGAGAAATGTGCCGATCTGTGATGTTTACTGGTAGATATGAGAAATGTGCCGATGTGTGATGTCTGGGATGTTTACTGGTAGATATGAGAAATGTGCCGATGTGTGATGTCTGGGATGTTTACTGATAGATATGAGAAATGTGCCGATGTGTGATGTCTGGGATGTTTACTGGTAGGTATAAGAAATGTGCCGATCTGTGATGTCTGGGATGTTTACTGGTAGATATGAGAAATGTGCCGATGTGTAATGTCTGGGATGTTTACTGGTAGATATAAGAAATGTGCCGATGTGTGATGTATGGGATGTTTACTGGTAGATATGAGAAATGTGCCGATGTGTGATGTCTGTGATGTTTACTAGTAGATATAAGAAATGTGTCGATCTGTGATGTCTGGGATGTTTACTGGTAGATATAAGAAATGTGCCGATGTGTGCGGTCTGGGATGTTTACTGGTAGACATGAGAAATGTGTCGATGTGTGATGTCTGGGATGTTTACTGGTAGATATGAGAAATGTGCCGATCTGTGATGTCTGGGATGTTTACTGGTAGATATAAGAAATGTGCCGATCTGTGATGTCTGGGATGTTTACTGGTAGATATGATACATGTGTCGATGTGTGATGTCAGGGATGTTTACTGGTAGATATGAGAAATGTGTCGATGTGTGATGTCTGGGATGTTTACTGGTAGATATGAGAAATGTGCCGATGTGTGCAGTCTGGGATGTTCACTTACAGAGGTGATAAGGGCGATGGCGATGTCAGGGATGTTCACTGGTATAGATGATAACAGAAATGATGATGTCCCATGTCTCGGATGTTCACTGATAGAGACAATTACGGCAGTGAGGATAGGCTATATCTGGGATGTTCACTGGTCGATAAGGCATTTTTGTATTCCTCAGAGAGGCACGTCAAATAGGAACTTGAAATGTGATCGCGTCATGGCTTGGGGAAAATGTGGCGTCCCTTAACACATCCCTACGACTAGTCAAACAAATCTATACTTCTGAACTTAGACACCACAGATCGGTTCTTAAAATATTACTGTCAATAAAAATTCTGAAAGTCTACAAGCTCTGATATAGAAGGGAACTGGTTCAAAAACGTCAGTATGTGTGGGGAAACTACTTAATCCTATCATATGAAAACGATCATATATACAGGATGTTGGAAACACTTTAGACATGAGAATTCAAGAGCCAGAGAACCGGCCTAAACAGAGTCAGCCCGCCAGGCATTGGCGAGAACCACGCTGTGTCAAGAACCTGCTCACGGTAAAGATCAAACAACTAGCCGTTCCTCTGATTGAATTGACCTTCGAAAACAATAATTCACTACAACACTTTCAGCTGTTCGCACAGATGTGGAGTGGTCATGTCCACTTTGGGCAGTACGATAACTGAACACACAAAGTAAAACAATGACAGCAGGCAGAACAGGAGACTGGCAAGGGAGGTCACTATGATACGTGTCTACAACTAGAACACTGACATTGTCAGTGACAAGATGACAACTTGTCAGACAAGTGACGAATGTTCACAGACGCGACAAACAGTTATTTGTGCGCCCCGTTAGCTGACCCTTATTAAAAGCATCTGCGACAAAAGGATGTCTAGTGTACAAACAACCACACACCGATAAGAAAAAAGCAGCAAAGCAGTGACAGACAGCGTGCAGACACAGAAATGACCAGACGCCTACCCCCAACTCTTGGACGTTATCTCCTCAAGCAAATATCTGACGCAGACGAACTCTGCACTTCTCCCGAGATCTCGTTCATTGCCACTTCCGGTGTAATGCTCCATCATCGGTGGCGATTCGGCCACGATACCCTGTGCTCAGTCTCTCTCTCTCTCTCTCTCTCTCTCTCTCTCTCTCTCTCACTCTCTGCTAGCACTCCGAGCACATCGCTGTATGCTCACCCTCTAGCTTACAGTTCTGCTAACACTCTGAGCACGTCACAGTGTGTTCACTAACATAACTGCTGGCACGTCGTTCACTGCTTATCATTTAGCCGACCGATCTGCTAGCACTTCAGGCACGTCATTCTGTGCTCAGCGCCGACACACATCGTCCACTGCACAGTGAGATTCGCAGAAAGAAATGTAACAGGTTTAAGCTAGGACAGTCTTGAATAGGTCAAGCTGAAGACATTATTCAGCAGGTTTATTCAACAGGCAACCCAGAATCTGGTGATGACTGGGTACGAGTGCCAGCAGAGTGGCGTGCATCTGTTTCAGTCTGCAAACTGAGAAGAATGGGAATAAAAACTAGTTGGAATTGATAGTTGTTAGAATAAAAAGATAGTTGTTGATGGACTGTATGGGATTGAAAAGAAATTGGAATCAACGATTACTGCTTAATGTGGACTATCGTCACAGCATTCCTGACAGGTCCATAGGTTCTCAGATCTTTTCCTTGATATCTTCACAAGCGCAAAAACCACGAATGACGCTCGTTCTGTAGTGATTAATCAGACGAATCATGCCCGGGGTGCTCCAGGCTGCATTTCATATCCTCCACCTTCTACACGATCTTCTTCGCGATATTCATATCACTGGACTTCAATGACATCACTACTCTCCATGTCAGGGAAGTCACAGTAACCGCCTTGCCCACAAGATTCATCTGCTCATAGTAGTAGCAGTGGTAGTAGTAACATAATAGTGGTAGTTGTTGTGGTTGACCTGGTGGCTACAACCTTGAGCTGATAGGCGGGACACCCGGTTCGAACCCCAGCAAGGGTGATTGAGTTTTTTTTTTTTTTCTGTCAGGGGCACAATAAAACATCCTAACCTGAACAGTCCGTGGCATTAGCCATGCGGCTTCTCTCGCTCACGACCCCTGTCTACGCCGACCAAGACAGGTGGTACAACGGGCAATAATGACTTTTTTAAAATTCAATTGTTGTGGTGCTGTTGGTGAAGGTGGTGGTGGTGGTGATGGTGGTGGTGGTGGTGGTAGTAGTAGTAGTAGTAGAAGAAGAAGAAGAAGTAGTACTGGTACTCGATAGGTGATGTAGTAAATATTACACTAGCCGATTTACTTTTTAATTAAAATTCCTGCTACCCATTTTAGCCTGATTGAACACGGATGCCAAGGTCAATTTTAAAATGTATGGTGAATTTCAAATCCTTCGGAGAGGGATAGAGGAGTAATCGTTTTTAAAAAAATATTTTCTCTTTATCCATTTGACCAGACTGGGCCACTGCAACGCGTGGCCGGGAACTGCTAGTGTAGACATATAGACATATATATCTATGAGATCAGGTGCGACAAACCCGGATGTATAATGAAGATATTAGACCTACAGCTGTGATCTGAGACCGGATCTGGCTGCCTGGATGTGTCAACCTTCTCTTACAACAGTCTGTCACTGACAGTTAGATCGTCACCGGCTCATTTGTACAAATACAGAAATACAAGAGAAACTGTGCAACATTTGCAGATGAGGAACCAATCGCTACTGGACTAATGTAGCACTGTTTGCTTGCAATGGTGCCAAGGTTCTTGACGCCACGTCACATGATGGTCTTATGATTGACACGCCCTGCACGGACTGATCTAATAGATTTAAAATTATTCGGCTGGGTTGGGTGGGGTGGGGTGGGGGGGGGGGGGGGGGGGGGGCTTTACCCGCGGCATACATGACTACCACTTATAATAGTCTATCCACAGTGTGTTTGTCCCACAATTGTTTGAGGGATGTGTGCCCGCCGTGTGTTTGTTCCACAATTGTTGGGAGATGTCTTCCACCGTGTGTTTGTTCCACAATTGTTGGGAGGGGGGGGGATGTCTTTCCACCGTGTGTTTGTTCCACAATTGTTGGGGGATGTCTCTCCACCGTGTGTTTGTTCCACAATTGTTTGAGGGAAGTGTGCCCGCCGTGTGTTTGTTCCACAATTGTTAGGGGATGTCTTTTCACCATGTGTTTGTTCCACAATTGTTGGGGGATGTCTTTCCACCGTGTGTTTGTTCCGAAATTGTTGGGGGATGTCTTCCCATCGTGTGTTTGTTCCACAATCGTTGGGGGATGTGTGTCCGAAGTTCTTTGTTCCACAGTTGTTGGGGGATGTCTTTCCGCCGTGTGTTTGTTTCACAATTGTTGGGGGATGTGTGTCCGCCGTTCTTTGTTCCACAATTGTTGGGGGATGTGTGTCCGCCGTTCTTTGTTCCACAATTGTTGGGGGATGTCTTTCCCCCGTGTGTTTGTTCCACAATTGTTGGGGGATGTGTGCCCGCCGTTCTTTGTTCCACAAGTGTTGGGGGATGTCTTTCCACCGTGTGTTTGTTCCACAATTGTTGGGGGATGTCTTTCCACCATGTGTTTGTTCCACAATTGTTGGGGAATGTCTTTCCACCGTGTGTTTGTTCCACAATTGTTGGGTGATGTCTTTCCACCATGTGTTTGTTCCACAATTGTTGGGGAATGTCTTTCCACCGTGTGTTTGTTCCACAATTGTTACTGGATGTGTGTCCGCCGTTCTTTGTTCCACAATTGTTGGGGGGGGGGGGGGATGTCTTTCCACCATGTGTTTGTTCCACAATTGTTGTGGGATGTCTTTCCACCGTGTGTTTGTTCCACAATTGTTGGGGGATGTGTGTCCGCCGTTCTTTGTTCCACAATTGTTGGGGGGGGGGGGGTGTCTTTCCACCGTGTGTTTGTTTCACAATTGTTGGGGGATGTCTTTCCACCGTGTGTTTGTTCCACAATTGTTGGGGGATGTCTTTCCACCATGTGTTTGTTCCACAATTGTTGGGGGATGTCTTTCCGCCGTGTGTTTGTTCCACAATTGTTGGGGGATGTCTTTCTACCGTGTGTTTGTTCCACAATTGTTGGGGGATGTGTATCCTCCGTTCTTTGTTCCACAATTGTTGGGGGATGTCTTCCACCATGTGTTTGTTCCACAATTGTTGGGGGATGTGTGCCCGCCGTTCTTTGTTCCACAAGTGTTGGGGGATGTGTGTCCGCCTTTCTTTGTTCCACAAGTGTTAGAGCAATGGCTCTCAACCTTCCTAAAGCCGCGACCCTTTTATACAGTTCCTAATGTTGTGTTGACCCCCCCCCCAAAAAAAAAAAAAAAACCCATGCAGTTTTTTTCGTTGCTACTTCATAACTGCATTGAATATGTGTTTTGTGGTTACGGTTTTTGCAATTGTTGGGGCTCTGTCTGCCACTACATGCTTGATTTCCTAGTTTTTATTTTACCCACGCGTGTTGACTACCGGCTAGATCCGGGTTTCCTTGTTGTCATCCGCGATTCATTTCCAAGAATGTCTCACGTGACTTGAATCCATGATAGGACCGGCGAGAAAAGGGCTACAGGCTGCCTTAGACGACATGTGGTCTGTACAAACAAGCAAGTGTAGTACACAGAACACAGGTCGTGTGACATCATTTAACACACTTATTTGGAAATCCAACTGTGCACCGACAGCGACTGTACTGACACTTATTCCAATTGTGTGCATTTGTGCGCATGTGTATTTCTTTTTCTTTCTTCAGTTCATTTTTTTTCAATAACCCCCCCTCCCCCCTTTTTTTCCCCTTTCCCTACCCTTTTTTTTTTGCCCTTTAAAGCACAGTTTAGTATGAATAGGGTGAATAAAATATTTTGAGCTGAAAACGGGACACCCTAAGATAGTCAATTTTATTATACCACACATCCCTCCCCCTTTTCCCAGCCACCAATTTCTGGCTATTCGTCACTCCGAACTTTACTTTTATTATTGAACTTTTGCGCGCACATTCGTTCGATAGATTTTGTTTATTTGTATGTAGACTGTTGGTTTTTATGCATCTCCTGTAGAAGCACTTCCATGAAGCAAAACCCCTAAAAAGTCGACTTTTACGACATGCTTGTTTAGGGGTAGTGGGTCTATTCTGTTTTCGCCAGACATTTGGGGCCTGGAACCCACACAGAAAGGGCCATATCTAAAAATCGGCACTGTCCCAGTAGACACCGGACGTCTGGTCAACGTGTTCAGATTGTCCAGAAGTGCAGCTACTGACTTGCTGTTGTGACTTAGTATGACACCTATAACTGACAGCACTAGAATCGCCCCCCCCCCCCCCCCCGCACACACAAACGTTTAAGAGGACAGGAACCGATTATATTTACTGTAAGTAGCATTTAGGGAATAGGCTTGCTGGGAAAATGGCTTTTAAAACAGAGTGTGTGACGTCATTTCCTCCCATTGGCCGTCAACACATTTGATGCTTTAGAACAGTGGTTCTCAACATTCCTAATGCAGCGACCCTTAAATACAGTTCCTCGTGTTGTGGCGACCCTTAAATACAGTTCCTCATGTTGTGGCGACCCTTAAATACAGTTCCTCATGTTGTGGCGACCCTTAAATACAGTTCCTCGTGTTGTGGCGACCCTTAAATACAGTTCCTCGTGTTGTGGCGACCCTTCAATACAGTTCCTCGTGTTGTAGCGACCCTTTAATACAGTTCCTCGTGTTGTGGCGACCCTTAAATACAGTTCCTCGTGTTGTAGCGACCCTTAAATACAGTTCCTCGTGTTGTGGCGACCCTTAAATACAGTTCCTCGTGTTGTGGCGACCCTTAAATACAGTTCCTCGTGTTGTGGCGACCCTTAAATACAGTTCCTCGTGTTGTGGCGACCCTTCAATACAGTTCCTCGTGTTGTGGCGACCCTTAAATACAGTTCCTCGTGTTGTGGCGACCCTTCAATACAGTTCCTCGTGTTGTGGCGACCCTTCAATACAGTTCCTCGAGTTGTGGCGACCCTTTAATACAGTTCCTCGTGTTGTAGCGACCCTTAAATACAGTTCCTCGTGTTGTAGCGACCCTTAAATACAGTTCCTCGTGTTGTAGCGACCCTTAAATACAGTTCCTCGTGTTGTGGCGATCCTTTAATACAGTTCCCCATGTTGTGGCGACCCATAAATACAGTTCCTCGTGTTGTGGCGACCCTTAAATACAGTTCCTCGTGTTGTGGCGACCCTTAAATACAGTTCCTCGTGTTGTAGCGACCCTTCAATACAGTTTCTCGTGTTGTGGCGACCCTTAAATACAGTTCCTCGTGTTGTGGCGACCCTTCAATACAGTTCCTCGTGTTGTGGCGACCCTTCAATACAGTTCCTCGAGTTGTGGCGACCCTTTAATACAGTTCCTCGTGTTGTGGCGACCCTTAAATACAGTTCCTCGTGTTGTAGCGACCCTTAAATACAGTTCCTCGTGTTGTAGCGACCCTTAAATACAGTTCCTCGTGTTGTGGCGATCCTTTAATACAGTTCCCCATGTTGTGGCGACCCTTTAATACAGTTCCTCATGTTGTGGTGACTCCAAACCACGAGGGATGGATGTGAACCCCCCTCCCCCCCCGCACCAGTTAGAAAAACTTTTGGCAGAGGGCCTCAGCCCCAACACCGACCACGTCCTCATCACCACCTAGGCAAAAACTGGGTAGTGGGGGGGGGTGGGTGGGGGGTGGGTGGGTTATACCCCATTAGGCCTCCCCCTTCTGAATAATATTAGAAAGCCTTGGGGAACTCGCAACCACGCCCCTGTACCACCTGACACCATTTGTGGGCAATTAATTGGGTGGTGTGAGGTGGGGCCTGGGGGCTCAGATCTCTGAGTGCCCCCTCCATAAAACATTAAAGGGCCAGGGCTGAGGCCCCCGACCCAATATTTTTGTAAGCGGGTCAAGATGCCCCCTTTAGTCATGCATATCTTCTCATTTGTCTTTGAGTTCACCGACTGAAAACTCAGGAGGAAAATTCTGGTTGTTCTTCTGGACTTCAGTCTTGTTCCAGAACTCGTTTTGCGTTTACATACATTTTACAGATCTGGCTTATTTGTATGCAGACTGTTGGTTCCTTGCTTCTCAGGCAGAAGGAAATCTCTAATTAGTCAACTCTTACGACATCTTTGTAAGGAGAGCAGTGAGTTAATACCCCCCCCCCCCCCGCCCAAACCCACACAGAGAAGTCATGTGAACACATGATCTCCTAAAGTATTTCTACATTTCATATTATTACAAGGAATCTCTTTGAACAAAGTTACAAAAAGGGGAGTGAAAAAAAAGGGGGGGGGGGGGTTCGGAGCGGTACTTCTCAACCACGGCCTTTTCTATTTATTAGAGACGGCGTTGTTCTCAATCTGCCAACTGCCTCGACCCGTTTATATAGTTCCTCATGTTGTGGTCAGCCCCAACCATACAATTATTTTCGTTGCTCCTTCATAACTTCAGTAATTTGTCCCCCCCCCTCCTGATGGTCTTATGCGACCCCTGGGAAATGGTCGTTCGACCCCGACAAGGATCGCTACCCACATGTTGAGAACTGCTGGGCTAGAGGAACTTGAGTCCTCAGGTTCTGGCTACTATGTGAGGCAACCCCCCCCACCCTTGCTCGTCAAGACATCCTTTCTGAACTCAGCTAATGTTTTTGTTGCTTAGTGTTGTTTTTAGATAGGACGAAAGCAGTATACCGGTAATTCAGCAATGCTGGCATCACTGATTATTCTAGCTGAAATCATTTCTCGTGTAGTCGCTAGACTGATGTTTATAGGCTATTTAAAAAAAATAAATAAAGAAGCTTACTCTAATTATGCGGGGGGGGGGGGGGGGGAAGGGGGGGGGGGGGGGGGTCAAAAAAGACCTGATCTTCCATATTTCGGTGTCTAATGTCGGCGTTGGTGGGGGTTGTTGATCATCTTGCTCGCCCAGGCCAGTCGACAAACTACAGATTTCGCCAATTTTACAGAAATATCTGGTTTAAAAAATATGAATGTATTTTCTAAAAAAAAAAAATAAACTATTCCTAATCAACATTTAAACAATTATAAACTTTGTTCTACAAAAAAAAAAAAAAAAATTAATTACTAGCTTCCAATTCCTTCCAAAATCTGTGTTTGAGAAGAATAAAGATTTGAATTGTAAATACAATTCCATTAAAGTATAGTTTCGTGACATTGTTGGTCCAACTTCCAGGAAGCCCAGATTTGATGACGTACTACACACGGGCTTGCCTCATGTTGGTGAAACTGGCCAGTTGTGAGATAAAAGTTGATCGTTAAACACAAACTTGGCAGTCTAGATATCAGCTCCAGTAGATCATTTGACAAACTTTGATTGTGTTTCATCATGGCAATCCGTGCTCAGTTTGAGGGGAACAATGAAGTGGGAGTTTTTGCCAAACTGACAAATAACTATTGTCTGGTCGGCATCGGAGGCTCAGAGAATTTTTACAGGTAGATATTTTTAACTAGTTCTATTGAAGTTATCAATTTAAATAATTAAACTAACGTACTATTTTATTATTAATTTTGTTAGGAGCTTGTTATATGTCGTTGTTAATGTTTTTTGTTTTTGAAATTAGTTTTTCCAAATATTCACTATTCACGTTTTGAAAACATTTTTATGAGCCACACTAAAACACATTTTTTAATTCCAACCAAGAAAACAATGCATATCATGATTAAACATTTTAGTTAAACATTTAAAAAAGTTTAATCTGAGCTAAATAAATATCGTATACAGAACCCATATAATATACTGAGAGAGACTACCTAGAATCTCAGAAGCTAAAGAAGTGTTAACTACTTAAACTACTGTTTGGTTAATATCCAACCTGAGCCAGATATAAGATAAAACTATCAGACTATAGTTATAGTAGACTATCATCATCATCATGTGCCCTGCCAGTTGTAGACTATAGGATAGCAATAACACAGATGAATAATGTATATTTATCACTGCATGACATTTGATTGAAGTCCCATTATTAGTAAATGTATCGGCTGATGGATGTTTGACCAGCCTGAGACATGAAATTGGGCTGGATGGTGAAGTCGTCAAACTTATCCGGACACAGAACAGCTGTTTCATGTGGTAGACAGTTATTGCCTGCACCACTTGACAAGGCACTTAACGATGACGATGGACACAGAACAGCTGTTTGTGGTAGACAATTATTGCCTGCACCACTTGACAAGGCACTTAACGATGACGATGGACACAGAACAGCTGTTTGTGGTAGACAGTTATTGCCTGCACCACTTGGCAAGACACTGAACGATGACGATGTATTGTATTCCTATAAATTGATTAATTGACATGACTTTCGGTATATTTCAGTGTCTTTGAGGGTGAACTTGGCGATACAATTCCTGTTGTACACGCCAGTATTGCAGGGTGTCGAATCATTGGGCGTATGTGTGTAGGTAAGTGGTGGCACTGCACTTAGTTATTGTTTGCATTTAGGTGTGTATATATGGTAGCAGAAACATGCTTGCTAGCCTGAGCACTTGTGGTGTCAGTCCACATCATGACCAAGGCCCTCAGTTTTATCATCATCTTGTTGTGCGATTATGTGTCACATTGGGCTCGCACTCTTGTCCTTATTTCATTCTGTTATGTGCAATTTTTTTCCATATCATGGATGGATACACCAGTAGACCTGTATGACCTGTCTAAGGTTGTCATAACAATGGGGAGGTACTGCCTCCGTAGACGTCGAGATTAGAGCACTGATTGATCAGCATTCACGCACAGAAGTCATTTACACAGATGGGTCATTCAAGTGCAGGACAAGATCAGCATAGGCATACACAGCACAAAGGATGGGACAAATAATACAAGAGGATAGCGGTGTTTACCAGACGACTATGTCAGGCATGACCATGGAGATAGCTTGATAGCAGAACAAGCAGCCACACATGCAGTAATTGTTTGAGACTATGAATATGCTTCAGAAAATCGCTACAGATAGTCTCTGCATTTGGAAGTCACAGTTAACCTCCATCATCTGGATCTACACACCTGGGTACACAGGAAAAAATGGTAATGAAAGAGATGACCAGCTGGCAAGTAATGCACCAATGCAAATGGGAAAAAGCATGGACAGAGCTGGAATCATCAACACCGAATGGATTAGATTGGGAGATAATGGCGAATCTGACTCTAACACGACTTCGTGACCGAGAAGTTAAGCTTGGTGAAGCATGACTATGCCGTCTTAGAGGTAAAGACAAAAGATACTATAACCAACTCCTCATGGAAAAAAAAAGAAGAACCTTGGAGAGGCCGCTGCATCGGAGGACTGAGCACGCATAGGGATGCCCAATGTGCAAAGACGTCGATTGTGATAACATAACATATGGATGGAAACCTATTCAACAATTTTTGATTCTCTCATCATTTGCCTTAGGATTTCTCTTGGACTCTGATGTTGACCTGCTCTAACAGAGGTATCATAAAATGTCTTCAATAAAGGCAGCTGGTGAAATGCTGAACGCAGGTCTGGGGCTGACACTGGTCTGGGTTTCACGCACGTCTAACACAACCATGTGCCAGGCAGCTGGTGAAATGCTGAACGCAGGACTCATTGATGTCTACAAATATAAGTCTTAACTTTGTTTGCCTGCAAGGTACAGTTATCTACTGTTCATGCAGGTCTGGGGCTGACACTGGTCTAGGTTTCACGCACGTCTAACACAACCATATGCCAGGCAGCTGGTGAAATGCTGAACGCAGGACTCATTGATGTCTACAAATATCAGTCTTAACTTTGTTTCCTGCAAGGTACAGTTATCGGCTCTCCTTTAAATAACGGTCGCTTGCTGGACGGCGACGGTTGGTTAGTTGGAGTTCACTCCCTTGGCTGCATTGCAAATACGGAGTGGAAAAGTCACGTATCAAAAACAAGGTCAACATGGCATTTAGACATCGAGCTCCGACTAACATTAGCAACCACGTTCTTGCGAAGCACGACTTAGTTGCCACGCATGTGACTCCTGCAGATCTGTATGCCTTAATGGCCGATAAGTTTGCGTGGTTAGGGGTAGAGTTAGGGTTAGATGTGAAAATTGTGACGCAGGAGTTCCAAATAATCGCGCACAGTGACATACACACCCAAACAATTGACGGACTGTGGATGCTACTCAAACAGACAATTCGCCATCAATTGGGCACCAGCCGCGCACTATTGCTGTCATATTTAGGAGAATTCCTGTGGCGCCACTGCCACAAGCATCAGATTATCGGCCATTATTTGGAACTCCTGCGTCAAAATTGTCACATCTAACCCTAACTCTACCCCTAACCCTACACAACCGTATGATGACAGGTAAGTATGTCATTTGTTTCGTTCCCTCTTTACGCTCCGAATTTGCAATGCAGCCAAGGGAGTGAACTGCGACTAAGCGACCGTCGGCTTTCCAGCTGGCGACCGTTATTTAAAGGAGAGCCCAGTTATCTACTGTTCATGCAGGCCTGGGGTTGACACTGGCCTAGGTTTCACGCACGTCTAACACAACTATAGGCTAGACTGAAAACACAGCTTGGTCCCACATGTCTGATGTACCAATAGTGGTCAAAGGATCCTTGATTTCTGTCCCTGCTTGCAAATCTTCATGAGGGAGACAAGAGAATTCTATACCAGGTGATTAGTTGGGGGGGGGGGGGGGCCTTGCTAACAAATAAGCCAGATCTTGTAAAATGAATGTGCATGCAGCACTAAAGTGAAACAGTGCCAGAGTCCAGAAATGGATAAACAGTGAGATGTAAATACAGGAAATAGGACACTAGTCATTGAGGTGACTGTACAGGAAATGGGACAGCACACTTAGTGAGGTGACAGCACACATAATAGGGCAGTACAGTGAGGTGACAGTACTAGACAGTACCTGAAATAAGTAGTACAGAAAATGTAAACAGGCACTGGACAATTCAGGAAATCTGGACAGTAACAGTTTTACAGTAGATAGTACATGAAACTTGGACAGTGAGAGTCAGTGGTGGACAGTAGAGAAGATCATGACAGTAACCTTTGGGGATGGACATTGGAGGAAAGCTGAAAGGTTGGGCTACATAGAGCCAGTGTGACAATATTCCCAGGGTTTCTTGGACAGTACAGTTAAGTTTTTAATCTACTGCGCATGGAAAAGGTGGGACACTTCATCCTTAAGTCTATGTCTGACACACAGTTAGGTTTTTAATCTACTGCGCATGGAAAAGGTGGGACACTTCATCCTTAAGTCTATGTCTGACACACAAGTAGGTTTTTAATCTACTGCGCATGGAAAAGGTGGGACACTTCATCCTTAAGTCTATGTCTGACACACAGTTAAGTTTTTAATCTACTGCGCATGGAAAAGGTGGGACACTTCATCCTTAAGTCTATGTCTGACACACAGTTAGGTTTTTAATCTACTGCGCATGGAAAAGGTGGGACACTTCATCCTTAAGTCTATGTCTGACACACAGTTAGGTTTTTAATCTACTGCGCATGGAAAAGGTGGGACACTTCATCCTTAAGTCTATGTCTGACACACAGTTAAGTTTTTAATCTACTGCGCATGGAAAAGGTGGGACACTTCATCCTTAAGTCTATGTCTGACACACAGTTAGGTTTTTAATCTACTGCGCATGGAAAAGGTGGGACACTTCATCCTTAAGTCTATGTCTGACACACAGTTAGGTTTTTAATCTACTGCGCATGGAAAAGGTGGGACACTTCATCCTTAAGTCTATGTCTGACACACGGGTAGGTTTTAATAAGTAGAGGTATTTTTTCTGTTCCCTCCCCCCACCATGGTAGTTAACACCTAGTTAGCTTTGTCTTGTCTAGGTCCCCCCCTCCCTTTTACCATGGTAGTTAACACCTAGTTAGCTTTGTCTTGTCTAGGTCCCCCCCCCCCCCCCTTTACCATGGTAGTTAACACCTAGTTAGCTTTATCTTGTCTAGTAAGAAATGTGTTTTCTGTACCCTCAGGTAATCGTCACGGCCTCCTTGTCCCCAACACGACTACAGACCAGGAGCTGCAGCACATACGTAATGCTCTACCTGATTCAGTGAAAATCTACCGGGCGGAGGAGAAGTTGTCAGCACTGGGTAATGTCATCGCTTGCAATGATTATGTTGCCTTGGTGCATCCCGATCTTGACAGGGTGAGCTTTTGTCTGACTATATCTGAGTCTTTTTGTGTTTGTATGTGTTTATTTGTGTTGTTGATTGAACAGAAACTTGTGATTACAAGTTGTCATCTCGAACCCTCAACACCCACAGCGGTAAAAGAGGAAGTGAAGAAGAAGAAGTAATCTCAAAAACAGTGCAGGTCTTTCTATTACCAGCCTAGCTCTAGACACTGAGTCGACTGTGAAATACTCCACACCTGTGCTAACCCACATCCCACCCCATTGTGTTCATAGCTTGACTATGATATTTGTGCCTGTCAGCCGACACATACATCTTCAGGCATTTGTTCGCTGTGTTAGCCTTTCCGGTTAGATTCGTAGAGCATTGCACCATCTTAATTTTGGGGGTCATCCTTGTTTCAGAATCCACAGTTGGTGCTCCATCAGGTCTGTCCAGACCAGCCACATAATGCTGGTTAGTTTTCAAAGAATTGCAGGTACAGAAGATGAACATCCCTCGTCATCCACGGCTCCATAAATGAAGAGCCGATACATGGTGCTGTGATACTGAGCTCATCCAAGGAATTTTCACATCTGGCACAAGACTGTTTATAACTTCTGTATATTGAACCTCTCACTCATCATGGGCTGCCACGTTTGAAGCATCAGGTGTGCAAACCTGGGATTTCAAATACCTACACAAAATGAATTCTTTCCTTTTCAGCATTGTATACTTTCATTGTGGTAGACTTCATTGCCATGTGTATTTTCATGTGACATTTTCCTTAAGTCCTGAAGTCATGCATGCATCTGGGGATGATGTGAAGTCGTGCATGCATCTGGGGATGATGAAGTCGTGCATGCATCTGGGGATGATGTGAAGTCGTGCATGCATCTGGGGATGATGAAGTCGTGCATGCATCTCGGGATGATGAAGTCGTGCATGCATCTGGGGGTGATGAATTCATGAATGCATCTGGGGGTGAAGTCGTGCATGCATCTGTGGATGATGAAGTCGTGCATGCATCTGGGGGTGACGTCGTGCATGCATCTGGGGATGATGAAGTCGTGCATGCATCTGGGGATGATGAAGTCATGCATGCGTCTGGGGGTGAAGTCGTGCATGCATCTGTGGATGATGAAGTCATGCATGCATCTGGGGGTGATGAAGTCGTGCATGCATCTGGGGATGATGAAGTCGTGCATGCATCTGGGGATGATGAAGTCGTGCATGCATCTGGGGATGATGAAGTCGTGCATGCATCTGGGGATGATGAAGTCATGCATGCATCTGGGGATGATGAAGTCATGCATGCCATAGGTTTTACACTTGCAGGTTCTTGGACACTGCATCTTGGTATTGTTTTATTTTTGGATGTTAAACATGTTGGATTCACTCAAAGGATGATCTCATGTTTACATGTGCTATCTTGGTTGTCAGCTGTGTTTACATGTGCTATCTTGGCTGGCAGCTGTGTTTACATATGCTATCTTGGTTGTCAGCTGTGTTTACATGTGCTATCTTTGCTGGCAGCTGTGTTTACATGTGCTATCTTTTGGCAGCTGTGTTTACATGTGCTGATATCTTGGTTGGCAGCTGTGTTTACATGTGCTGATATCTTGGTTGGCAGCTGTGTTTACATGTGATATCTTTTTGGCAGTTGTGTTTACATGTGATATCTTGGTTGGCAGCTGTGTTTACATGTTATATTTTGGTTGGCAGCTGTGTTTACATGTGATATCTTGGTTGGCAGCTGTGTTTACATGTGATATCTTGGTTGGCAGCTGTGTTTACATGTGATATCTTGGTTGGCAGCTGTGTTTGCATGTTATATTTTGGTTGGCAGCTGTGTTTACATGTGATATCTTGGTTGGCAGCTGTGTTTACATGTGATATCTTGGTTGGCAGCTGTGTTTACATGTGATATCTTGGTTGGCAGCTGTGTTTACATGTGATATCTTGGTTGGCAGCTGTGTTTACATGTTATATTTTGGTTGGCAGCTGTGTTTACATGTTATATCTTGGTTGGCAGCTGTGTTTACATGTTAAATTTTGGTTGGCAGCTGTGTTTACATGTGATATCTTGGTTGGCAGATGTGTTTACATGTGCTGATATCTTGGTTGGCAGGAAACAGAAGATCTGCTGGTGGACACGCTGGGAGTGGAAGTGTTCCGTCACACGGTGGCCAACAATGTCTTAGTGGGCAGCTACATGAGCTTCACAAACCAGGGGGGCATGGTGAGTGTCTTGTGTATCCTTAGTGTCTTGTCTGTGTATCCTTGGCGTCTCATGCATTTGTACATAGCATCTCTTGTTATGTCTGTGGTGTGTGTCTTGTCTGTGTATCCTTGGTGTCTCCTGCATTTGTACATAGCATCTCTTATAATGTCTGTGATGTCACATATTGGTATCAGTGGTGTTTTGTGTGTACATGGTGTCTCTTGTGTTTACATGTTTATGTGTACATGTTGTCTCTTGTGTTTACATGTTTGTGTGTATAGTCTCTCTTGTATGTACACTGTGAGTGCTGTAGTTCCTTGTGTGTGTGTGTACATGGTCTCTCTTGTGAGTGCTGTAGTTCCTTGTGTGTGTGTGTACATGGTCTCTCTTGTGAGTGCTGTAGTTCCTTGTGTGTGTGTTCATGGTCTCTCTTGTGAGTGCTGTAGTTCCTTGTGTGTGCGTACATGGTCTCTCTTGTGAGTGCTGTAGTTCCTTGTGTGTGTGTACATAGTCTCTCTTGTATGTACACTGTGAGTGCTGTAGTTCCTTGTGTGTGTGTTCATGGTCTCTCTTGTGAGTGCTGTAGTTCGTTGTGTGTGTGTGTATATGGTCTCTCTTGTATGTACACTGTGAGTGCTGTAGTTCCTTGTGTGTGTGTACATGGTCTCTCTATGAGTGCTGTAGTTCCTTGTGTGTGTGTACATAGTCTCTCTTGTATGTACACTGTGAGTGCTGTAGTTCCTTGTGTGTGCGTACATGGTCTCTCTTGTGAGTGCTGTAGTTCCTTGTGTGTGTGTACATGGTCTCTCTTGTATGTACACTGTGAGTGGTGTAGTTCCTTGTGTGTGTGTACATGGTCTCTCTTGTGAGTGCTGTAGTTCCTTGTGTGTGTGTACATGGTCTCTTTTGTGAGTGCTGTAGTTCCTTGTGTGTGTGTGTACACAAGTAATGATGTTGTCCTGTGTCACTAACACAACAGTGTTGCCATAAATTCAGACAGGACATGGAGTTAGGGGAGTTGTCGTGGCAGAGCGGCTAGACGCAGGCCAGAAGGTCGTGGGTTCACTCCCGGACTATTCTTCAAAAATACCTTGACTCCCAGGTCGACCCAGCCTTGAGTGGATACCGGGTGCAGTCGAGGCGGCCAGCATGATGCTGACCGCATCACCCATCTTGTGCCGACTGGTCTAGAAAATATAGGTCCAGCCCTATATGCTCTATACGCCTACAGGCGCAGAAAAGGGTTCTTTATTTACTTTTACTATAGAGTTAGACATGTCAGGTAGGCAGGTAGACACCACAGTCACATGTCAGGTAGGCGGGTAGACACCACAGTCACATGTCAGGTAGGCGGGTAGACACCACAGTCACATGTCAGGTAGGCGGGTAGGTGACACAATCACATATCAGACAGGCAGGAAGGTGACACAATCACATGTCAGACAGGCAGGAAGGTGACACAATCACATGTCAGACAGGCAGGAAGGTGACACAATCACATGTCAGACAGGCAGGAAGGTGACACAATCACATGTCAGACATGTGAGATGGTCACATGTCAGGTAGGTGACACAGTCACATGTCAGATAGGCAGGTCGATGACACAATCACATGTCAGGTAGTTGAGACAGTCACATGTTACCAGGTGGGCATGACAGTGACATGTTATCAGGTGGGCAGGTAGATGACACAATCATATGTCAGGTAGGTGAGACAGTCACATGTCGGGTAGGTGACACAGTCACATGTCAGGTAGATGATACAATCATATATCCTTTGAATGTTGATTTCCACAGGTTCCACCAAAAACATCCGTAGAAGACTTGGATGAGCTGTCATCACTTCTGCAGGTCCCACTTGTGGTTAGTACCTTTTTTGTTGACCGTCTTGACATTGATTCAGTGTTGACTGTCTTGACATTGATTCAGTGTTGACTGTCTTGACATTGATTCAGTGTTGACTGTCTTGACATTGATTCAGTGTTGACTGTCTTGAAATTGATTCAGTGTTGACTGTCTTGACATTGATTCAGTGTTGACTGTCTTGAAATTGATTCAGTGTTGACTCTCTTGACATTGAATCAGTGTTGACTGTCTTGACATTGATTCAGTGTTGACTGTCTTGACATTGACTGTTTTGACATTCATTCAGTGTTGACTGTCTTGACATTGACTCACTTTCTTGACATTGACTCACTGTTGACTGTCTTGACTTTGATTCAGTGTTGACTGTCTTGACTTTGATTCAGTGTTGACTGTCTTGACATTGACTCAGTGTTGACTGTCTTGACATTGACTCACTCTCTTGACATTGACTCACTCTCTTGACATCGACTCACTGTTGACTGTCTTGACATTGACTCACTCTCTTGACATGGACTCACTGTTGACTGTCTTGACATTTACTCACTCTCTTGACATCGACTCACTGTTGACTGTCTTGACATTGACTCACTGTTGACTCTCTTGACATTGACTCACTCTCTTGACATTGACTCACTGTTGACTGTCTTGACATTGACTCACTGTTGACTGTCTTGATATCGACTCACTGTTGACTGTCTTGACATCGACCCTATGTGACTCTCCTGCATGATTGTCTCAGCATAGACTACTATTTGGTGCAAGATTTGATTAGTTTTCTGGCTCAACTTGTAACATAACAGATTTGACAATTTGTGTTAGTGCCATGTCTTTTATTATCTGTAGAAAATTGTGTCATTGCCATATCTTCTATTGTCTGTAGAAAGTTGTGTTAGTGACATGTTTTCTGTTGTCTGTAGAAAGTTGTGTTAGTGACATGTTTTTTGTTGTCTGTATAAAGTTGTGTCAGTGACATGTTTTCTGTTGTCTGTAGAAAGTTGTGTCAGTGACATGTTTTCTGTATAAAGTTGTGTCAGTGACATGTTTTCTGTTGTCTGTAGAAAGTTGTGTCAGTGACATGTTGTCTGTATAAAGTTGTGTCAGTGACATGTTTTCTATTGTCTGTATAAAGTTGTGTTAGTGACATGTTTTCTGTTGTCTGTATAAAGTTGTCAGCGACATGTTTTCTGTTGTTGTAGAAAGTTAAGTCAGTGACATGTTTTCTGTTGTCTGTAGAAAGTTGTGTTAGTGACATGTTTTTTGTTGTCTGTATAAAGTTGTGTCAGTGACATGTTTTCTGTTGTCTGTAGAAAGTTGTGTCAGTGACATGTTTTCTGTATAAAGTTGTGTCAGTGACATGTTTTCTGTTGTCTGTAGAAAGTTGTGTCAGTGACATGTTGTCTGTATAAAGTTGTGTCAGCTGTTGTCTGTGGAAAGTTGTGTCAGTGACATGTTTTCTGTTGTCTGTAGAAAGTTGTGTCAGTGACATGTTTTCTGTTGTCTGTGGAAAGTTGTGTCAGTGACATGTTTTCTTTTGTCTGTAGAAAGTTGTGTCAGTGACATGTTTTCTGTTGTCTGTAGAAAGTTGTGACATGTTTTCTGTTGTCTGTAGAAAGTTGTGTCAGTGACATGTTTTCTGTTGTCTGTAGAAAGTTGTGTCAGTGACATGTTTTCTGTTGTCTGTAGAAAGTTGTGTCAGTGACATGTTTTCTGTTGTCTGTAGAAAGTTGTGTCAGTGACATGTTTTCTGTTGTCTGTAGAAAGTTGTGTCAGTGACATGTTTTCTGTTGTCTGTATAAAGTTGTGTCAGTGACATGTTTCCTGTTGTCTGTATAAAGTTGTGTCAGCAACATGTTTTCTGTTGTCTGTATAAAGTTGTGTCAGATACATGTTTTCTGTTGTCTGTATAAAGTTGTGTCAGTTACATGTTTTCTGTTGTCTGTATAAAGTTGTGTCAGTTACATGTTTTCTGTTGTCTGTAGAAAGTTGTGTCAGTGACATGTTTTCTGTGGCACTTGCAGGCAGGGACAGTGAATCGAGGCAGTGATGTCCTAGCAGCCGGGCTTGTGGTCAATGACTGGATGGCAGTTTGTGGACATGACACCACCTCCACAGAAATCTCCGTCATAGAAAATATTTTTAAGTTGAACGAACACGAGCCCTCAAAGATACAGACACATATGAGGGATGCTTTAGTCGATACGTAAGTGTTTCATACAATTCAGTTATCTGCTCGTCGATGCATCTTTCGTACAATTAAAAGATGATTACTTTATTTATGTTTCTTTTAAATGAGGGATGAATTACGTATGGTTTGTACATATAAGGTAAGAATTAGTTGTTACATATTTCATACAAATAAGGGATGAGTTAGTTGATTCTGTATCATACAAATGCTTTAGTAAATGTATACATGTTCCACACATACAAGGTGTGTATTTGTTGATACGTCCATGTCTCACATATGAAACCTGACACAGACAGGTGATGTTTCAGTTATCCAAAAATTACATGTGGATGGAAGACAACGCAGTAGATCAACACTCTGGTGTAAAGACACAAATAAAACACATCTAATCATCTGGGGGGGGGGGGCACAAACCAGGGTGTCCATGGGAGGGGGGCACAAACCAGGGTGTCCGTAGTGACAAAAGATAAGGAAACACACAACAGGGTCTGTATCCAATAATGTTTGGTTAAGAAAATCAAGACCATGAAATGCTCTGACACGCTGTAATTGCTCTTCTTGCAGGTTGTCATAAACATCTTAAGTCTGGATGTGTGGACTTGGACCGGGGATGTCTGTGGTACTCACACAAGAAACTACAACCTTGCAGGCACTCAAGTGGTCTTGTAACTGAACATCTTGTGGTGGTGCATGCTGGGTGTCACCCTCTGGATAAATGTCATTAATCAGTGTTTTATATTCACCAGCAGTAGATAATAAATTACAATGATGGGAACTTGCTGTCATATTTGTTTTGCGCCTGTTGTGATTTTTTCTGTTTGCTTTTCAAACCATGGATTCACCATTGACCTTGGATTGTGAACATTTAACGGTTGTTTAATTATGTCGCATGTGGAGCATGAGAGGACATGCTTGGTGGTAGTCTGCTGTCTGAAAACAATACATGGAATATGAGAGGGGAAATGGGAAGTAAAAATTTGTGTTTTCAGAGGATACAAATAGTTTAGAAAGATAACACAGCAAATCTGAGATAAATATGTTGTCCCTGACTCATGTAAACTGATTTGCTAAAGTTTGACCAACCAGCTGGCAGATCTAGTCTGAGAGTGTAGCCAGTTTTCTCTACCTTTGCTTGCCTGTTGGCAAATACGGACCCAATTTGGAATTCAGGGCAGTCATGAAATGTTTGATTTATTAGAGGTCAGCGGTAACTTGTCAGGTTTGTTCTGTGTTCATGGAACTGAGGCAGAAAACAAAGTCGTGAGTTAGCATCAGGGGACTTGAGTTTTGAAAACCTCAGAAAGAGTTTGACAATCAACAGAATTACGCACACTTCGTGTGTCCAGACTTTCGGTAAGACAAGTAGCAGCAAATTGTGACAACTTCTGCCTGTCAAGTGATTGTTTTCTCTGAGCAATTAGCATGTCGTTATTCAACAGTGTTTAGTTTTTGTCTGTGAACATAGATGTCTGGGGTTTGAGTACTGGAAGTTTTAAAGCAACATTTCTTCTTACTAAGGTCTGAGAGCATATATAGCCACCTTTCATGGCTAGAGAATGTGACAGGTATTGTTGACAGTTAGAGAATGTGACAGGTATCGTTGACACTTAATGTGACGGGTATTGTTGACAGTTAGAGACTGTGACAGGTATCGTTGACAGATAGAGAATATGACAGGTATTGTTGACACTTAGAGAATGTGACAGGCATTGTTGACACTTAGAGAATGTGACAGGTATTGTTGACACTTAGAGAATGTGACAGGTATTGTTGACAGTTAGAGAATGTGACAGGTATTGTTGACACTTAGAGAATGTGACAGGTATCGTTGACAGTTAGAGAATGTGACAGGTATTGTTGACAGTTAGAGAATGTGACAGGTATCGTTGACACTTAATGTGACGGGTATTGTTGACAGTCAAAGAATGTGACAGGTATCGTTGACAGTTAGAGAATGTAACAGGTATTGTTGACAGTTAGAGAATGTGACAGGTATCGTTGACACTCAGAGAATGTAACAGGTATTGTTGACACTCAGACAATGTGACAGGTATTGTTGACACTCAGAGAATGTAACAGGTATCGTTGGCAGTTAAGGAAATGGCACATGTTGTGTGCATGTGGTGAGAATCAAAATCACACACGTCGTTTGCATATAAAGAGACTCAAAGTCACACACGTCATTTGAGAGACCTCATGGAGTGTTGGTTGCATGCGCTTTATGCAAAATATTATCAGGTATATTTCCTGTGACATTTGTTAAATATCACTGGAATCATCTGTTTAATATCACTGGGATCATCTGTTTGATATCGCTGGGATTATCTTTCCTGTTCTCAACAGAATGTAGGGTTGCTGCTGTTGTTGGACTCTGACAGTTTGACTGTTCTATTGTAGTGCATACTTTGTTAGGCTCTGACAGTTTGACTGTCCTGTTGTAGTTCATACTTTGTGACAAGTGAGCAAAGCAACAGTGTGAGGTTGTTGGTGGAGAAATCTGTCAAAACTGAAACATTTCCAGTCTGGTTACATTTAAAACTGGGTTGCAGATGTGCCTTGTCTTTCTTGTTGATGGAGTCTGTCCAGGTTTTTGTACCTGACTGGATGCAGCCAGTGCCTTGATTGCCTGTTTAGAAGTTGATTGTGTGTGATTGTTTCACTTGAACTCCTCTGTTGTGTGATTGTTTCACTTGAACTCCTTTGTTGTTGTTTGAGGCAATTTTTTGAATTCCTTGTTACAGCAGTTTTGTCTTCAGAATAAAATAGAACATGTTAGTGTAGACACTGGTATAGTTTCTCATTCAAGTGTATGGGAACTTACGGCAGGTGTGTGTGACTTGTGGCTGTCGTCACAGGTGTCAGATTGTTGTTTGTCAGAAGTTAGTTAAAGTCAACATTTCTGCACTGTCTGATATAATGACTGTCCTGGCGTTCCAGCATAACCCAGGTAATGTAATCATGTAATAGAAGTACATTGGTACGCACTCCAGCATGACAGGACCCAGACAGTGTAACCCATGCATCGACTTGAAAGATAGAATTACATTTGTACCCACTCCAGCATGACAGGACCCAGACAGTGTAACCCATGTATCAACCTGAAAGATAGAAGTACATTGGTACCCACTCCAGCATGACCCAGACAGTGTAACCCATGTATGGACTTGAAAGATAGAAGTACATTGGTACCCACTCCAGCATGACATGACCCAGACAGTGTAACCCATGTATCAACTTGAAAGATAGAAGTACATTGGTACCCACTCCAGCATGACAGGACCCAGACAGTGTAACCCATGCATGGACTTGAAAGATAGAAGTACATTGGTACCCACTCCAGCATGACATAGCCCAGACAGTGTAACCCATGCATCAACTTGAAAGATAGAAGTACATTGGTACCCACTCCAGCATGACAGGACCCAGACAGTGTAACCCATGCATGGACTTGAAAGATAGAAGTACATTGGTACCCACTCCAGCATGACAGGACCCAGACAGTGTAACCCATGTATCAACTTGAAAGATAGAAGTACATTGGTACCCACTCCAGCATGACCCAGACAGTGTAACCCATGTATGGACTTGAAAGATAGAAGTACATTGGTACCCACTCCAGCATGACCCAGACAGTGTAACCCATGCATGGACTTGAAAGATAGTACATTGGTACCCACTCCAGCATGACAGGACCCAGACAGTGTAACCCATGCATGGACTTGAAAGATAGAAGTACATTGGTACCCACTCCAGCATGACAGGACCCAGACAGTGTAACCCATGTATCAACTTGAAAGATAGAAGTACATTGGTACCCACTCCAGCATGACCCAGACAGTGTAACCCATGTATGGACTTGAAAGATAGAAGTACATTGGTACCCACTCCAGCATGACCCAGACAGTGTAACCCATGCATGGACTTGAAAGATAGTACATTGGTACCCACTCCAGCATGACATGACCCAGACAGTGTAACTCATGCATCGACTTGAAAGATAGTACATTGGTACCCACTCCAGCATAACAGGACCCAGACAGTGTAACCGATGTATGGACTTGAAAGATAGTACATTGGTACCCACTCCAGCATGACATGACCCAGACAGTGTAACCCATGCATCGACTTGAAAGATAGAAGTACATTGGTACCCACTCCAGCATGACAGGACCCAGACAGTGCATTGATAAAAGATGAAAGTACATTTGTACCCACTCCAGCAACATCTGACTGCTGTGAACTAGACACAACATATTCTGAGAATTTAATGCTGTGACTGGTATTGTGACCCAGGAACCCACTAGCCATCTCCAGTGACACCCACCTGACTGGCCAACAACCCGCGGATTATTCACACTGTACAGCACCGTCAGTGAGCCAGGTTTTTAGGCACGGCTCCGATTTCATGGCAAATGGGTCAGCCCCATAATTAATCCATTTCTCTGCTAGCGAAAAGCACACAAAATGTGTCTCTCTGTCCCATGTGAAAACCACATAATATGTCTCTCTTTCCCATGTGAAATGTCAGGCAGCAAACCTGCAGAATCAAACAGCTTGCGCATGCATTCATTGCTTGGACAGGTGATGCTGTCTTCTCACTTGGACTGATATGGTTATCTTCTGCCTGGTCATCTCTTGAGAAGGAAACCATCAGAGTGATCACAGACAGAGCCTGAAATGCTGATGATCTGCAAAGAACTGACTGTCCATCATCTAATTCCTGTCTGATATAAATATACTGACTGCCGGTATGATATACTGACTGTCTGTTGTGTACTGACTGTAAATCCTGTACTGTCTGATATACTGACTGTCAGTCCTGTACTGCCAAATATACTGTCCTGTACTGTCTGATATACTGACTATCTATTGTGTTCTGCCTGATATACTGACTGTTTATCATCTATTTCCTGACTGATATACTGACTGTCCAACATCTAATGCCTGCCTGATATACTGACTGTCCATTATCTAATGCCTGCCTGATATACTGACTGTCCATCATCTAATGCCTGCCTGATATACTGACTGTCCATCATCTAATGCCTGACTGATATACTGACTGTCCATCATCTAATGCCAGACTGATATACTGACTATCCATCATCTAATGCCTGACTGATATACTGTCCATCATCTAATGCCAGACTGATATACTGACTGTCCAACATCTAATGCCTACCTGATATACTGACTGTCCATCATCTAATGCCTGACTGATATACTGACTGTCCATCATCTAATGCATGTCTGATATGCTGACTGTCCATCATCTAATGTACTGTCTGATATATTGACTGTCCATCATCTAATGTACTGTCTGATATATTGACTGTCCATCATCTAAAGTACTGTCTGATATACTGACTGTCCATCATCTAATGTGCTGTCAGAAATATTGACTGTCCATCATCTAATGTACTGTCTAATATACTGACTGTCCATCATCTAATGTGCTGTCTGATATACTGACTGTCAGTCCTGTACTGTCTAATATACTGACTGTCCATTGTGTACTGTCTGATATACTGACTGTCCATTGTGTACTGTCTGATATACTGACTGTTCATCCTGTACTGTCTGATATACTGACTGTCAGTCCTATGCTGCCCTATATACTGACTGTCCATTGTGTCCTGACTCATATACTGACTGTCAGTCCTGTACTGTCTAATATACTGACTGTCCATTGTGTACAGTATACTGAAACAACAGACTGGGGACAAACAAACAGTTACAATTTGAAGTCTTGAGTTAAGTAACACTAACAACTGGCTGATCTGAAAGCACATGTTTGTTTTCTCTCAATCATCAGTCAGGGTGAGACACTGAAGCCAGTGGTATCACAACAAAATCACATTTGTACAGAAAAAAAATCAGGTATGTCCAATTCTAGAATCAAATGAGGCAAGTAATAAATACTGTCACATAGCTAAACCAGCCTCGCCACTTAACATCCAGAGTAAACAGATGCAAGTGGGTTCAGGGTGATGCTCAGGCCTGCTGCAAGTGAAGAGTACAAGTGCGACCACTCTAGACTGGTGTACAGGACATAGGACCACTCTAGACTGGTGTACAGGACATATGACCACTCTAGACCGGTGTACAGGACATGGGGCCACTCTACTGGTGTACAGGACATGCAACCACTCTAGACTGGTGTACAGGACCACTCTAAAATGGTGCACAAGACATGGGACCACTCTAGACTGATTGTCAAAACACAACACCGCTCTAGACTGGTGTACAGGACATGGGACCACTCTAGACTGGTGTACAAGACACGACACTACTCTAGACCGGTGTACAGGACATGGGACTACTCTAGACTGGTGTACAAGACATGGGACCACTCTAGACTGGTGTACAGGACATGGGACCACTCTAGACTGGTGTACAAGACATGGGACCACTCTAGACCGGTGTACAAGACATGGGACCACTCTAGACTGGTGTACAAGACATGGGACCACTCTAGACTGGTGTACAAGACATGGGACCACTCTAGACTGGTGTACAGGACATGGGACCACTCTAGACTGGTGTACAAGACATGGGACCACTCTAGACTGGTGTACAAGACATGGGACCACTCTAGACTGGTGTAAAAGACATGGGACCACTCTAGAATGGTGTACAAGACATGGGACCACTCTAGACTGGTGTAAAAGACATGGGACCACTCTAGACTGGTGTACACAACTTGGGATCACTCTAGACTGGTGTACAAGACATGGGACCACTCTAGACTGGTGTACAAGACATAGGACCACTCTAGACTGGTGTACAAGACATGGGACCACTCTAGACTGGTGTACAAGACATAGGACCACTCTAGACTGGTGTACAAGACATAGGACCACTCTAGACTGGTGTAAAGACATGGGAACACTCTAGAAAGATGTACTAAAGGTAAACCAGGAAGTCTTATCAACAAACATTTTGTCTTCTATCAATAATCTGTCAGGGTCAAGATAAATGGCTGTATAAATTGTCAAGAGTTAACTAAAGAAGAGAACAGAATCACTGAAGATTAGACATGACGGTTTGTATCACATGTACGGATGACTGGTTCCCACAAATAAATGATGCAATAGATACAGAATATGTTACATGAATCACAACAATTCATTTCCCCAAAGTTTAGCCTGGCAAAGTGTCATAGCATGAATATTATTGACAAAACAGGCAAACCGCATCAGTAGGCAGTTAGTTATACTGAGAGTAAATTTTAAGAAAAATGTATGAGTTCTGAATACTAATAAGTGTGTTGTCCTTTTTAGGACAAAATTTTTTGTTATTTGAAGCCCCACCCTGGCTCTTGCCAGGGTCGCAATATAGGCAGGCCATAAATATGGTCAATTGTCTGAACGCGGTTTCTGGGACCTCTCCACGGCGATCCTCATCCACATGGTGGCACTTTGTGTCATCGGGTGTTTATCGCTTGTGTGATGTCCTGGTGGGGTAGACAGTCAGTCAATCAGTCAGTCAGTCAGTCAATTCTGTATACAGGAATTAACAAATGAGGAAAGAACAGGATTCCAAGATGCCAGAAATATTGCCTGCATGAGGAAAGGGAGATTACTAGTTGTGACTGTTATCTAAATGAATGTAAGAGAACCTTCTCAGTCGCTAACTCTAAATGTTGAGAAATGTGCACGGATGATGACGTCTGCAGATATCTCATCAATATTTGCCAGTAGCTCACTGCCATCAAGCTGGTTACAAGGTTTCTACACTCACATATTATTGTTATTTGGTGTGCAGATGTTGCTGATGTTGTTGTTTGATGTGCTGATGTTGCTGATGTTGTTATTTGATGTGCTGATGTTGTTATTTGGTGTGCAGATGTTTCTGATATTGTTATTTGATGTGCTGATGTTGTTATTTGGTGTGCAGATGTTGCTGATGTTGTTATTTGGTGTGCAGATGTTTCTGATGTTGTTATTTGGTGTGCTGATGTTGCTGATGTTGTTATTTGGTGTGCTGATGTTGCTGATGTTGTTATTTGGTGTGCAGATGTTGTTTGATGTGCTGATGTTGTTATTTGATGTGCTGATGTTATTTGATGTGCTGATGTTGTTATTTGATGTGCTGATGTTGTTTGATGTGCTGATGTTGTTATTTGATGTGCTGATGTTGTTATTTGGTGTGCTGATGTTGTTATTTGGTGTGCAGATGTTGTTATTTGATGTGCTGATGTTGTTATTTGGTGTGCTGATGTTGTTATTTGGTGTGCTGATGTTGTTATTTGATGTGCTGATGTTGTTATTTGGTGTGCTGATGTTGTTATTTGGTGTGCTGATGTTGTTATTTGGTGTGCTGATGTTGTTATTTGATGTGCTGATGTTGTTATTTGGTGTGCAGATGTTGCTGATGTTGTTGTTTGGTGTGCAGATGTTGCTGATGTTGTTATTTGATGTGCTGATGTTGTTATTTGGTGTGCAGATGTTGCTGATGTTGTTATTTGGTGTGCGGATGTTGCTGATGTTTCTGATGTTATTTAATGTGCTGATGTTGTTATTTGGTGTGCAGATGTTGCTGATGTTGTTTTTTGGTGTGCAGATGTTGCTGATGTTGTTATTTGGTGTGCAGATGTTGCTGATGTTGTTATTTGGTGTACGGATGTTGCTGATGTTGTTATTTGATGTGCAGATGTTGTAACTTGGTGTGCAGATGTTTCTGATGTTGTTTATTGGTGTGCAGATGTTGTTACTTGGTGTGCAGATGTTTCTGATGTTATTATTTGATGTGCAGATGTTTCTGAGGTTGTTACTTGGTGTGCTGATGTTGTTACTTGATGTGCTGATGTTGTTATTTGATGTGCTGATGTTGTTATCTGATGTGCTCATGTTGTTACTTGGTGTGCAGATTTTGCTGATGTTGTTATTTGGTGTGCAGATGTTGCTGATGTTGTTATTTGATGTGCTGATGTTGTTATTTAATGTGCTGATGTTGTTATTTAATGTGCTGATGTTATTTGATGTGCTGATGTTATTTGGTGTGCAGATGTTGATATTTGATGTGCTGATGTTATTTGGTGTAACAGCCAGCAAGAACGACCCAGCTGCTACACTAGTTGATATCTGGATCAGCCAGCAAGAACGACCCAGCTGCTACACTAGTTGATATCTGGATCAGCCAGCAAGAACAACCCAGCTGCTACTCTAGTTGATATCTGGATCAGCCAGCAAGAACGACCCAGCTGCTACACTAGTTGATATCTGGATCAGCCAGCAAGAACGACCCAGCTGCTACACTAGTTGATATCTGGATCAGCCAGCAAGAACGACCCAGCTGCTACACTAGTTGATATCTGGATCAGCCAGCAAGAACGACCCAGCTGCTACACTAGTTGATATCTGGATCAGCCAGCAAGAACGACCCAGCTGCTACACTAGTTGATATCTGGATCAGCCAGCAAGAACGACCCAGCTGCTACACTAGTTGATATCTGGATCAGCCAGCAAGAACGACCGATCAGCCAGCAAGAACGACCCAGCTGCTACACTAGTTGATATCTGGATCAGCCAGCAAGAACGACCCAGCTGCTACACTAGTTGATATCTGGATCAGCCAGCAAGAACGACCCAGCTGCTACACTAGTTGATATCTGGATCAGCCAGCAAGAACGACCCAGCTGCTACACTAGTTGATATCTGGATCAGCCAGCAAGAACGACCCAGCTGCTACACTAGTTGATATCTGGATCAGCCAGCAAGAACGACCCAGCTGCTACACTAGTTGATATCTGGATCAGCCAGCAAGAACGACCCAGCTGCTACACTAGTTGATATCTGGATCAGCCAGCAAGAACGACCCAGCTGCTACACTAGTTGATATCTGGATCAGCCAGAAGATTTGTGGAATCTGACATCACCTTCACAGGTTGAGGACAAGATGGTCAACTGTATGTTGCAGAAACAATCAGTTTTTAAACAATCCAACAGCTATGGTGATAAACTTAGTACACATGGGAATGTCATAAGTGTTCAGATGACCGCTTCTAGTCACTCAGTTACTCATCCACTGCCTCCGGAATGTTAACATATTTGATCCCATTGTGAAACTACAACTGAGATGATATCTGATGTGGATGTCTGACCTTGCCATTACTTCCGCTCATTCAGTAATGTCATGCTCCTAGTTTGCTAGTTGACTGGTATTCTCAAACATGACGGTATTCTCAAACATGACGGTATTCTCAAACCTGATGGTATTCTCAAACATGATGGTATTCTTAAACATATCAGTATTCTCATACATGACGGTATTCTCAAACATGACGGTATTCCCAAACCTGTATGTGAAAGTAACAAACAAGATACACATGGAAGCTGAGGTAGACTAAAGCCATGTAAGGATGACAGAATCTTGATGTAGCAGACATTTCCTTCAGTATCTCCACATCTGTAAGGATGACAGAATCTTGATGTAGCAGACATTTCTTTTAGTATCTCCACATGTGTGAGGATGACAGAATCTTGAAGTAGCAGACATTTATGCCAGTACCTCCAATGAAATAGAAGACTGCTGATTCCCTGATTAGATGGCAATACTGTAGGATCTGCTGCTGCGGAGCTATCAGACCAGGATTAAAAAAAAACATGAGTTGGGACTTCTCTTCACTCCCCTCCCAACCCCCACAATCTCATCTTAACTCTTTGAGTCCCAAGGAACACATCATATGTTCATAGGTTCTTACCTAGAAGCCCAATAAACGCATGATGCGCAGATTTTATGACTCTTTACTAACCCCTGGGCCTGTGATGCTAAACTCCCTGGGACTCAAAGAGTTCAAACT
Organism: Candidula unifasciata; assembly: GCA_905116865.2. Lineage (NCBI taxonomy): Eukaryota > Metazoa > Mollusca > Gastropoda > Stylommatophora > Geomitridae > Candidula > Candidula unifasciata. The sequence goes on along the minus strand of CAJHNH020005780.1, from coordinate 86,539 downwards.
GTGTGTGTTAAAAACATGCAGTAGCCTGGTGTTCCAACTGGTGACCAATGAGCAGTTGTCCGCTGACCACCTGCTAGGAGAGTACACTTGATTCAATGAAGATAACTCCTCCAGACATTAAAGACAATAGCTGAGGTAGAAATCAACAGCCTGTGAGGAAAATTACACCAACTGAAACTAAATTTCTGACTACAAGAGTACACATCCGAAAAGTTAAACGGTGAGCTGTGTATGAAAGCTGATTTCAAACATTCCCAGTTTATGACAAAGCAAACAAGCCAATTCATGGCACGTGTTTTACTGAAACATTTCAACCTGCTAGCATAAATCTGATTTTTTTCAGATTGATGAGGGCAAAGTAAAATCTCTTCTGTTTTATTTACAAAAATGCACTCTTGCCATAACAGTCTCTCCATGTTAAAATGTTGCTATAAAATTCAGAACTGCAAACACATTCTAACAAGGGAGAGAATAAAAGCTATAATACAATAACATTTGTGTATTTACAATCAAGAGATGAAACTGAACAACTGAAGTCTGCACAAAACCAGGTGGACATCTGAGAAAGCAGTCTGCACAAAACCAGGTGAACATCTGAGAGAGCAGTCTGCACAAAACCAGGTGAACATCTGAAAAAGCAGTCCTCACCCATAAACTGCCACTTGACAATAAACTGCTCTCTCCTCACATGTTCTAGGACATGCTATAATGAGCTGTGGTGAGCTCACACATTCTAGGACATGCTATAGTGAACTGTGGTGACCTCACACATTCTAGGACATGCTATAATGAGCTGTGGTGACCTCACACATTCTAGGTCATGCTATAATGAGCTGTGGTGACCTCACACATTCTAGGACATGCTATAGTGAACTGTGGTGACCTCACACATTCTAGGACATGCTATAGTGAACTGTGGTGACCTCACACATTCTAGGACATGCTATAGTGAACTGTGGTGACCTCACACATTCTAGGAGATGCTATACTGAGCTGTGGTGACCTCACACATTCTAGAAGATGCTATACTGAGCTGTGGTGACCTCACACATTCTAGGAGATGCTATAGTGAGCTGTGGTGACCTCACACATTCTAGGCCATGCTATAATGAGCTGTGCTGACCTCACACATTCTAGGAGATGCTATAATGAGCTGTGGTGACCTCACATGTTCTAGGACATGCTATAATGAGCTGTGGTGACCTCACACATTCTAGGAGATGCTATACTGAGCTGTGGTGACCTCACACATTCTAGAAGATGCTATACTGAGCTGTGGTGACCTCACACATTCTAGGACATGCTATAATGAGCTGTGGTGATCTCACACATTCTAGGAGATGCTATACTGAGCTGTGGTGACCATGCTAAAATGAGCTAGGATAACCACATGTTCTAGGCCATGCTGTAACGAGCTAGGATAACTTCACATGTTCTAGGCCATGCTATAACGATCTAGGATAACCTCACATGTTCTAGGCCATGCTATAACGAGCTAGGATAACCTCGGATGTTCTAGTCCATGCTATAACGAGCTAGGATAACCTCAGATGTTCTAGTCCATGCTGTAACGAGCTAGGATAACCTCAGATGTTCTAGTCCATGCTATAACGAGCTAGCATAACCTCAGATGTTCTAGTTCATGCTATAATGAGCTAGGATAACCTCAGATGTTCTAGTCCATGCTATAACGAGCTAGGATAACCTCAGATGTTCTAGTCCATGCTATAATGAGCTAGGATAACCTCACATGTTGTAGGCCACGCTATAATGAGCTAGGATAACCTCACATGTTCTAGTCCAAGCTATAACGAGCTAGGATAACCTCAGATGTTCTAGTCCATGCTGTAACGAGCTAGGATAACCTCAGATGTTCTAGTCCATGCTGTAACGAGCTAGGATAACCTCAGATGTTCTAGGCCATGCTGTAACAAGCTAGGATAACCTCAGATGTTCTAGTCCATGCTGTAACGAGCTAGGATAACCTCATGTGACAGTACTGATTACAGTCACGTTTTTTTACAAGAAGGAAATAGAAAGAAAGAAACACACGGAGGAATAAGGAGGTATAGAGTCGCTTGAGATAAAGAGGGTCGCTAGTCTAACAACCCTGAGGGCATTGACTCAAGAGTGGACAAAGACGTGGGTGCATGCCAAGCTTGTTCATGAACTGTTGCAGGCCAATATACTCGTAAATTAACAGAGGGAAGACAACGAACAAAGGCAACGGCACAAGATTTCCTGGGGATTTTCCATCCAAATATGCAAAGTGGCTTGGAATACCATCTTTGGCGGGAAAGAGAAAGGTTCATGAACCTTAGAAGACAAAGTTTCATGAACTCAGGGACAAAGGAGAGGGGTAGCGTCAGGGGTAAATACACTACTGGAAGCCCTGATAGAGACACTTGCGCTGAGATCTCTGCCAACGAAGGATGCTGTGGGCATTCGGATGATGTCGATACGATGGAGCTAAGTCCATACTTCTGTTGTGTGAATTGCCAGATAATGCACGAAATATTGCTTCATGTTATGTGACATGGCAGTTTCTGTCATGGTGTGCCGGGTTGGCTAAATAGGCTAGCTGGTCTTTGGACTGCAATCAGCTATAGTTAGATGGTATCTAGACTGCAATCAGCAGTATGGCTAGATGGTAGTCGGTATTTGGCTATTGGTTTGCTGGTCTTTGGACTGCAATCAGCAGTACGGTTAGATGGCAGTCGGTATTTGGCATTAGAGTAGATGGCTAGATTGTAATTGTTATTTGGCTTATTATTTGTAGAGCAATGAAGGGTATTCTATGCGTCATTTGCTAGTTTATCGTTGAGTGGATTCTGCTGTCAGTTGCTGAGTTTTATAGTGTGAGGACGTTCTGTTTATAACATAATATAACATCTGTTGGTTGTGTAACATGAGATAGACGACTTTGTAATGCTGTTTCTTAATAAACATGATTGTTAGTTGTTATTCTTTTATTCCATCGTTAGTTTGTTGAGTATAGGAGTGGTGCTATTATTGTTAGTCTCTGTAGTCTTTATACCAGCGCCACTCCACTCTATATCTACTCTCTCCTTCATAAGACCTCCACTGACTATTACCTGATCGTTTGGGGTGTAGACTTATTACTACACTCTCCACACAGGAGAACCTATTGTCCTCTTATACATCCTTTAACTATTATTTCTTCTCGTCTGTCTCTCTCTATACTTTTATATCTTCTCTTCTTCTTCTATCCCCTCTTTAAAATGTACACACCACCCACACTGTGACACTCAGATGTTCTAGTCCATGCTATAATGAGCTAGGATAACCTCACATGTTCTAGGCCAGTTATAATGAGCTAGGATAACCTCACATGTTCTAGGCCATGCTATAACAAGCTAGGATAACCTCAGATGTTCTAGTCCATGCTATAATGAGCTAGGATAACCTCACATGTTCTAGGCCAGTTATAATGAGCTAGGATAACCTCACATGTTCTAGGCCAGTTATAAGGAGCTAGGATAACCTCACCTGTTCTAGGCCATGCTGTAACAAGCTAGGATAACCTCAGATGTTCTAGTCCATGCTGTAACGAGCTAGGATAACCTCAGATGTTCTAGTCCATGCTGTAACGAGCTAGGATAACCTCAGATGTTCTAGACCATGCTGTAATGAGCTAGGATAACCTCAGATGTTCTAGGCCATGCTGTAACGAGCTAGGATAACCTCAGATGTTCTAGTCCATGCTGTAACGAGCTAGGATAACCTCAGATGTTCTAGCCCATGCTATAATGAACTAGGATAACCTCACATGTTCTAGGCCATGCTATAATGAGCTAGGATAACCTCACATGTTCTAGGTCATGCTATAATGAGCTAGGATAACCTCACATGTTCTAGGCCAGTTATAATGAGCTAGGATAACCTCACATGTTCTAGGCCATGCTATAATTAGCTAGGATAACCTCACATGTTCTAGGCCATGATATAATGAGCTAGGATAACCTCACATGTTCTAGGCCAGTTATAATGAGCTAGGATAACCTCACATGTTCTAGTCCATGCTATAATGAGCTAGGATAACCTCACATGTTCTAGGCCATGCTATAACGAGCTAGGATAACCTCACATGTTCTAGGCCATGCTATAAGGAGCTAGGATAACCTCACATGTTCTAGTCTATGCTATAATGAGCTAGGATAACCTCACATGTTCTAGGCCAGCTATAATGAGCTAGGATAACCTCACATGTTCTAGGCCATGCTATAACGAGCTAGGATAACCTCACATGTTCTAGGCCATGCTATAATGAGCTAGGATAACCTCACATGTTCTAGTCCATGCTATAATGAGCTAGGATAACCTCACATGTTCTAGGCCAGCTATAATGAGCTAGGATAACCTCACATGTTCTAGGCCATGCTATAACGAGCTAGGATAACCTCACATGTTCTAGTCCATGCTATAATGAGCTAGGATAACCTCAGATGTTCTAGGCCAGCTATAATGAGCTAGGCTGACCTTACATATTCTATGCTATAATGAGTTGAGTTGACTAGTTTTCCTCCCTCTCTCTCCTTGCCAAATAATTACAAAGTGTTTTTGAAATAACAAAACTGTGCACATCCACTTAAAATAAGTCACATGACAAATAGATGAAAGAATAAAACAGTAAATAAAATGGTTTCTCTGAAAAAGTAGAAACAAAATGAACAGAAAAAAAAACAAACAAACCCAGAACAGCCAATTGAATCAATCAAAAGTCAAATTAGTATTTTACCAGGCACCTTTCAGTCTGTGCACACCAAATAAACCTGATGTGCATCTCTGACTTTGTTGAAAGCCAAACACTTAGTGATGATTATTGTGACTTGCCCTCTAGAGAGCTGTAGTCTTCTGTGAATACGAATGGTTCATGTGAGCTCCAGATCTCTGAAAGTGGAAAGGTACAAGCAATCATGTCTGTAACTGACGAGAAATAATCACTTCAGCAGCACGTTGCCAGAATGGATGTGATTTTAATTTAGGTCAGATATTAACAAAAACATTTACACAAGCAGAATTTTAACTTTAACTCAGCTTTATTAAAACAAGTGGGAGAACTCAAGTTCACTGTTCTCCATTTCAGTATGCGCCTTAGGCGTTGCAAACATGCTAACTGCACAGAAAGCAAGAGCAAACTATTGAGAGTAAAATTGCCTAGTGAAATTAGTCGGAAAATGCTGGTTTTTTTGTCGTTGTTGCATTGTCCTGTAAAAAAACATGCAATTATTAGATTTTTATTTTGAAAGTCAAATTCACACCAATCTACCAGACTTCTGCTAATAAATATTTGTAATTTTGAAACCTCTGGCTAAATGCTTTGTGACTTTCATCAGAACCATTAATAATTTAACCAATTTCCTATTTTAAAAAGAAAGTGTTGCTGTGATTATATAGTACAACAATGTATGAAATAAGTTTCAATTTGGGAAAGCTAAAAAATCTCTCCTTGTGAATAAATCTTTATGGCTGAAATATTTTTTTGGCATGTGGAAGTAATTGAAAGTTGATCTGATCTGTTTTAGCATGGGAGATAAAACATGTGTATGAAGAATATTTATGAAAAGTCACATTAATATAATTCTATTTTAAAAAAAATGCATTGTTCACATATTTACAGTGATCACTAAACTGAAACATTCACACACCACCAGTCTACGTTAACTGATACATTCACACATCACCAGTCTACGTTAACTGATACATTCACACAACACCAGTCTACATAAACTGATACACTCACACACCACCAGTCTACATAAACTGATACATTCACACACCACCAGTCTACATAAACTGATACATTCACACACCACCAGTCTACATAAACTGATACATTCACACACCACCAGTCTACATAAACTGATACATTCACACACCACCAGTCTACATAAACTGATACACTCACACACCACCAGTCTACATAAACTGATACATTCACACACCACCAGTCTACATAAACTGATACATTCACACACCACCAGTCTACATAAACTGATACATTCACACACCACCAGTCTACATAAACTGATACATTCACACACCACCAGTCTACATAAACTGATACATTCACACACCACCAGTCTACATAAACTGATACATTCACACACCAACAGTCTACATAAACTGATACATTCACACACCACCAGTCTACATAAACTGATACATTCACACACCACCAGTCTACATAAACTGATACATTCACACACCACCAGTCTACATAAACTGATACATTCACACACCACCAGTCTACATAAACTGATACATTCACACACCACCAGTCTACATAAACTGATACATTCACACACCACCAGTCTACATAAACTGATACATTCACACATCACCAGTCTACATAAACTGATATTCTTTTTGATCACATCAACATGACTTTCTGTCAATACTTGATTTCAATTGAAGCTGTCATGACAATAGGGACACAGATCCTACAGACATCACGAAGGTCAGGGTCATCCTATGACAGACACTGTCAGGATAGTAAGAAGTGATAGGAGTTCATACAAACCAGTTTATTGCATGAAGTGGTGGGGTTACTGGCAAAGTTCATATACAAACTGGCAATTCATTCCAGAAGATGACATTGTTATCTGCTGATTCACATTTGTTCATATATAATAGAAAAATGGAAAGTGAGGTGGAAAAAACACATTTTCCAGCTCATGAGAAATAGCACACCCTTTGGTCAATATTTACTATAAGTTGAAGTCTTTAAGGAAGTTTACAGTTTGTTTTACTGCTTAATATTTTTTATATTCTATTAAACAGTTCTAGTTTAGCCCATTTTCTAGTTTTATTAAAGTTTAAGACAGTGGTTTAGTGGTTGGTACACTAGTTGCCTGCTAGCCCAGTGGTTGGTACAGTAGTTGCCTGTTAGCCCAGTGGTTGGTTCACTAGTTGCCTGTTGGCCCAGTGGTTGGTACACTAGTTGCCTGTTAGTCCAGTGGTTGGTACACTAGTTGCCTGTTAGTCCAGTGGTTGGTACACTAGTTGCCTGTTAGTCCAGTGGTTGGTACACTAGTTGCCTGTTAGTCCAGTGGTTGGTACACTAGTTGCCTGTTAGTCCAGTGGTTGGTACACTAGTTGCCTGTTAGTCCAGTGGTTGGTACACTAGTTGCCTGTTAGTCCAGTGGTTGGTACACTAGTTGCCTGTTAGTCCAGTGGTTGGTACACTAGTTGCCTGTTAGTCCAGTGGTTGGTACACTAGTTGCCTGTTAGTCCAGTGGTTGGTACACTAGTTGCCTGTTTGTCCAGTGGTTGGTACACTAGTTGCCTGTTAGTCCAGTGGTTGGTACACTAGTTGCCTGTTAGCCCAGTGGTTGGTACACTAGTTGCCTGTTAGCCCAGTGGTTGGTACACTAGTTGCCTGTTAGTCCAGTGGTTGGTACACTAGTTGCCTGTTAGCCCACTGGTTGGTACACTAGTTGCCTGTTAGTCCAGTGGTTGGTACACTAGTTGCCTGTTAGCCCAGTGGTTGGTACACTAGTTGCCTGTTAGCCCAGTGGTTGGTACACTAGTTGCCTGTTAGCCCAGTGGTTGGTACACTAGTTGCCTGTTAGTCCAGTGGTTGGTACACTAGTTGCCTGTTAGCCCAGTGGTTGGTACACTAGTTGCCTGTTAGCCCAGTGGTTGGTACAGTAGTTGCCTGTTAGCCCAGTGGTTGGTACACTAGTTGCCTGTTAGTCCACTGGTTGGTACACTAGTTGCCTGTTAGTCCAGTGGTTGGTACACTAGTTGCCTGTTAGCCCAGTGGTTGGTACACTAGTTGCCTGTTAGTCCACTGGTTGGTACACTAGTTGCCTGTTAGCCCAGTGGTTGGTACACTAGTTGCCTGTTAGCCCAGTGGTTGGTACACTAGTTGCCTGTTAGTCCACTGGTTGGTACACTAGTTGCCTGTTAGTCCACTGGTTGGTACACTAGTTGCCTGCTAGCCCAGTGGTTGGTACAGTAGTTGCCTGCTAGCCCAGTGGTTGGTACAGTAGTTGGCTGTTGACCCAGTGGTTGGTACACTAGTTGCTTGTTAGCCCAGTGGTTGGTACACTAATTGCCTGTTTGCCCAGTGGTTTGTATTTGGAAGTTAAGGTAGCCAGCATGATTTTGACCATCTCCCTCACACACTGGCATCTATGACAGAGACAGTGGCTAGCAGGCTTACCCTTCTATGTGGGTCAATTATTTCACACTTGTAACTGAGGACAACTATTTCACACCTTTTGTAAGTGATGACAACTGTTTAACACCTTTTGTAAGTGGGGACAACTATTTAACACCTTTTGTAAGTGAGGACAACTGTTTTACACTTGTTTTAACTTAGGTTAACTATTCTACACCTGTTGTGTCTACACTTGTTGTAACTGAGGTCAGTTACTCCACATCTATTGAATCTTAGGTCAACTTTTCACATCCGTTGTGACTGGGGTCAACTGTTTAACACCTGATAACAGGGAAAATCTCTGCTACAGATAAGATCTGATAACAGGGAAAATCTTTCCTACAGATAAGATTTTATAACAGGGGAAATCTATGCTTCAGATGATCTGATAACAGGGGAAATCTATGCTACAAATAAGATTTGATAATGGGCGAAATATATGCTACAGATAAGATCTGATAACGGGGGAAATCTATGCTACAGAGAAGATCTGATAACAGTCGAAATCTATGCTATGGTACTTAAACTGTTCAGGTTCTAAAATCATCCAGCAGTAAAATATTTGATAGACAGCTGCCATGTTGACTTTGACTTGCAACAATGTTGAGCATTTAAACTGAGGTCTTATTCAAAGAGCTCTTCATATATATATCAAAATATGAATGTACAACACTGACCTAGACGTTCATAAATATATGACCATTAATCATTGGGTCTTTGATATGTGCATTATCTGAGTATGGACACTTAGTTCTTGTTTAAGAAAACAATATGGCCTCTTTGATATGTGCATTATCTGAGTACGTACGCTTAAATCATGTCTATTATCTAATAAAACAATATGGCTGCTAAGTGTTTGACATGTGTGTCTTTTTTCTGTGATGATCTATGTTAGTTTAAGAGGAATCAAACATTTAAAAATAGAAGGAATTTATTAATTTCTAGATGTTTCATGAATAAATTTAATTACTAGTGAAAAAATCAAATGCTGATAACAGACTTAACAGCAGCAACATATTGTAAAGTTTACCAACAGACTTGTAGCCTGGTACTAGTTTACTGTTTTTGAATGTCTGTGGCTTTTTACTGTTTCTGCTAATTACTGAGTCATTTATTTGCTTTATCAGTTTATTGTTGTTCTTAATATTTGTTGTATCTATGGGATTATTATGTAGTTTTCAATGAAATAATAAATTTTCCTAATATTCAAAGTAAGACTTATGAAATGCTGAATTCAAATCTACAATTAAATGAAATGTGTTAAAAAGAACCAGCTTGCAACAAACACACACAAAATGAGGAGATGTCAGTCAATTGTTTCTATAAAATGAAGTGAAGAGTAAACAGAATTGAGTACAAGGTTACCTGAGTGCATCATAAAACAACCGTGATGTTGATCAAACAAAGATGGTGTCACACAAACTCAGTCAATTAATTATCCTATAAATACTGGAGACAAGCTCGTGTCTGTATGCAAACCTACTCCACAAGCTTATGCCTGTCTGCTAACTCAGCCCACAAGCTGTCTGTCTGTCTGCTAACCCACTCCACAAGCTTACATCTGTCAGCTAACCCATTCAACAAGCTTATCACTCTGCTAACCCACCCCACAAGCTTATGACTCTCTCCTAACCCACTCCACAAGCTTATGACTCTCCTAACCCACTCCACAAGCTCAAATATGTCTGCTAACCCACTCCACAAGCTCAAATATGTCTGCTAACCCACTCCACAAGCTCAAATCTGTCTGCTAACCCACTCCACAAGCTCAAATCTGTCTGCTAACCCACTCCACAAGCTCAAATCTATCTCCTAACCTACACCATAAGCTCTTTCTGTTTGTTAACTGACTTCAAAAGCTCATTTTTCTGCGAACCCACTCCACAAGCTTATGTCTGTCTGCTAAGCCACTCCACAAGCTTATGTCTGTCTGCTAACCCACTCCACAAGCTTATGTCTGTCTGCTAACCCACTCCACAAGCTTATGTCTGTCTGCTAACCCACTCCACAAGCTTATGTCTGTCTGCTAACCCACTCCAAAGACTCATCTTTGTGCTAACCCACTCCAAAGATTCCTCTTTGTGCTAACCCACTTTATAAGCTTATGTTTGTTCAGAGTATTTTATTTAAATGCAATATTAGAGTTCTGCTGAACAAAACAAACAAACCCAAAATGGACTTAATTTAAAGTAACATCAATGATAACAATGGAGGCACTTCTTAGATCACAACTTCAGTAAGTACAAATATGACAAACTGTTCTACAGTATACACAGTTGTGCACTTTCTATTTTGGATTGGGAAAATAAATATAAGTGACATAAAAAAACATACATAAAGAAAAAGGGTGAACACTAAAATATTTCTTTGTACATCTATGAACAAACAACGAAATACACTAAAATACACGTAGAAAACATCTAATGGAACTTATTTGCAAATAGGATTGGTGGAAGAGTGTCACTGCTACAGTATTCTGTTATTATTGTTTGTGTTGTATATTTATACTCCTATCTTGTTTCCCCAATCTTCATGTAATTTTCTCTGTTCATGGTAGCAATTAGTTTGATAATTTAATATAGTGTTTAGTGTGCGTAGCCAAACATACAACATCAAACACAAATGTGAAGTGCCATGCTCAGTTTGTTCAATAATTCTAGCAAATAAATTATCAACTGTGCCAGGTTGGAAAAAATAGTCAAAGCCAAACAAAAAAAGAAAGTGGAAGAATGTGATGAGTTTTCCATAGTAAAGATGACAAGCTACGCAGAACTCAATCCAACAATCAGCTTCACTCTCTCAGTACTACAAGATACTGCTGCAGCTCTGACAGCTGGGCTAACAAACTGTTGCCAATTAAACAAAAATGTTGCAGCTTTGACAGTTTGGCTAACAAACTGTTGCCAGTTAAACACAAATGTTGCAGCTTTGACAGTTTGGCTAACAAACTGTTGCCAATTAAACAAAAATGTTGCAGCTTTGACAGTTTGGCTAACAAACTGTTGCCAGTTGAACACAAATGTTGCAGCTTTGACAGTTTGGCTAACAAACTGTTGCCAATTAAACAAAAATGTTGCAGCTTTGACAGTTTGGCTAACAAACTGTTGCCAGTTGAACACAAATGTTGCAGCTTTGACAGTTTGGCTAACAAACTGTTGCCAATTAAACACAAATGTTGCAGCTTTGACAGTTTGGCTAACAAACTGTTGCCAGTTGAACAAAAATGTTGCAGCTTTGACAGCTTGGCTAACAAACCAATTGAATGAGTCAACATACATGTAGCCATAGAACTAAATTTAAATAATATGATAATAAGCTGGTTTGCATTTATCCATTTTTCAAGCCATCACAAGTGCTACCTAATAAAAATAAAATTAAACTGTCCTAAAAACTTGACCAAGAGTTTCTGCTTAGGGAAAAAATAAAAGAACACAAGCTAAAATAAAAATACCATCACCCCCCAGCATTTTTCTTGTGCCTGCCAAATTCCTTTAAGTACAAAAGCCAGTATCCTTGATGTTGACTGAGACTGTAGCCCACAGCTCTGTGAAACACCTTGCCCTGTCTAGTCCAAGGTCAACTGACATTATTTGTAGTTATAGAATGTTTGTAAATTCTGAAATCTGTGACCAAATCGCTGAAATACACTGGCCAGCTGAAATACACTGGCCATCGACAGTCATTGATCTCCTTCTTAGCATTCATTGGCTGTAAACTCTGACAAAAATGTTCTGGTTGTTCATCCACTTCTGGACTTTGGTCTTGATCCAGAACTTGGGTTTTCTATGCACATTCATCTATCTTATTTGTATGCACACTGTTGGTTCCTTGGCTCTCAGATAGAGGCTCTCTGTCATTGAAGAAAACACATCAAATTGTCATCTCTACAACATGCACACTGGGTCTAAACATTTTTCTCCAAAATGGAGCCCTGAAATCCACGAAACAAAAACATTACAGTCGTGCTGAAAAAAAACCATAGCAAATCAACAGAAAATATATGTGTTTATTCTGGCTGGTTAAACAATAATTGTTTACGAAGCTCAGAGACGATTTATTTGTATGTCCGAGTATGTGTAAACAGCCTGTCATAATCTAAGGGGGCAGAGGGTAATGTCTCCTGTGTATGAGAAGCTTGAGAGGGGCAGAGAGTAATAACTGTCTCCTGTGTATGAGAAGCTTGAGAGGGGCAGAGAGTAATAACTGTTTCCTGTGTATGAGAAGCTTGAGAAAAGCAGAGAGTAATAACTGTCTCCTGTGTATGAGAAGTTTGAGAGGAGCAGAGAGTAATGTCTCCTGTGTATGAGAAGTTTGAGAGGAGCAGAGAGTAATAACTGTCTCCTGTGTATGAGAAGCTTGAGAGGGGCAGAGAGTAATGTCTCCTGTGTATGAGAAGCTTGAGAAAAGCAGAGAGTAATAACTGTCTCCTGTGTATGAGAAGCTTGACAGGGGCAGAGAGTAATGTCTCCTGTGTATGAGAAGCTTGAGAAAAGCAGAGAGTAATAACTGTCTCCTGTGTATGAGAAGCTTGAGAGGAGCAGAGAGTATTGTCTCCTGTGTATGAGAAGCTTGAGAAAAGCAGAGAGTAATAACTGTCTCCTGTGTATGAGAAGCTTGAGAAAAGCAGAGAGTAATAACTGTCTCCTGTGTATGAGAAGCTTGAGAAAAGCAGAGAGTAATAACTGTCTCCTGTGTATGACAAGTTTGAGAGGAGCAGAGAGTATTGTCTCCTGTGTATGAGAAGCTTGAGAGGGGCAGAGAGTATTGTCTCCTGTGTATGAGAAATTTGAGAGGGGCAAAGAGTAATGTCTCCTGTGTATGAGAAGCTTGAGAGGGGCAGAGAGTAATGTCTCCTGTGTATGAGAAGCTTGAGAGGAGCAGAGAGTTATGTCTCCTGTGTATGAGAAGTTTGAGAGGAGCAGAGAGTAATGTCTCCTGTGTATGAGAAGTTTGAGAGGAGCAGAGAGTAATGTCTCATGTGTATAAGAAGTTTGAGAGGAGCAGAGAGTAATGTCTCCTGTGTATGAGAAGTTTGAGAGGAGCAGAGAGTAATGTCTCCTGTGTATAAGAAGTTTGAGAGGAGCAGAAAGTAATGTCTCCTGTGTATGAGAAGTTTGAGAGGAGCAGAGAGTAATGTCTCATGTGTATAAGAAGTTTGAGAGGAGCAGAGAGTAATGTCTCCTGTGTATGAGAAGCTTGAGAGGAGCAGAGAGTAATGTCTCCTGTGTATGAGAAGCTTGAGAGGAGCAGAGAGTTATGTCTCCTGTGTATAAGAAGTTTGAGAGGAGCAGAGAGTAATGTCTCCTGTGTATGAGAAGTTTGAGAGGAGCAGAGAGTAATGTCTCCTGTGTATGAGAAGCTTGAGAGGAGCAGAGAGTAATGTCTCCTGTGTATGAGAAGTTTGAGAGGAGCAGAGAGTAATAACTGTCTCTTGTGTATGAGAAGTTTGAGAGGAGCAGAGAGTAATGTCTCCTGTATATGAGAAGCTTGAGAGGAGCAGAGAGTAATGTCTCCTGTGTATGAGAAGTTTGAGAGGAGCAGAGAGTAATAACTGTCTCCTGTGTATGAGAAGCTTGAGAGGGGCAGAGAATAATGTCTCCTGTGTATGAGAAGTTTGGGAGGAGCATAGAGTAATGCTTCCTGTGTATGACAAGTTTGAGAGGAGCAGAAAGTAATGTCTCCTGTGTATGAGAAGCTTGAGAGGGGCAGAGAGTAATGTCTCCTGTGTATGAGAAGCTTGAGAGGAGCAGAGAGTAATGTCTCCTGTGTATGAGAAGTTTTAGAGGAGCAGAGAGTAATAACTGTATCCTGTGTATGAAAAGCTTGAGAGGGGCAGAGAGTAATGTCTCCTGTGTATGAGAAGTTTGACAGGGGCAGAGAGTAATGTCTCCTGTGTATGAGAGGGGCAGAGAGTAATAACTGTCTCCTGTGTATGAGAAGTTTGACAGGGGCAGAGAGTAATAACTGTCTCCTGTGTATGAGAAGTTTGATAAGAGCAGAGAGTAATAACTGTCTCCTGTGTATGAGAAGCTTGACAGGGGCAGAGAGTAATGTCTCCTGTGTATGAGAAGCTTGACAGGGGCAGAGAGTAATGTCTCCTGTGTATGAGAAGCTTGAAAGGGGCAGAGAGTAATGTCTCCTGTGTATGAGAAGCTTGAAAGGGGCAGAGAGTAATGTCTCCTGTGTATGAAAAGCTTGACAGGGGCAGAGAGTAATGTCTCCTGTGTATGAGAAGCTTGAAAGGGGCAGAGAGTAATGTCTCCTGTGTATGAGAAGCTTGAAAGGGGCAGAGAGTAATGTCTCCTGTGTATGAAAAGCTTGACAGGGGCAGAGAGTAATAACTGTCTCCTGTGTATGAGAAGTTTGAGAGGAGCAGAGAGTAATGTCTCCTGTGTATGAGAAGTTTGAGAGGAGCAGAGAGTAATGTCTCCTGTGTATGAGAAGTTTGAGAGGAGCAGAGAGTAATGTCCCTTGTGTATGAGAGATTTGAGAGGAGCAGAGAGTAATGTCTCCTGTGTATGAGAAGCTTGAGAGGAGCAGAGAGTAATGTCTCCTGTGTATGAGAAGTTTGAGAGGAGCAGAGAGTATTGTCTCCTGTGTATGAGAAGTTTGAGAGGAGCAGAGAGTAATGTCTCCTGTGTATGAGAAGCTTGAGAGGAGCAGAGAGTATTGTCTCCTGTGTATGAGAAGTTTGAGAGGAGCAGAGAGTAATGTCTCCTGTGTATGAGAAGCTTGACAGGGGCAGAGAGTAATGTCTCCTGTGTATGAGAAGTTTGAGAGGAGCAGAGAGTAATGTCTCCTGTGTATGAGAAGCTTGAAAGGGGCAGAGAGTAATAACTGTCTCCTGTATATGAGAAGTTTGAGAGGAGCAGAGAGAGTAATGTCTCATGTGTATGAGAAGTTTGAGAGGAGCAGAGAGAGTAATGTCTCATGTGTATGAGAAGTTTGAGAGGAGCAGAGAGTAATGTCTCATGTGTATGAGAAATTTGAGAGGAGCAGAGAGTAATGTCTCCTGTGTATGAGAAGCTTGAGAGGAGCAGAGAGTAATGTCTCCTGTGTATGAGAAGTCTGAGAGGAGCAGAGAGTAATGTCTCCTGTGTATGAGAAGTCTGAGAGGAGCAGAGAGTAATAACTGTCTCCTGTGTATGAGAAGTTTGAGAGGAGCAGAGAGTAATGTCTCCTGTGTATGAGAAGTTTGAGAGGAGCAGAGAGTAATGTCTCCTGTGTATGAGAAGCTTGAGAGGAGCAGAGAGTATTGTCTCCTGTGTATGAGAAGTTTGAGAGGAGCAGAGAGTAATGTCTCCTGTGTATGAGAAGTTTGAGAGGAGCAGAGAGTAATGTCTCCTGTGTATGAGAAGCTTGAGAGGAGCAGAGAGTATTGTCTCCTGTGTATGAGAAGTTTGAGAGGAGCAGAGAGTAATGTCTCCTGTGTATGAGAAGCTTGAGAGGAGCAGAGAGTAATGTCTCCTGTGTATGAGAAGTTTGAGAGGAGCAGAGAGTAATGTCTCCTGTGTATGAGAAGCTTGACAGGGGCAGAGAGTAATGTCTCCTGTGTATGAGAAGCTTGACAGGGGCAGAGAGTATTGTTTCCTGTGTATGAGAAGCTTGAGAGAGGCAGAGAGTAATGTCTCCTGTGTATGAGAAGCTTGAGAGGAGCAGAGAGTAATAACTGTCTCCTGTGTATGAGAAGCTTGACAGGGGCAGAGAGTAATGTCTTCTGTGTATGAGAAGTTTAAGAGGAGCAGAGAGTAATAACTGTCTCCTGTGTATGAGAAGTTTGAGAGGAGCAGAGAGTAATGTCTCCTGTGTATGAGAAGTTTGAGAGGAGCAGAGAGTAATAACTGTTTCCTGTGTATGAGAAGTTTGAGAGGAGCAGAGAGTAATAACTGTCTCCTGTGTATGAGAAGTTTGAGAGGAGCAGAGAGTAATGTCTCCTGTGTATGAGAAGCTTGAGAGGGGCAGAGAGTTATGTCTCCTGTGTATGAGAAGTTTGAGAGGAGCAGAGAGTAATGTCTCCTGTGTATGAGAAGCTTGAGAGGGGCAGAGAGTTATGTCTCCTGTGTATGAGAAGTTTGAGAGGAGCAGAGAGTAATAACTGTCTCCTGTGTAAGAGAATCTTGACAGGGGCAGAGAGTATTGTCTCCTGTGTATGAGAAGCTTGAGAGGAGCAGAGAGTATTGTCTCCTGTGTATGAGAAGCTTGACAGGGGCAGAGAGTAATGTCTCCTGTGTATGAGAAGTTTGAGAGGAGCAGAGAGTAATAACTGTCTCTTGTGTATGAGAAGCTTGAGAGGGGCAGAGAGTAATAACTGTCTCCTGTGTATGAGAAGCTTGAGATGGGCAGAGAGTAATAACTGTCTCCTGTGTATGAGAAGCTTGGGAGGGGCAGATTGTCCGGTGTAACCTATTTACCTATTCAAACTGTTTGGGCCAGAATTCTACTACACATCAGACCCATGAGTTCCTTAGCTCATGGAAATGTTCAATGTGTTAAACTTCTGCAACATGTTCAGTTAAACTTCTGCAACATGTTAAGTTAAACTTCTGCAACATGTTAAGTTAAACTTCTGCAACATGTTTAGTTAAACTTCTGCAACATGTTCAGTTAAACTTCTGCAACATGTTAAGTTAAACTACTGCAACATGTTCAGTTAAACAACTTCTGCAACATGTTCAGTTAAACTTCTGCAAAATGTGAAGTTTTTTAACTTTAGACTTTTACAGACGAGGACAATGTCCCTGTCTCAGAAATTGCAGACATCTTTCTACTAAAGTTGGAGATTTTGTGCGATGGCAAAATTTTTACAGCTAAATTTAAATAACTAATGTAAAAAAATGATTGCAACTTGTTTATGTGAAAAGACATGAAATGATTTGTGAGCTGAAAACTGAACTTGTAAATTTGTGAATTTCCTTTACTTGTTTTAATTGTGAAATGTCCTTGCCAGCAATTATCTGCGTCATCTGTGACAATCACTGGTTACATTTAGATTCTAAGAAATCACATATTTCAAATTACCACTTCCAGACCCTGAAGCCCTCAGTGAAAATCTGGGGAACATCCATGATGAGCCATTCCGCCACATATGCAGTCCACTATTTCCAGGGAGGCCATATTCTGTCACTGGATCTGCTAAAGCAGACCGCACTTACCACCACAAACAGTTATGTATTTGTAACTGTTGTGAATATACTGCCAACAATATCACAATATGAGACCTTCACCCATTTCTTGTCAACACAGGTTTCAAAAGCATAAGTTGGAAAAAAACAAAAAAAAAAAACAAAGAGGTGTACATAAACTGGTACCCTCATGTCTGATTACACATTCTGGTTTAGTGCAAGTCTGCGAGTAGATATTTTGTACACAAAACATGTTGCTCCTCCTGTCTTAACAGATTACACTCTGGTGTGCTAAATACTTTCTGGCAATGGACACAGACCGAACTGCTGAAGCCTGGCCACTAGAGGTATCACCCAATCAGAAACATTGTTTTCTGGCCTCTGTGGGGCCAATGGAAGTCATCGAGTGGTTGAGGCCATACAAGACTTGAGTGTGGTGGGCAGGAAGAGAAGCAGGCTTGATGGCCAGCTGGACACGTAGAGTTCTACTCCAGCGTGTACATCCTCAGGATAGAAGATTGAAAAACATGGTTGCTAAACTCAGATTGAGTGCAATGACTAAAACAAGAAGTTGTCTTTCCTGACACCAGTCCTGAAATAGATCAAAGATAGCATTAGTGACACATAAGTAAAGGGATGAGACAACATCAATGACACAACTATAAGTAAAGGAATGAGACAACATCAGTGACACAACTATAAGTTAAGGAATGAGACAACATCAGTGACACAACTATAAGTAAAGGAATGAGACAACATCAGTGACACAACTATAAGTAAAGGAATGAGTCAACATTAGTGACCCAACTATAAGTAAAGGAATGAGACAACATCAATGACACAACTATAAGTAAAGGAATGAGACAACATCAGTGACACAACTATAAGTAAAGGAATGAGACAACATCAGTGACACAGTTATAAGTAAAGGAATGAGACAACATCAGTGACACAACTATAAGTAAAGGAATGAGACAACATCAGTGACACAACTATAAGTAAAGGAATGAGGCGACATCAGTGACACAACTATGAGTAAAGAGATGAGACAACATCAGTGACACAACTATAAGTAAAGGAATGAGACAACATCAGTGACACAACTATAAGTAAAGGAATGAGACAACATCAATGACACAACTATCAGTAAAGGAATGAGACAACATCAGTGACACAACTATAAGTAAAGGAATGAGACAACATCAGTGACACAACTATAAGTAAAGGAATGAGACAACATCAGTGACACAACTATGAGTAAAGAGATGAGACAACATCAGTGACACAGTTATAAGTGAAGGAATGAGACAACATCAGTGACACAACTATAAGTAAAGGAATGAGACAACATCAGTGACACAACTATAAGTAAAGGAATGAGGCAACATCAGTGACACAGTTATAAGTAAAGGAATGAGACAACATCAGTGACACAGTTATAAGTGAAGGAATGAGACAACATCAGTGACACAACTATAAGTAAAGGGATGAGACAACATCAGTGACACAACTATAAGTAAAGGAATGAGACAACATCAGTGACACAACTATAAGTAAAGGAATGAGACAACATCAGTGACACAACTATAAGTAAAGAGATGAGACAACATCAGTGACACAACTATAAGTAAAGGAATGAGATAACATCAATGACACAACTATAAGTAAAGAGATGAGACAACATCAGTGACACAACTATAAGTAAAGGAATGAGACAACATCAGTGACACAACTATGAGTAAAGAGATGAGACAACATCAGTGACACAACTATAAGTAAAGGAATGAGACAACATCAGTGACACAACTATAAGTGAAGGAATGAGACAACATCAGTGACACAACTATAAGTAAAGGAATGAGACAACATCAGTGACACAACTATAAGTAAAGGAATGAGGCAACATCAGTGACACAACTATAAGTAAAGGAATGAGATGACATCAGTGACACAACTATCAGTAAAGGAATGAGACAACATCAGTGACACAGTTATAAGTAAAGGAATGAGACAACATCAGTGACACAACTATAAGTAAAGAGATGAGACAACATCAGTGACACAACTATAAGTGAAGGAATGAGGCAACATCAGTGACACAACTATAAGTAAAGGAATGAGATGACATCAGTGACACAACTATAAGTAAAGGAATGAGACAACATCAATGACACAACTATAAGTAAAGGAATGAGACGACATCAGTGACACAACTATAAGTAAAGGAATGAGACAACATCAGTGACACAACTATAAGTAAAGGAATGAGACAACATCAGTGACACAGTTATAAGTAAAGGAATGAGACAACATCAGTGACACAACTATAAGTGAAGGAATGAGACAACATCAGTGACACAGTTATAAGTAAAGGGATGAGACAACAACAGTGACACAACTATAAGTAAAGGAATGAGACAACATCAGTGACACAGTTATAAGTAAAGGAATGAATAAATGAATGAACGAACTTTATTTTCACAAAACATCAGTGACAGAGTTATAACATAAGTAAAGGAATGAGACAACAACAGTGACACAGTTATAGTGAAAGGATGAGTCACCATCAGTTTTAACATAAAAAATGGGTTAGTCAACAATACTGACACTACAACATAAATAAAGGGGTTAGTCAACATTTGTGACACAATTATATACCATTAGTGACAGAATTATAACATAAATAAAGGGGGTTTAGTCAATATCAGTGACATAATTATAAGACCTATCACATCAGAGACCTACAGGCCAGACTTTTCTGTATATGGTTTAGGTGGCAGTCTGGAATTCCTGAATGCCACCTTCCACAGATATGATGCATTCTATTGCACCAGCCGTAATGTCATTTACACAAACATCTGCAAAAGATGTGGCATGAAATACATTTGTGAAATAGGGCTATAACAGCTGGCAGGGTCTTGCAACATCCTTCTGATGTGTGGAACGTGCCTTCAAACATGTACGGTTGGACTTGCAACATCCTTCTGATGTGTAGAACGTGTCTTCAAACATGTACCGTTGGACTTGCAACATCCTTCTGATGTGTGGAACGTGCCTTCAAAAATGTACCGTTGGACTTGCAACATCCTTCTGATGTGTGGAACGTGTCTTCAAACATGTACCGTTGGACTTGCAACATCCTTCTGATGTGTGGAACGTGCCTTCAAACATGTACCGTTGGACTTGCAACATCCTTCTGATGTGTGGAACGTGCCTTCAAACATGTACCGTTGGACTTGACCTCGCCAAGGTGCCCTGTATATGGCGGCTATGGCCATCAAATATATCCATTCCAGTGACACAGTCCATAAGTCTTTTGAAAACCACCTTATCTATCTCATGGGCCCCAATTCACCTTAGCGGACTCAACATCTTACTCAGATGCCACAGTCACACATTTGTTAATTACTCAGATGCCCCACTTACACATTTGCTAATTATCCAGATGCCCCACTTATACATTTGTTAATTACTCAGATGCTTCAGTCACACATTTGTTAATTACTCAGATGCCCCACTCAGATGCACATTTACTAATTACTCAGATGCCCCACTCAGACATACATTTACTAATTACTCAGATGCCTCACTCAGACACACATTTACTAATTACTCAGATGCCTCACTCAGACACACATTTACTAATTACTCAGATGCCCCACTCAGATGCACATTTACTAATTACTCAGATGCCCCACTCAGACACACATTTACTAATTACTCAGATGCCCCACTCAGACGCACATTTACTAATTACTCAGATGCCCCACTCAGACGCACATTTACTACTTACTCTGACATCTCCTAATATCACCGACATGTCTCCCTGTCGCCTTCTCTCTGCCAGGTCTTGCAAACGTCGTATTTCCTCTCTCCTAGCACTGCTCAACTGGTAGGCCTCTCTCCGAGACAAAGGTTTCACTGATTTCATTGTTTTCAAGTCTGGAAGACTGCCACGCTTATCCACTCCACTACCACCTGGCAATTTGTGATCATCCACAAATTTATATTCCGTAGGAAACTGACCGTGTTCTTTCCCGGACTGCAAATGAACCTCAGCCTGAATCCTTTTACGTATGCCGTTCTCAATGAGGAAAGTTTCCGGCACTTTAGTTGTCAGGTTGTCACTGCTGTGTGCCGTTTCATGCTCCACCAAGAGCTGCTTGGCAGTGGGCAGGTGTGTCTCTTTGGTGCTGTCAGAGGTATCAAGGATGCAAGGCATGGTTCGCCTGCGTTGCAGGGAGCGCATTTTACTGGAGTCATCGTCCATGCTTTCTGAAACACCCGAGTCAGGTGATGGGTTGGCAGGAGGCTGTCTTGCGAAGGGGTTGTGGTTGGTGTTGCTATGGGGATTGCTGCTACTGTTGGTGAGAGAATTAACATTTGTTCCTAGTCCATCACATCCTGCGTTGTTTTCATTGGCTGTGTACTGATCAAAGTGGTCGTTTAAAATAGTTGAGTCGAAAACTTCGCTAAATCCTCTTCCCCTTCGTGAACCCGCCAAAAAGCTGTAGCGACGAACTTTGAGTGAGGGACTCCGTGAGTGCTGGTTGACATTTAAAGCCTGCATCTGGTCAGTACCAGGACCACCTGGTCCATCGGTCATCACGTTGAGAAGTTGATTATGGCTGTAGTCATTGGCCATGCGGTTGTGGCCATCACCTTGAAGAGCAGCCAATGATGAAGCTGCGTTAGAGTCGGGTCCCTCATGGTTGTACCGGCTGTTCGTGTTGAGAGATTTAGATCTATAAGGCTGATGATTGGCCAAGCCTGTCACGTGACTGAAGTCATAATTCATCTCATTGTTTTCTATCTGTTTCCTGAGGATGTCTGTGCCTGAAAGGATTAAAAAAAAAAGGTTCAGACAATCATCAGCAATCAACTGTGTGGACACCCCTGTCCACTGTTTGGACACCACTGTCCACTGTTTGGACACCACTGTCCCCTGTTTGGACACCACTGTTCAGGTACACTTTCAAAATTAGGAGAAAAAAAAGAGTTTTTGTAGCATGTCAGATTCTGGTACTTTATGTTATCAAAGGCCAGGTCTATTTGTTACCACTGACCAGATCTATTTGTCATCATTGACTAGATTTTTATGTCACCACTGACCAGATCTATCTGTCACCACTGACCAGATCTATATGTCACCACTGACCAGACCTATATTCACCACTGACCAGACATATATGTCACCACAGACCAGACCTATGTGTCACCACTGACCAGACATATATGTCACCACAGACCAGACCTATTTGTCACCACTGACAAGACCTATATGTCACCACTGACCAGACCTATATGTCACCACTGACCAGATTTATATGTCACCACTGACCAGACCTATATGTCACCACAGAGCAGACCTTTATGTCACCACAGACTAGACCTATATGTCACCACATACCAGATTTATATCTCACCACAGACCAGACCTATATGTCACCACAAAACAGACCTATATGTCACCACAGAACAGACCTATATGTCACCACTGACCAGACCTATATGTCACCACTGACCAGACCTATATGTCTCCACTGACCAGAAATATATGTCACCAAAGATCAGACCTATATGTCACCAGAGACCAGACCTAGATGTCACCACTGACCAGACCTATTTGTCACCACAGACCAGACCTATTTGTCACCACAGACCAGACCTATATGTAACCACTGACCAGACCTATTTGTAACCACAGATCAGAACTATATGTCACAACTGACCGGATCTGTATGTCGCCACTGACCGGATCTATATATCCTCACTGAGTAGATCTAAATGTCATCATCGCTGACTGGATCTATGTGTCATCAGCACTGACTAGATCTATTTGTCACCACAGATCAGATATATATGTCATCACTGACTAGATCTATATGTCATCTTTAATGACTGGATCTATATGTCATCAGCACTCACTGGATCTATATGTCATCATCACCGACTGGATCTATATGTCATTATCACTGACTGGATCTATATGTCATCATCACCGACTGGATCTATATGTCATTATCACTGACTAGAACCTTACGTCATCACTGACTAGATCTTTAAGTCAGCACAGACTAGATCTATATGTCACCACTGAATAGATCTTTATGTCACCATTAAACAGATTTAGATGTTATCATTGGCCAGGTGTAGATGTTATCATTGGCCAGGTGTAGATGTTATCATTGGCCAGGTGTAGATGTTATCATTGGCCAGGTGTAGATGTTATCATTGGCCAGGTGTAGATGTTATCATTGGCCAGGTGTATCGTAGACCTGAACCCATATACATACACACATTCTCGCGAACACAAGCGTGACTATGTGCTTGCAAGTGCGAACCCATAGATCCTGGATGGGTGAATGGAGTGTCAGGAAGTAAACTGTCAGGAGAATACTCGACTGGTAGACTGATTCTCGTAGCTCAGTAAACAGGAAACTGCAGTCGACTCTCTTCGCCTGAATATGGAGAAGTTCGGCAACTGACGGGGAAGGAGATCTGTGAACTCTTCCTCTAGAGACAACAGCCGGTGTCATAGTAGTACCAGTGAGACTCAGTACAAAGGGAACTGTAACAGGCTGGAAAACTACTGTTTAGCAGCTCAACGATTTTATTTAATCTGGTTTAAAAATGACAAAAGAGAAGATAGGAACAGCTATTAGCTTTAGAAAGTAAAATCTGGAAAAGTCTGGCCACTGGGTATTTAAAAGGGCCGACTGACAGATTTTAGGTCTCATTCTATTTGGCTGTCGGCTCGCTATGGTCAGGCACAATGTTTGTCGTTGTTGACTGCACTTGGTCTCAGTGCACATGTGTGTCGGATCGGACCGGCTGAGATTGGCTAGATTGGCTCGTGATCACGGTACTTTCAATTGGCTAGGTAATGTTAGATTTGATTTCCATTGTGCATCTTTGCTAGGAGATAGTTTGATGGCAGGTCGCTATAAGTGATTTGTTGGCATATTGAAGCTGAACGTACATGTTAAATACGTTTCGGTTTTTGCCATGGTTGAGGTAATCTTGTGAGCGTATGTTGTCATAATATGTCATTGTTAGCTGGAGATGATGATCGCTTTAGACTCTGGTCGAGCACGTTTGTTGTTGTTAATGTCGTTATTTGTGGGCCACGCTGATGTTATGTTAAGTAAAATAAATAGGTGTTCAATGCTGTAATCATAGTTCCAGTTGTTTTTCGTTCAGATTAGGACTTGTAGTTAGTGTGCCTAGTTTAGTTCATTTGTTGCTTGGCTGATCTAGACTTTACACAGAAGATTTCTTGTCAGGGTGAGATACTTTTGATCTCTACCCCGCCTAAACAAACTTTTTCTTTGTTTTCTTGTCACTGAGGCAGCTTATGGTTAGGTTTGGCTCCCACTCGCCACGTGGCATTGTTTAGAGCTCTTGTAGGTTCGGAGTCGAGGAGATTTCAAGGAGTAGATTTCCATATTATCCTTTATAGTTATTTCTTCTCTCTTTCTACCATTACGAGATACCCCCCTTTGCTTCTAGTACAGAACCATTACAGCAACACAAGGGCAGATAATGCCCACATATAATGGTAGATAAGGCCCACATATAATGGCAGATAATTCCCACACATAACATATGGTCAAATGCAGCAACTTTTGCCTTTGATACCTTCAAAGGTTTCTAGAACAAACAGGAAACGGTGACAGCAGCACTCGATTTAGAAGACGCTTACAACAGTCAGATACAGTATCTTGATGAAAGCGCTTAAGGAAAAGGGAGTCTGTCCTTGGTTGGTGAAATGGATAGCAGCCGTTTTGTGTACTCGCCGGGTAGCTCTTCGCCTGGGTTCATGGACCTCTGATCCATGTATTATAGCTCAAGTACTACCACGGGGATCTGCAATTTCGCTTGTACTATTCAATGTTTTTACGAGCAAGATTGTCTACCTGGAAACACCTGGAGTTGGCAGAATTTTGACATTTGCAGATGATGAAAAATCGGAATAAAAAAACTGAAGAGTTACAGGCAACAGTAGATAAGGTGATCGACTGGTGTACAGAGACGAGTGCTGTAATCAACTCAGAAAAGGCAACCGTCCTGTGGTGTTCTTCGGACAACAGGATTGCTAGAGCTGTTGTTCCCAGACTCAAAATAAATGGCAGGGCCATCAAAAGAGACAGCAGACTGCGGTACCTGGGAATCCCCTGTAACAGAAGTTTGTCTTTCATAGATCACATAGATGGGGTTGTGACAAGAGCTCAAAACGGTCTAAATGCACTAAAGATTATGACAGCGATGGACATGGAGCAGAGAAAGCTGGTCACACTTTACCAGCACTTAATCATCTCAGTAATTGATTATGGATCGGGTCTACTGACTGTCTCGAAGAGTCAGCTAGAGAAACTGGAGCGCATACAGAATGAAGCTATGAGGCTGATCCTGGGTTGTACAAGAGACACCCCGATTGTGTGCATGCGATACATCCTTGCATTGCCGACTATTGCAGATAGGCTTAAGGTGCTGCAGGCTACGTCATTTCTCAGAGTAGCTGCAGACAGGGAACACTGTCTGAATGAAGCTTTGGCTGCAGGCAAGGGCCAGAGGATTAAAAAAAAAAAAAGGGGGGGGGGGGATCGTTAATTGCTCAAGCAAAAGTCACAAGACAAGCAAGTGAGATGGAGAACTTTGGGCGAGGAGAGGAGTGGGTCAGAGTAACAGAAGAAAAGTCCGACCTGTGTAGGGTTATGATCATATTGGGCCGGGTGTACAGGGAGTGGCCAGCGGGTGCTAGGGAGGTTGAAGTCCAACAGTTGATTCACGACAATTCACGCCCAGGTGATCTGATTATATTATCTATACAGATGGATCGGTGCTGAGAGGAAAGAGAAGTGCCTGGGGGTTCGTAGCGAAAGCCAATGGAAAATCTTTAGTGCAAGACAGCCTAGCATACGACACGACAACGTCTAGCATGAGAATGGAGGTGGAGGCGGTAACTGCAGCTCTCTGGTGGCTAGAGAATAAGATGCATACACATGTCGTTATTGTAACAGACGCTGAAAGCATGCTGAAAAAGGTGAAGACAGGGATGCTTCGAGCAGAGTGGCAAGCTTCACTGGAAAGGTCACGGGTGGTGAGCATACTTTGGATCTTTTCTCCAGGCCATGCCGGCGTGGTGGTTAATGAACAGGCAGACAGATTGGCTGGATCTGCACCACTGAGTGGTGAATTGATACATGACAAGGCGCTTTGGGAACAAGAACGGAATCAGTAGAGAAAGAAGATTACTATGGCCTGGAGAGAATGAGGCACCTGGGTGTAACCAAAGGGTCTGGCCGGGTCACTACACTCAGAGGAAAGGCAAGACGGACTTTTAACTAGATTGTTACCGGTATCATCAGTATTGGAACTTTGCGCTGGCTGCTAAAGATGAGGACGGAGTATGAATGAGAATGCCCCGAGTGCTGTGATATCAATTCTTGACTCAACTAAACTAAACTTAACTGCCACACATAACAGCAGATAATGCCCACCCACAATGGCAGATTATGCCCACACATAATGGCAGACAACGCTCACATAATGGCAGATGATGCCAACACACAATGGCAGATTATGCCCACACATAATGGCAGACAACGCTCACACAATGGCAGATGATGCCAACACACAATGGCAGATTACACCCACAAATAATGGCTGATGATACCCACACATAATGGCAGGTGATGCCCACACATAATGGCAGATGATGCCCACACATAATGGCTGATGATGCCCACACATAATAGCAGATGATACCCACACATAATGGCTGATGATACCCACAGATAATGGCAGATGATGCCCACACATAATGGCAGATGATGCGCACACAATGGTAGATAATTCCATATAATGGTAGATCATGCCCACATAATGGTAGATAATGCCCTCATAATGGTAGATAATGCCCTCATAATGGTAGATAATGCCCTCATAATGGTAGATAATGCCCTCATAATGGTAGATAATGCCCTCATAATGGTAGATAATGCCCTCATAATGGTAGATAATGCCCTCATAATGGTAGATAATGCCCTCATAATGGTAGATAATGCCCTCATAATGGTAGATAATGCCCTCATAATGGTAGATAATGCCCTCATAATGGTAGATAATGCCCTCATAATGGTAGATAATGCCCTCATAATGGTAGATAATTCCATATAATGGTAGATCATGCCCACATAATGGTAGATAATGCCCACATAATGGTAGATAATGCCCTCATAATGGTAGATAATGCCCTCATAATGGTAGATAATGCCCTCATAATGGTAGATAATGCCCTCATAATGGTAGATAATGCCCTCATAATGGTAGATAATGCCCTCATAATGGTAGATAATAACCGCATAGAAGCAGACGATGTCTACAGAAGGGTACAGAATGCTTACAAAATGGCCGACGATGCCCAAATAATGGCAGATAATGATGATATGACAAGACACAAGCAGCTGTACCTGGCTGGTGAAACTCTGGGGCAAACTCCTTGGCTTTCAACCTGGCGATGTCACTTTCCAACTGGGCTCTGATAGCGGCTTGTTCGGCGGCTTCTGCTTTGGCCCTTGCGTTAGCCATCCTGGAAAATGGAGAACAAAAACGGCATCAACATATGTGTGTTGCACTGTTTGTGTATTGTACTATTTTTGTGCCTGTTGCACTGTTTGTGTGTGTGTTGCACTGTTTGTGTATTGTACTGTTTTTGTGTCTGTTGCACTGTTTTTGTGTGTGTTGCACTGTTTGTGTGTGTGTTGCACTGTTTGTGTATGTGTTGCACTGTTTGTGTGTGTGCTGCACTGTTTGTGTGTGTGTTGCACTGTTTGTGTGTGTGTGAGTTGCACTGTTTGTGTGTGTGTTGTACTGTTTGTGTGTTGTTGCACTGTTTTTGTGTGTGTTGCACTGTTTTTGTGTGTGTTGCACTGTTTGTGTGTGTTGCACTGTTTGTGTGTGTGTGTGTTGCACAGTGTGTGTGTTGCACTGTTTGTGTGTGTGCTGCACTGTTTGTGTGTGTGTGCTGCACTGTTTGTGTGTGTGTGTTGCACTGTTTGTGTGTGTTTTACTGTTTGTGTGTTGTTGCCCTGTTTGTGTGTGTGTTGCACTGTTTTTGTGTGTGTTGCACAGTGTGCGTGTGTGTGTGTGTGTTGCACTGTTTGTGTATGTGCTGCACTGTTAGTGTGTGATTTGCACTGTTTGTGTGTGAGTTGTATTGTTTATGTGTGTGTTGTACTGTTTGTGTGTGTGTTGTACTGTTAGTGTGTGACTTGCACTGTTTGTGTGTATTATACTGTTTGTGTGTGTTGCACTGTTTGTGTGTGTGTGTTGCACTGTTTGTATGTGTGTTGTACTGTTTGTGTGTGTGTTGTACTGTTTGTGTGTGTGTTGCACTGTTTGTGTGTGTTGCACTGTTTGTGTGTGTGTTGCACTGTTTGTGTGTGTGTTGCACTGTTTGTGTGTGTGTGTTGCACTGTTTGTGTGTGTGTGTTGCACTGTTTGTGTGTGTGTGTGTGTTGCACTGTTTGTGTGTGTGTTGCACTGTTTGTGTGTGTGTGTTGTACTGTTTGTGTGTGTTGCACTGTTTGTGTGTGTGTTGTACTGTTTGTGTGTGTGTTGTACTGTTTGTGTGTGTGTTGCACTTCTGTGTGTGTGTGTGTGTGTGTTGCACTGTTTGTGTGTGTGTTGCACTGTTTGTGTGTGTGTTGCACTGTTTGTGTGTGTGTTGCACTATTTATCTGTGTGTTGCACTGTTTGTGTGTGTTGTACTGTTTGTGTGTGCATGTTGTACTATAGGTTTATCGTATGCTTGTCGTAATGTATTTACATTGTACTGTATGGTTGTTGTACTGTATGTCCGTTCTACTGTATGGTTGTTGTACTGTATGTGTGTTGTACTGTATGTGTGTTGTACTGTATGTCTGTTCTACTGTATGGTTCTTGTACTGTATGTGTGTTGTACTGAATGTGTGTTGTACTGTATGTGTGTTGTACTTTATGTGTGTTGTACTGTATGTGTGTTGTACTGTATGTGTGTTGTACTGTATGTGTGTTGAACTGTATGTATGTTGTACTGTATGTATTTTGTACTGTATGTGTGTTGTACTGTATGTGCGTTCTACTGTATGTGTTGTAGTGTATGAGTATTGAACTGTATATACGCTGTACTCGTGAGAAACTAGTGTGTGCTGTTTGCCAACATGTACCAGATTACCTATTTGTTTTCTCCATGTACATCTATGAGGTTGACTCATACAAATGCCTCTTGAGGTCGACTCCTACCAGTACCTCCATGGAGCCGACTCCCACCAGTACCTCCATGGAGCCGACTCCTACCAGTACCTCCATGGAGTCGACCTTCACAATTAGTTCTATGAGTGGCGATGCGTGGTTTAATCTTCAGCAGGTAATGGTTACACTAAAGTGAGTATCATTTTCCGCCCTGTGCTTGGCTGCTAAGAGAATGCTTGCGCAGTTATCACTAAATGATTAGTAACTGGTACTGGTAGCTTTATGTGTTACAGTTTTATCATGTGGGATAACAGGTCTGTTCGTTAAGTTCAATACTCTCAACAAACTCGTATTTCATAAACGCTTCGTCACTGCTCGACCCCTACAGGTACCTCTATGTGGGCGACCCCTACAAGTACCTCTATGTGATCGACCCCTACAAGTACCTCTATGTGGGAGACCCCTACAAGTACCTCTATGTGATCGACCCCTACAAGTACCTCTATGTGGGAGACCCCTACAAGTACCTCTATGTGATCGACCCCTAAAAGTACCTCTATGTGGGAGACCCCTACAAGTACCTCACTGTGATCGACTCCTACAAGTACCTCTATGTGATCGACCCCTACAAGTACCTCTATGTGATCGACCCCTACAAGTACCTCTATGTGATCGACCCCTACAAGTACCTCTATGTGATCGACCCCAACAAGTACCTCTACATGATCGACCCCTACAAGTACCTCTATGTGATCGACCCCCACAAGTACCTCTATGTGATTGACCCCTGCAAGTACCTCTATGTGATCGACCCCTACAAGTACCTCTGTGTGATCGACCCCTACAAGTACCTCTATGTGATCGACCCCTACAAGTACCTTTATGTGATCGACCCCTACAAGTACCTCTATGTGATCGACCCCTACAAGTACCTCTATGTGATCGACCCCTACAAGTACCTCTATGCGATCGACCCCTACAAGTACCTCTACGTGATCGACCCTTTAAAAGAACCTCTATGTGATCGACCCCTACAAGTACCTCTATGTGATCGAATACTACAAGTACCTCTATGTGATCGACCCCTACAAGTACCTTTATGTGATCGACCCCTACAAGTACCTCTATGTGATCGACCCCTACAAGTACCTCTATGTGATCGACTCCTACAAGTACTTCTATGTGATCGACCCCTACAAGTACTTCTATTTGATCGACCCCTACAAGTACCTCTATGTGATCGACCCCTACAAGTACCTCTATGTGATCGACCCTTACAAGTACTTCTATGTGATCGACCCCTACAAGTACTTCTATTTGATCGACCCCTATAAGTACCTCTATGTGATCGACCCCTCAAGTACCTCTATGTGATCGACCCCTACAAGAACCTCTAAGTGATCGACCCCTACAAGTACTTCTATATGATCGACCCCTACAAGTACCTTTATGTGATCGACCCCTACAAGTACCTCTATGTGATCGACCCCTACACGTACCTTTATGTGATCGACCCCTACAAGTACCTTTATGTGATCGACCCCTACAAGTACCTCTATGTGATCGACCCCTACAAGTACTTCTATGTGATCGACCCCTACAAGTACCTCTATGTGATCGACCCCTACAAGTACCTTTATGTGATCGACCCCTACAAGTACCTTTATGTTATCGACCCCTACAAGTACCTCTATGTGATCGACCCCTACAAGTACCTCTATGTGATCGACTCCTACAAGTACCTCTGTGTGATCGACCCCTACAAGTACCTCTATGTGATCGACCCCTACAAGTACCTCTGTGTGATCGACCCCCACAAGTACCTCTATGTGATCGACTCCTACAAGTACCTTTATGTGATCGACCCCTACAAGTACCTCTATGTGATGGACCCCTACAAGTACCTCTATGTGATCGACCCCTACAAGTACCTCTATGTGATCGACCCCTACAAGTACCTCTATGTGATCGACCCCTACAAGTACCTCTATGTGATCGACCCCTACGAGTACTTCTATGTGATCGACCCCTACAAGTACCTCAATGTGATCGACTCCTACAAGTACCTCTATGTGATCGACCCCTACAAGTACCTCTATGTGATCGACCCCTACAAGTACCTCTTTGTGATCGACCCCTACAAGTACCTCTATGTGATCGACCCCAACAAGTACCTCTACATGATCGACCCCTACAAGTACCTCTATGTGATCGACCCCCACAAGTACCTCTATGTGATTGACCCCTGCAAGTACCTCTATGTGATCGACCCCTACAAGTACCTCTGTGTGATCGACCCCTACAGGTACCTCTATGTGATCGACCCCTAAAGGTACCTCTATGTGATCGACTTCTACAAGTGCCTCCATGTGATCGACCCCTACAGGTACCTCAATGTGATCGACCCCTACAAGTACCTCTATGTGATCGACCCCTACAAGTACCTCTATGTGATCGACCCCTACAAGTACCTCTATGTGATCGACCCCTACAAGTACCTCTATGTGATCGACCCCTACAAGTACCTCTATGCGATCGACCCCTACAAGTACCTCTACGTGATCGACCCTTTAAAAGAACCTCTATGTGATCGACCCCTACAAGTACCTCTATGTGATCGACCCCTACAAGTACCTCTATGTGATCGACCCCTACAAGTACCTTTATGTGATCGACCCCTACAAGTACCTCTATGTGATCGACCCCTACAAGTACCTCTATGTGATCGACTCCTACAAGTACTTCTATGTGATCGACCCCTACAAGTACTTCTATTTGATCTACCCCTACAAGTACCTCTATGTGATGGACCCCTACAAGTACCTCTATGTGATCGACCCTTACAAGTACTTCTATGTGATCGACCCCTACAAGTACTTCTATGGGATCGACCCCTATAAGTACCTCTATGTGATCGACCCCTCAAGTACCTCTATGTGATCGACCCCTACAAGAACCTCTAAGTGATCGACCCCTACAAGTACTTCTATATGATCGACCCCTACAAGTACCTTTATGTGATCGACCCCTACAAGTACCTCTATGTGATCGACCCCTACACGTACCTTTATGTGATCGACCCCTACAAGTACCTTTATGTGATCGACCCCTACAAGTACCTCTATGTGATCGACCCCTACAAGTACTTCTATGTGATCGACCCCTACAAGTACCTCTATGTGATCGACCCCTACAAGTACCTTTATGTGATCGACCCCTACAAGTACCTTTATGTTATCGACCCCTACAAGTACCTCTATGTGATCGACCCCTACAAGTACCTCTATGTGATCGACTCCTACAAGTACCTCTGTGTGATCGACCCCTACAAGTACCTCTATGTGATCGACCCCTACAAGTACCTTTATGTGATCGACCCCTACAAGTACCTCTATGTGATCGACCCCTACAAGTACCTTTATGTGATCGACCCCTACAAGTACCTCTATGTGATCGACCCCTACAAGTACCTTTATGTGATCGACCCCTACAAGTACCTCTATGTGATCGACCCCTACAAGTAACTCTATGTGATCGACCCCTACAAGTACCTCTATGTGATCGACCCCTACAAGTACTTCTATGTGATCGACCCCTACAAGTACCTCTATGTGATCGACCCCTACAAGTACCTTTATGTGATCGACCCCTACAATTACCTTTATGTTATCGACCCCTACAAGTACCTCTATGTGATCGACCCCTACAAGTACCTCTATGTGATCGACTCCTACAAGTACCTCTGTGTGATCGACCCCTACAAGTACCTCTATGTGATCGACCCCTACAAGTACCTTTATGTGATCGACCCCTACAAGTACCTCTATGTGATCGACCCCTACAAGTACCTTTATGTGATCGACCCCTACAAGTACCTCTATGTTATCGACCCCTACAAATTCCTCTATGGGGTCTACCACCATCATCAAATGAGATTGTTGGCCTGGTAAGGCAAATGTTTGATGGAAGAAACATACTGTACTGAGCATCACATCACAAGTCTCCACACAGACACACACACACAGACATACACACAGACACACACACAGACATACACACAGACATACACACAGACATACACACAGACACACACACAGACATACACACAGACACACACACAGACATACACACAGACACACACACAGACATACACACAGACATACACACAGACATACACACAGACATACACACAGACATACACACACAGACACACACACACACAGACATACACACAGACATACACACACAGACATACACACAGACACACACAGACACACACACAGACACACACACAGACATACTCACAGACATACACACAGACACACACACACAGACATACACACAGACATACACACAGACATACACACAGACACACACACAGACATACACACAGACACACACATAGACACCCACTACGACACCTCTACCGCACACACAAGCTAGGTACACACCAGAATCGACAACACAGATAGAGACATTCTATCGCACACACACGCAGCGTACACACTAGAACAGAAAACACAGATACAGACATTCTATCGCACACCCACGCTACGTACACACTAGAACAGACAACACAGATAGAGACACTCTATCGCACACACACGCAACGAACACACCAGAACAGACAACACACATAGAGACACTCTATCGCACACCCACGCTACGTACACACCAGAATCGACAACACAGATAGAGACACTATCGCACACACAAACCAGGTAAACACCAGAACAGACAACACAGATAGAGACACTCTATCGCACACCCACGCTACGTACACACCAGAACAGACCACACAGATAGAGACACTATCGCACACCCACGCTACGTACACACCAGAACAGACCACACAGATAGAGACTATCGGACACACAAACCAGCTACATACTAGAACAGGAAATTCGAGATTTTTGTAACATTAAAACATGCCAGCTAGATACGCACGACCGACGGTATTCAGTTTCCCTCATCTTTGACAGTCTTTGTTCCTGATCTCTCTCTCTCTCTATCTCTCTCTCTCTCTCTCTCTCTCTCTCTCTCTCTCTCTCTCTGTCATGATTTTTCTGTCCTTGATCTCTCTCTATTATGAGTCTCTGTTTGTTATGGATCTTCTTTGTCACGAGTCTCTCTCTGTCCTGGATATCTCTTTCTGTCATGGATCTCTATCTCTATTAGAGTCTCTTTGTCACGGATCTCTCTTTGTCATGGATCTCTCTTTGTTATGGATCTCTCTTTGTCATGGATCTCTCTTTGTCATGCGTCTTTCTCTGTCATAGATCTGTACATAATAAAAAGGTAAAGGGTAAAGTCGGGAGATGTGAACCAGCGTCATTGCACACGGTTATAAACCATAAGTGCTCTGCAACCAGTACGGACAGCTGACAAGAATTGTCCGCCTGTGTCGCCGTTAGCACGTAACTCTGTAGCTACAGCGAAGTTCCTCCATTTACCCAAGAGTTTCAACTCTGGTACCAATTTCCTAGAGGCTGAGTGAACCCCGGGAGCCACCCGGTTTCGAACACCGACCGTGGGCTGCAGCGAGTCGCAGCTGGATTTGAAAGCGAGCTTCTTATCGACTGCGCCAATGTGGCGATAGACACACACAAAGGCAATATATCGCACACACACGCCAGGTATACACCAGATAATATTATGGATCTACCTAATATGGATCTCTATATGTCATGGGTCTTTGTCATGGGTCTCTCTATCATAAGCCTCTTTCGGACTTAGATCTCTGTCATGGGTCTCTCTATCATGGATCTCTCTCTGTCCCGAATAGCTGTCATGGGTCTCTCTCTGTCATGGATTTCTCTCTGTCATGAATCTATCTCTTCTTGAGTTTCTCTCTGTTATAATTCTCTCTCTCATGTGCCTCTCTCTGTCATATATATCTCTCAGTCATGGATCTCTATGTCATGAATTTCTATGTAATGGACATCTCTGTCACATATATCTCTCAGTCATGGATCTCTCTGACATGAATCTCTCTGTCATGAGTATCTTTCTATATCATGGATCTCTGTCTGTCATGGGTTTCTTATCTCCCTATGTCATGGATCTATCTCTGTCATAGATCTCTCTCTGTCATAGATCTCTCTCTCTCTCTGACATAGATCTCTCTCTGTCATAGATCTCTCTCTGTCATAGATCTCTCTCTGTCATGGATCTCTCTCTCTCTATGTCTTGTATCTCTCCATTCATATATCTCTAGCTGTCATGGATCTCTCTATCGTAAGTCGCTCCATATCACTGATCTCTACCATGGATCGCTCCCTGTCATGGCTCTCTCCAATCATGGACCACTCTTCCTGTCATAGATTTCTCTCTGTCATGGATCTGTCTCTGTGATGGATCTCTTCCTGTCATGGATTTCTCTATGTCAAAGTCTCTCTCTGTCATGGGCTCTCTATCATAAATATCTCTCTCTGTCATGAATCCCTTGCTGACACGACTCTCTTTGTCATGCATATACCTCTGCCATGCAACTCTCTGTCATATGTATCTGTCATGGATCTCTCTCTCTCTCTCTCTCTCTCTCACGAGTCGTTCTGTCATAGGCCTCTCTCTGACATGAGTATTTCTCTCTAATATGGACCTGTCTCTCATGTGCTTAGGTCTGTAATGGCTCTCGCTGTCACGGTTCTTTTTCTGTGATGGATCTCTCCGTGTCACGGATCTCTCTTTCTGTCATAGATCTCTATCATGTGTCTCTCTGTCATGGATTTCCCTCTGTCATTGATCTCTCTCTGTCTTGGATTTCCCTCTGTCATGAATCTCTCCCTGTCATGGATCTCTCCATGTCATGGATTTCTCTCTGTCATGGATCTCTCTGTCATATATTTTCCTCAGTCACTGATCTCTCTATGTCATGGATCTCTCTCTGAATTGGATCTCTCTCTGTCACGACTCTCTCTCTGTGTCATGGATCTCTCTCTGTCATGGATCTCTCTCTGTCATGGATCTCTCTGTCATGGTTCCTTCTCTGACTTGGATCTCTCTATGTCATGGATCTCTCTCTGACTTGGATCTTTCTCTGTCATGGATCTCTCTCTCTCTTTTTCATCGATCTCTCTCTGTCATCGATCTCTCTCTCTCATGGATCTCTCTCTGTCATGTATCTCTCTATCTGTCATATATATCTCTCTGGCATGGATCCCTCTCTCTCTGTCACGGATCTCTCTCTGTCATGGGTCAATCTGTCTCGGAAGTCTCTCTGTCATAGATCTCTTTCTGTTCTGGATCTCATATGGACCTCTCCCTGTCATGGATTTCCTTCTATTATTGATCTCTCTCTGTCATGGATCTCTCCTTTTCATGGATCCCTCATTGTCATGGATCTCTTTCTGCCATGAGTCTCTTGCTCACGGATCTCTCTTTGTGATCTCACCCTGTCGTGTTATATTAGCACAGGTAGGACACATTAGTTTGTGTTTTGTTATATTAGCCCAGGCAACACACACTTGTTTGCGTTGTGTTATATTAGCACAGGTAGTACACACTTGTTTGTGTCGTGTTCTATTAACACAGGTAGCACACACCTGTTTGTGTCATGTTCTATTAGTACAGGTAGCACACACTTGTGTGTGTCATGTTCTATTAGTACAGGTAGTACACACTTGTTTGTGTCATGTTCTATTAGTACAGGTAGTACACACTTGTTTGTGTCATGTTCTATTAGTACAGGTAGTACACACTTGTTTGTGTCATGTTCTATTAGTACAGGCAGTACACACTTGTTTGTGTCGTGTTCTATTAGTTCAGGTAGTAAACACTTGTTTGTGTTGTGTTCTATTAGCACAGGTAGCACACACTTGTTTGTGTCGTGTTCTATTAGTACAGGTAGTACACACTTGTTTGTGTCATGTTCTATTAGTACAGGTAGCACACACTTGTTTGTGTCATGTTCTATTAGTACAGGTAGTACACACTTGTTTGTGTCATGTTCTATTAGTACAGGTAGTACACACTTGTTTGTGTCATGTTCTATTAGTACAGGTAGTACACACTTGTTTGTGTTGTGTTCTATTAGCACAGGTAGCACACACTTGTTTGTGTCGTGTTCTATTAGTACAGGTAGTACACACTTGTTTGTGTCATGTTCTATTAGTACAGGTAGCACACACTTGTTTGTGTCATGTTCTATTAGTACAGGTAGTACACACTTGTTTGTGTCGTGTTCTATTAGTACAGGTAGCACACACCTGTTTGTGTCATGTTCTATTAGTACAGGTAGTACACACTTGTTTGTGTCATGTTCTATTAGTACAGGTAGTACACACTTGTTTGTGTCATGTTCTATTAGTATAGGTAGTACACACTTGTTTGTGTCATGTTCTATTAGTACAGGTAGCACACACTTGTTTGTGTCATGTTCTATTAGTATAGGTAGTACACACTTGTATGTGTCATGTTCTATTAGTATAGGTAGTACACACTTGTTTGTGTCATGTTCTATTAGTACAGGTAGTACACACTTGTTTGTGTCATGTTCTATTAGTATAGGTAGTACACACTTGTTTGTGTCATGTTCTATTAGTATAGGTAGTACACACTTGTTTGTGTCATGTTCTATTAGTATAGGTAGTACACACTTGTTTGTGTCATGTTCTATTAGTATAGGTAGTACACACTTGTTTGTGTCATGTTCTATTAGTATAGGTAGTACACACTTGTTTGTGTCATGTTCTATTAGTATAGGTAGTACACACTTGTTTGTGTCATGTTCTATTAGTATAGGTAGTACACACTTGTTTGTGTCATGTTCTATTAGTACAGGTAGTACACACTTGTTTGTGTCATGTTCTATTAGTATAGGTAGTACACACTTGTTTGTGTCATGTTCTATTAGTACAGGTAGCACACACTTGTTTGTGTCATGTTCTATTAGTACAGGTAGTACACACTTGTTTGTGTCATGTTCTATTAGTACAGGTAGTACACACTTGTTTGTGTCGTGTTCTATTAGTACAGGTAGTACACACTTGTTTGTGTCATGTTCTATTAGTACAGGTAGCACACACTTGTTTGTGTCGTGTTCTATTAGTACAGGTAGTACACACTTGTTTGTGTCGTGTTCTATTAGTACAGGTAGTACACAATTGTTTGTGTCCTGTTCTATTAGCCCAGGTAGTACACACTTGTTTGTGTCCTGTTCTATTAGCACAGGTAGTACACACTTGTTTGTGTCCTGTTCTATTAGCCCAGGTAGTACACACTTGTTTGTGTCCTGTTCTATTAGCACAGGTAGTACACACTTGTTTGTGTCCTGTTCTATTAGCACAGGTAGTACACACTTGTTTGTGTCCTGTTCTATTAGCACAGGTAGTACACACTTGTTTGTGTCCTGTTCTATTAGCCCAGGTAGTACACACTTGTTTGTGTCGTGTTCTATTAGCACAGGTAGCACACACTTGTTTGTGTCATGTTCTATTAGCCCAGGTAGTACACACTTGTATGTGTCATGTTCTATTAGTACAGGTAGTACACACTTGTTTGTGTCATGTTCTATTAGTACAGGTAGTACACACTTGTTTGTGTCCTGTTCTATTAGCCCAGGTAGTACACACTTGTTTGTGTCCTGTTCTATTAGCCCAGGTAGTACACACTTGTTTGTGTCCTGTTCTATTAGTACAGGTAGTACACACTTGTTTGTGTCATGTTCTATTAGCCCAGGTAGTACACACTTGTATGTGTCATGTTCTATTAGTACAGGTAGTACACACTTGTTTGTGTTTGTTAGTACACACACACTTGTTTGTGTCATGTTCTATTAGCCCAGGTAGTACACACTTGTTTGTGTCATGTTCTATAGTATTAGCCCAGGTAGTACACACTTGTTTGTGTCATGTTCTATTAGCCCAGGTAGTACACACTTGTTTGTGTCATGTTCTATTAGCACACTTGTTTGTGTCAGGTATTAGTACACACTTGTTTGTGTGTTCTATTAGCCCAGGTAGTACACACTTGTTTGTGTTGTGTTCTATTAGCCCAGGTAGTACACACTTGTTTGTGTCATGTTCTATTAGTACAGGTAGTACACACTTGTTTGTGTCATGTTCTATTAGTACAGGTAGTACACACTTGTTTGTGTCATGTTCTATTAGTACAGGTAGTACACACTTGTTTGTGTCCTGTTCTATTAGTACAGGTAGTACACACTTGTTTGTGTCTATGTTCTATTAGTACAGGTAGTACACACTTGTTTGTGTCATGTTCTATTAGTACAGGTAGTACACACTTGTTTGTGTCATGTTCTATTAGTACAGGTAGTACACACTTGTTTGTGTCATGTTCTATTAGTACAGGTAGTACACACTTGTTTGTGTCCTGTTCTATTAGTACAGGTAGTACACACTTGTTTGTGTCCTGTTCTATTAGTACAGGTAGTACACACTTGTTTGTGTCATGTTCTATTAGTACAGGTAGTACACACTTGTTTGTGTCCTGTTCTATTAGTACAGGTAGTACACACTTGTTTGTGTCATGTTCTTTCTATTAGTACAGGTAGTACACACTTGTTTGTGTCCTGTTCTATTAGTACAGGTAGTACACACTTGTTTATGTCATGTTCTATTAGTACAGGTAGTACACACTTGTTTGTGTCCTGTTCTATTAGTACAGGTAGTACACACTTGTTTGTGTCCTGTTCTATTAGTACAGGTAGTACACACTTGTTTGTGTCCTGTTCTATTAGTACAGGTAGTACACACTTGTTTGTGTCCTGTTCTATTAGTACAGGTAGTACACACTTGTTTATGTCATGTTCTATTAGTACAGGTAGTACACACTTGTTTGTGTCCTGTTCTATTAGTACAGGTAGTACACACTTGTTTGTGTCATGTTCTATTAGTACAGGTAGTACACACTTGTTTGTGTCATGTTCTATTAGTACAGGTAGTACACACTTGTTTGTGTCATGTTCTATTAGTACAGGTAGTACACACTTGTTTATGTCATGTTCTATTAGCACAGGTAGTACACACTTGTTTATGTCATGTTCTATTAGTATAGGTAGCACACACTTGTTTGTGTCATGTTCTATTAGTACAGGTAGTACACACTTGTTTGTGTCATGTTCTATTAGTACAGGTAGTACACACTTGTTTGTGTCATGTTCTATTAGCCCAGATAGTACACACTTGTTTATGTCATGTTCTATTAGTACAGGTAGTACACACTTGTTTGTGTCCTGTTCTATTAGCCCAGGTAGTACACACTTGTTTGTGTCCTGTTCTATTAGCCCAGGTAGCACACACTTGTTTGTGTCATGTTCTATTAGTACAGGTAGCACACACTTGTTTGTGTCATGTTCTATTAGTACAGGTAGTACACACTTGTTTGTGTCATGTTCTATTAGCCCAGATAGTACACACTTGTTTATGTCATGTTCTATTAGTACAGGTAGTACACACTTGTTTGTGTCCTGTTCTATTAGCACAGGTAGTACACACTTGTTTGTGTCCTGTTCTATTAGCCCAGGTAGCACACACTTGTTTGTGTCATGTTCTATTAGTACAGGTAGTACACACTTGTTTGTGTCCTGTTCTATTAGTATAGGTAGTACACACTTGTTTGTGTCCTGTTCTATTAGCACAGGTAGTACACACTTGTTTGTGTCCTGTTCTATTAGTACAGGTAGTACACACTTGTTTGTGTCCTGTTCTATTAGTACAGGTAGTACACACTTGTTTGTGTCCTGTTCTATTAGCCCAGGTAGTACACACTTGTTTGTGTCATGTTCTATTAGTACAGGTAGTACACACTTGTTTGTGTCATGTTCTATTAGTACAGGTAGTACACACTTGTTTGTGTCCTGTTCTATTAGCCCAGGTAGTACACACTTGTTTGTGTCATGTTCTATTAGTACAGATAGTACACACTTGTTTGTGTCATGTTCTATTAGTACAGGTAGTACACACTTGTTTGTGTCATGTTCTATTAGCCCAGGTAGTACACACTTGTTT
Organism: Candidula unifasciata; assembly: GCA_905116865.2. NCBI lineage: Eukaryota > Metazoa > Mollusca > Gastropoda > Stylommatophora > Geomitridae > Candidula > Candidula unifasciata. Next base: position 45,023 of record CAJHNH020005780.1, on the reverse strand, counting down.
GTGTCGTGTTCTATTAGCCCAGGTAGTACACACTTGTTTGTGTCATGTTCTATTAGCCCAGGTAGTACACACTTGTTTGTGTCATGTTCTATTAGTACAGGTAGTACACACTTGTTTGTGTCATGTTCTATTAGCCCAGGTAGTACACACTTGTTTGTGTCGTGTTCTATTAGTACAGGTAGTACACACTTGTTTGTGTCATGTTCTATTAGTACAGGTAGTACACACTTGTTTGTGTCATGTTCTATTAGTACAGATAGTACACACTTGTTTGTGTCATGTTCTATTAGCCCAGGTAGTACACACTTGTTTGTGTCATGTTCTATTAGCCCAGGTAGTACACACTTGTTTGTGTCATGTTCTATTAGCCCAGGTAGTACACACTTGTTTGTGTCGTGTTCTATTAGCCCAGGTAGTTAACACTTGTTTGTGTCATGTTCTATTAGCCCAGGTAGCACACACCTGTTTGTGTCATGTTCTATTAGTACAGGTAGTACACACTTGTTTGTGTCATGTTCTATTAGTACAGGTAGTACACACTTGTTTGTGTCATGTTCTATTAGCCCAGGTAGTACACACTTGTTTGTGTCATGTTCTATTAGCCCAGGTAGTACACACTTGTTTGTGTCGTGTTCTATTAGCCCAGGTAGTACACACTTGTTTGTGTCGTGTTCTATTAGCCCAGGTAGTACACACTTGTTTGTGTCGTGTTCTATTAACCCAGGTAGTACACACTTGTTTGTGTCATGTTCTATTAGCCCAGGTAGTACACACTTGTTTGTGTTGTGTTCTATTAGCCCAGGTAGTACACACTTGTTTGTGTCGTGTTCTATTAGTACAGGTAGTACACACTTGTTTGTGTCATGTTCTATTAGTACAGGTAGTACACACTTGTTTGTGTCATGTTCTATTAGTACAGGTAGCACACACTTGTTTGTGTCATGTTCTATTAGTACAGGTAGTACACACTTGTTTGTGTCGTGTTCTATTAGTACAGGTAGTACACACTTGTTTGTGTCATGTTCTATTAGTACAGGTAGCACACACTTGTTTGTGTCATGTTCTATTAGTACAGGTAGTACACACTTGTTTGTGTCATGTTCTATTAGTACAGGTAGTACACACTTGTTTGTGTCATGTTCTATTAGTACAGGTAGCACACACTTGTTTGTGTCATGTTCTATTAGTACAGGTAGTACACACTTGTATGTGTCATGTTCTATTAGTACAGGTAGCACACACTTGTTTGTGTCATGTTCTATTAGTACAGGTAGTACACACTTGTTTGTGTCATGTTCTATTAGTACAGGTAGTACACACTTGTATGTGTCATGTTCTATTAGTACAGGTAGCACACACTTGTTTGTGTCATGTTCTATTAGTACAGGTAGCACACACTTGTTTGTGTCATGTTCTATTAGTACAGGTAGTACACACTTGTTTGTGTCATGTTCTATTAGTACAGGTAGTACACACTTGTTTGTGTCATGTTCTATTAGTACAGGTAGTACACACTTGTTTGTGTCATGTTCTATTAGTACAGGTAGTACACACTTGTTTGTGTCATGTTCTATTAGTACAGGTAGTACACACTTGTTTGTGTCATGTTCTATTAGTACAGGTAGTACACACTTGTTTGTGTCATGTTCTATTAGTACAGGTAGTACACACTTGTTTGTGTCATGTTCTATTAGTACAGGTAGTACACACTTGTTTGTGTCATGTTCTATTAGTACAGGTAGTACACACTTGTTTGTGTCATGTTCTATTAGTACAGGTAGTACACACTTGTTTATGTCATGTTCTATTAGTACAGGTAGTACACACTTGTTTGTGTCATGTTCTATTAGTACAGGTAGTACACACTTGTTTGTGTCATGTTCTATTAGTACAGGTAGTACACACTTGTATGTGTCATGTTCTATTAGCCCAGGTAGTACACACTTGTATGTGTCATGTTCTATTAGTACAGGTAGCACACACTTGTTTGTGTCATGTTCTATTAGTACAGGTAGTACACACTTGTTTGTGTCATGTTCTATTAGTACAGGTAGTACACACTTGTTTATGTCATGTTCTATTAGTACAGGTAGCACACACTTGTTTGTGTCATGTTCTATTAGTACAGGTAGTACACACTTGTATGTGTCATGTTCTATTAGTACAGGTAGCACACACTTGTTTGTGTCATGTTCTATTAGTACAGGTAGCACACACTTGTTTGTGTCATGTTCTATTAGTACAGGTAGTACACACTTGTTTGTGTCATGTTTCTATTAGTACAGGTAGTACACACTTGTTTGTGTCATGTTCTATTAGTACAGGTAGTACACACTTGTTTGTGTCATGTTCTATTAGTACAGGTATTACACACTTGTTTGTGTCGTGTTCTATTAGTACAGGTAGTACACACTTGTTTGTGTCATGTTCTATTAGTACAGGTAGCACACACTTGTTTGTGTCGTGTTCTATTAGTACAGGTAGTACACACATGTTTGTGTCGTGTTCTATTAGTACAGGTAGTACACACTAGTTTATGTCATGTTCTATTAGCCCAGGTAGTACACACTTGTTTATGTCATGTTCTATTAGTACAGGTAGTACACACTTGTTTATGTCATGTTCTATTAGCACAGGTAGTACACACTTGTTTATGTCATGTTCTATTAGCCCATGTAGTACACACTTGTTTGTGTCATGTTCTATTAGTACAGGTAGTACACACTTGTTTGTGTTGTGTTCTATTAGTACAGGTAGTACACACTTGTTTATGTCATGTTCTATTAGCCCAGGTAGTACACACTTGTTTATGTCATGTTCTATTAGCACAGGTAGTACACACTTGTTTATGTCATGTTCAATTAGCCCAGGTAGTACACACTTGTTTGTGTCATGTTCTATTAGTACAGGTAGTACACACTTGTTTGTGTCATGTTCTATTAGTACAGGTAGTACACACTTGTTTGTGTTGTGTTCTATTAGTACAGGTAGTACACACTTGTTTGTGTCATGTTCTATTAGTACAGGTAACACACACTTGTTTGTGTTGTGTTCTATTAGTACAGGTAGTAGACAATTGTTTGTGTCGTGTTCTATTAGCCCAGGTAGTACACACTTGTTTGTGTCGTGTTCTATTAGTACAGGTAGTACACAATTGTTTGTGTTGTGTTATATTAGTACAGGTAGCACACACTTGTTTGTGTTGTGTTCTATTAGTACAGGTAGCACACACTTGTTTGTGTCATATTCTATTAGCCCAGGTAGCACACACTTGTTTATGTCGTGTTCTATTAGCCCAGGTAGTACACACTTGTTTATGTCGTGTTCTATTAGCCCAGGTAGTACACACTTGTTTGTGTCGTGTTCTATTAGCCCAGGTAGTACACACTTGTTTGTGTCGTGTTCTATTAGCCCAGGTAGTACACACTTGTTTGTGTCGTGTTTCTATTAGCCCAGGTAGTACACACTTGTTTGTGTCATGTTCTATTAGCCCAGGTAGTACACACTTGTTTGTGTCGTGTTCTATTAGCCCAGGTAGTACACACTTGTTTGTGTCGTGTTCTATTAGCCCAGGTAGTACACACTTGTTTGTGTCATGTTCTATTAGCCCAGGTAGTACACACTTGTTTGTGTCGTGTTCTATTAGCCCAGGTAGTACACACTTGTTTGTGTCGTGTTCTATTAGCCCAGGTAGTACACACTTGTTTGTGTCATGTTCTATTAGCCCAGGTAGTACACACTTGTTTGTGTCGTGTTCTATTAGCCCAGGTAGTACACACTTGTTTGTGTCGTGTTCTATTAGCCCAGGTAGTACACACTTGTTTGTGTCATGTTCTATTAGCCCAGGTAGTACACACTTGTTTGTGTCGTGTTCTATTAGCACAGGTAGTACACACTTGTTTGTGTCGTGTTCTATTAGCCCAGGTAGCACACACTTGTTTGTGTCATGTTCTATTAGCACAGGTAGTACACACTTGTTTGTGTCGTGTTATATTAGCACAGGTAGTACACACTTGTTTGTGTCGTGTTCTATTAGCACAGGTAGTACACACTTGTTTGTGTTGTGTTCTATTAGCCCAGGTAGTACACACTTGTTTGTGTTGTGTTATATTAGCACAGGTAGTACACACTTGTTTGTGTTGTGTTCTATTAGCACAGGTAGTACACACTTGTTTGTGTTGTGTTATATTAGCACAGGTAGTACACACTTGTTTGTGTTGTGTTCTATTAGCACAGGTAGTACACACTTGTTTGTGTTGTGTTATATTAGCACAGGTAGTACACACTTGTTTGTGTTGTGTTATATTAGCACAGGTAGTACACACTTGTTTGTGTTGTGTTCTATTAGCACAGGTAGTACACACTTGTTTGTGTCGTGTTCTATTAGCCCAGGTAGTACACACTTGTTTGTGTCGTGTTCTATTAGTACAGGTAGTACACACTTGTTTGTGTTGTGTTCTATTAGTACAGGTAGTACACACTTGTTTGTGTCGTGTTCTATTAGTACAGGTAGTACACACTTGTTTGTGTCGTGTTCTATTAGCCCAGGTAGTACACACTTGTTTGTGTCGTGTTCTATTAGCCCAGGTAGCACACACTTGTTTGTGTTGTGTTCTATTAGCCCAGGTAGTACACACTTGTTTGTGTTGTGTTCTATTAGCACAGGTAGTACACACTTGTTTGTGTTGTGTTCTATTAGTACAGGTAGTACACACTTGTTTGTGTTAACGTGTTCTCTATTAGCGCCCAGGTAGTACACACTTGTGTTCTATTAGCCCAGGTAGTACACACTTGTTTGTGTCGTGTTCTATTAGCCCAGGTAGTACACACTTGTTTGTGTTGTGTTCTATTAGCCCAGGTAGTACACACTTGTTTGTGTTGTGTTCTATTAGCCCAGGTAGTACACACTTGTTTGTGTCGTGTTCTATTAGCTATTAGTACAGGTAGCACACACTTGTTTGTGTCGTGTTCTATTAGCCCAGGTAGTACACACTTGTTTGTCATGTTGTAGTCTATTAGTACAGGTAGTACACACTTGTTTGTGTCGTGTTCTATTAGTACAGGTAGTACACACTTGTTTGTGTGTGTTCATGTTCTATTAGTACAGGTAGTACACACTTGTTTGTGTTGTGTTCTATTAGTACAGGTAGTACACACTTGTTTGTGTCATGTTCTATTAGCCACAGGTAGTACACACTTGTTTGTGTCATGTTCTATTAGCACAGGTAGTACACACTTGTTTGTCATGTTCTATGTTGTGTCATGTTCTATTAGTACAGGTAGTACACACTTGTTTGTGTTGTGTTCTATTAGCCCAGGTAGTACACACTTTGTTTTCTATTAAGTGTTGTTGTTCTAGCCCAGGTAGTACACAATTGTTTGTTGTTTGTGTTGTGTTCTATTAGTACAGGTAGTACACACTTGTTTGTGTCGTGTTCTATTAGTACAGGTAGTACACACTTGTTTGTGTCGTGTTCTATTAGTACAGGTTTGTGTTGTGTTCACACTTGTTTGTGTCATGTTAGCTCAGGTATTAGCACAGGTAGTACACACTTGTTTGTGTCATGTTCTATTAGCCCAGGTAGTACACACTTGTTTGTGTCATGTTCTATTAGCCCAGGTAGTACACACTTGTTTGTGTCATGTTCTATTAGCCCAGGTAGTACACACTTGTTTGTGTCATGTTCTATTAGCACAGGTAGTACATTAGCCAGGTAGTACACACTTGTTTGTGTTGTTTGTTGTGTTCTATTAGCACAGGTAGTACACACTTGTTTGTGTTGTGTTCTATTAGCCCAGGTAGTACACACTTGTTTGTGTTGTGTTCTATTAGTACAGGTAGTACACACTTGTTTGTGTTGTGTTCTATTAGTACAGGTAGTACACACTTGTTTGTGTTGTGTTCTATTAGCACAGGTAGTACACACTTGTTTGTGTTGTGTTCTATTAGCACAGGTAGTACACACTTGTTTGTGTCGTGTTCTATTAGCCCAGGTAGTACACACTTGTTTGTGTCATGTTATTATTAGTAGTACACACTTGTAGTTACACAGGTTGTTTGTGTTGTGTTCTATTAGCCCAGGTAGTACACACTTGTTTGTGTTGTGTTCTATAGCACAGGTAGTACAACACTTGTTTGTGTGTGTGTTCTATTAGCACAGGTAGTACACACTTGTTTTGTGTTGTGTTCTATTAGCCCAGGTAGTACACACTTGTTTGTGTTGTGTTCTATTAGCACAGGTAGCACACACTTGTTTGTGTTGTGTTTATAGTTAGTAGTTCTACTTGTTTGTGTCGTTTCTATTAGCCCAGGTAGTACACACTTGTTTGTGTCGTGTTATATTAGCACAGGTAGCACACCACAGGTACACACACTTGTTTGTGTCGTGTTATATCACCAGGTAGTACACACTTGTTTGTGTTCGTGTTATATTTAGCCCAGGTAGTACACACTTGTTTGTGTCGTGTTCTATTAGTAGTGTTACAGGTAGCACACACTTGTTTGTGTCGTGTTTATATAGCCCAGGTAGTACACACTTGTTTGTGTTGTGTTCTATTAGTACAGGTAGTACACACTTGTTTGTGTTGTGTTCTATTACAGTACACACTTGTTTGTGTATTAGTACACACACTTGTTTATGTCGTGTTCTATTAGTACAGGTAGCACACACTTGTTTGTGTCGTGTTCTATTAGTACAGGTAGTACACACTTGTTTGTGTTGTGTTCTATTAGTACAGGTAGCACACACTTGTTTGTGTTGTGTTCTATTAGTACAGGTAGTACACACTTGTTTGTGTCGTGTTCTATTAGTACAGGTAGTACACACTTGTTTGTGTCGTGTTCTATTAGTACAGGTAGTACACACTTGTTTGTGTCGTGTTCTATTAGTACAGGTAGTACACACTTGTTTGTGTTGTGTTCTATTAGTACAGGTAGCACACACTTGTTTGTGTCATGTTCTATTAGTACAGGTAGTACACACTTGTTTATGTCATGTTCTATTAGTACAGGTAGTACACACTTGTTTGTGTTGTGTTCTATTAGTACAGGTAGTACACACTTGTTTATGTCGTGTTCTATTAGTACAGGTAGTACACACTTGTTTATGTCGTGTTCTATTAGTACAGGTAGCACACACTTGTTTGTGTCGTGTTCTATTAGTACAGGTAGTACACACTTGTTTGTGTTGTGTTCTATTAGTACAGGTAGTACACACTTGTTTGTGTTGTGTTCTATTAGCCCAGGTAGTACACACTTGTTTGTGTCGTGTTATATTAGACCAGGTAAAAGTGCGCAACATTCTGCGCCATAAATACCTGTCAGTTGCCGACACAGATGGTGGTGTTTACACCTGCGCAAGGACTTTCTCAACAACCGTATTTTTGGAACAACAATTGGCTCAAGTTTGTCTGATTTTTTCTATTACAGAGACGATTACCCAATCAACTGAATAATCAATAAGTATCTCATATTCTCATCCTTCTGCATTTCTCTTACACTCAGTCAACTAGTAATGAAAGCTTCCTAGCGGGTTGAGACACCCCCCCCCCCCCCCATTCTCTCAAACCCAATAAACAAGTAAAGACAGCTTCCTTACATGTTAAGACACCCCCCCCCCCCTCTTTTTTTTTTCTCTTGCACACTTAGTAAACATGTAGGGACAGTTTCCTTACAGGTTGAGACACGCCACCCTTAGCCCCCACCCCCATTCTTTCACATTCAGTAAAGTTCAGAAGTTTCCTCACGGGTTGAGACAGCCCTCCCCCCCCCCTCCTAAATTCTCTTAATGAGACGACAAAACCGCGTCACTGGGCAACAACCGGGTATCAGTGAGACGACAAAACCGCGTCACTGGGCAACAACCGGGTATCAGTGAGACGACAAAACCGCGTCACTGGGCAACAACCGGGTATCAGTGAGACGACAAAACCGCGTCACTGGGCAACAACCGTGTATCAGTGAGACGACAAAACAACGACACTGGGCAACAACCGTGTATCAGTGAGACGACAAAACAACGACACTGGGCAACAACCGTGTATCAGTGAGACGACAAAACCGCGTCACTGGGCAACAACCGGGTATCAGTGAGACGACAAAACAACGACACTGGGCAACAACCGGGTATCAGTGAGACGACAAAACAACGACACTGGGCAACAACCGTGTATCAGTGAGACGACAAAACCGCGTCACTGGGCAACAACCGGGTATCAGTGAGACGACAAAACCGCGTCACTGGGCAACAACCGGGTATCAGTGAGACGACAAAACAACGATACTGGGCAACAACCGTGTATCAGTGAGACGACAAAACAACGACACTGGGCAACAACCGTGTATCAGTGAGACGACAAAACCGCGTCACTGGGCAACAACCGGGTATCAGTGAGACGACAAAACAACGACACTGGGCAGATCAAAACACCAAAAAAGCATTGGCTATGAAAGCACATAGGATTGGAAAACTGGCTAGAGACAGACAGACGTGTCGGAGCCAGGATCACGTAGAGAGACATGCTGGCGTGTGAGGGCTATGATCAGGTAGAGAGACATGCTGGCGTGTCTGAGCCAGGATCACGTAGAGAGACATGCTGGCGTGTCGGAGCCAGGATCAGGTAGAGAGACATGCTGGCGTGTCGGAGCCAGGATCAGGTAGAGAGACATGCTGGCGTGTGAGGGCCAGGATCAGGTAGAGAGACATGCTGGCGTGTGGGGCCTAGGATCAGGTAGAGAGACTTGCTGGCGTGTGGGGGCCAGGATCAGGTAGAGAGACATGCTGGCGTGTGGGGGCCAGGATCAGGTAGAGAGACTTGCTGGCGTGTGGGGGCCAGGATCAGGTAGAGAGACTTGCTGGCGTGTGGGGCCAGGATCAGGTAGAGAGACTTGCTAGCGTGTCGGAGCCAGGATCACGTAGAGAGGCATGCTGGCGTGTGAGGGCCAGGATCAGGTAGAGAGACATGCTGGCGTGTCGGAGCCAGGATCAGGTAGAGAGACATGCTGGCGTGTGGGGGCTAGGATCAGGTAGAGAGACATGCTGGCGTGTGAGGGCCAGGATCAGGTAGAGAGACATGCTGGCGTGTCGGGGCCAGGATTATGTAGAGAGACATGCTGGCGTGTGAGGGCCAGGATCAGGTAGAGAGACTTGCTGGCGTGTGGGGGCTAGGATCAGGTAGAGAGACATGCTGGCGTGTGGGGGCCAGGTTCCTCCATGTAATCTATCAAGTGTGTGTCGGGACATACCTGTGGCTCACACACCGACTCTAAGTGTGTGTCGGGACATATCGGTGGCTCACACAACGACTCTAAGTGTGTGTCGGGACATACCGGTGGCTCACACAACGACTCTAAGTGTGTGTCGGGACATACCTGTGGCTCACACAACGACTCTTAGTGGCCTTGTTTGTGTCTTATGGTTGGCTTTGGAAACGTCACGACATTCTGACATCAATGACAGCTTATTCTGCCATTGGCTCGCCTAATTAACATCGCTCGCGCTCTACAACGCAATATCAGTTGTTCAGTTTTAATAATACAGAAACAGTTGTTTGTTTCCGCAATGGCAGTCAGTAAGATAACCAGCCAGCGACTCAGAGAGGTTGTATTCGAATGGAGCCAAATAAGACCAATTTCTAGAAACTCCCTTCAACAGTTTACTTCCTTTAGATCCCGACAGGTTGGGTACAGCTTTATGTCTCTTACATCCGACTACATCTATGCCTCTTAATCATACCAGGTTTATATCCCTTACATCCCACCAGGTTATGCCCCTTACATCCCACCACGTTATGTCTCTAACACTGCATCAGGTTATGCCCCTTACATCCCACCAGGTTTATGTCCCTTACATCCCACCAGGTTTATGTCCCTTACATCCCACCAGGTTTATGTCCCTAACATCCCACCAGGTTTATGTCCCTTACATCCCACCAGGTTTATGTCCCTTACCTGAGTCTTGGTAATGTTACGCAATTACACCGGGGCTAGAGAATTTCCTTTCACATGCCCATGTCATAAATGTTATCTCCTGACCAGACTTTTGATGAGACTAGATCAGGGGAATTGAGTGAACCGGTAGACATTGTGGCGACGAGAGGTTGAAGTTCGCAAGTCAGTGTAATTCTTGGCAGAACAGGTGTTTGGCAATTAGGAATGTTTGATCTGGGTCAAGTAGGAAACACAATGGCTTCACTGAACGTCTTTTAACACCCGCCAGTTAGATTCGTTGTAAACTAGATTGGGTCACTTAAGAATGTTTGCTCTAGGGATGTCAGTCCAGAATTGACTGACAGGCCACTTGTTAGCTAATCTGATCTGATAGGTACTTCAGAGGCGTGGCTTAAGTCATCGTCTTGAGGGTTGGGTAGAACGGAGTAAAGGGAGGAGATTAATTTGGACAACAGATTGATACTTATACTTCGAGCCTGTGGAATTCCCGTCATTAATCGCAGCCTGCCGGCAAACAAACACAGATCGACCTAAAAGGTAAATTTTACGGTCGGATTCTGTTTTGGCGATTGATGGAAAGTTCCCAGGTAAGAGAAAATATTAATTTTAATCTTGTATACTTAGGTTAGGGAGTTAAGCTTAGTCTATACTACCTTTTCCTAATTTGTCTGCACATTCTGCTTGAAATAGTTTTTTGTGAGTATTCAGTATCTCAAGTTAGGGAACTGCTAAACTATTCCTATTTCTTGTATGTTTGAGTCACATGTTTTTCAGTGTATGTTTCCATGTGTATAAAATAAGATGTGAACCATGACATTTGCTATAATGAAATGTAATTATATTGTTTCCATGATCAGCCAAAATATGAGTTGGGACTGTGGGAAATGATGCCCAAATATGTGCAGGGATGCTGTTACGTTTGTGTGCCCACCATGTGCTCACTTAATGTGTTCACCTAAACAGGGGATTGATCACCCCAGGGGAAGAATGATGGGTGTATAGGATTCACGGTCACTGAAAGATAATATTCAGGACAGCGTGCACATATAAATTGTTTGCGTGTTCAGCACAGAACCTGCGCCACATGTTTATGTCAAATCAATGTCAGCCAGTTGGAAGTCTGAGTGATGACAGACAACAGACTTAGAAAGTCAACTATCATGACATAGCATGAAGAGGGAAGGCAGGATATGTGACGCCCATGTAAGACAAAAGACCTTCAGACTAGACTGGAGAGAATGTGAATATGAGGAGGAGTGATGGGATATATTTTATTATTATATGTTACAATAATTGATACATGTATTCTTAGTGTAAGTCAAGATACTACACGTATGTGTTTTGTTTCCATGATTACAGCGCCCATGTGACGATCAGTCCATGAAAGAGACTACATTGTGTTAGACTCGGCCAGCTGGGAACGAGGTGGAGAATGAGGTGGGAACGATGTGGAGACCGAGGTGGGGATGAAGTGGAGAATAAGCTGAAACAGGCAGAAAACAGGCAAGGAAGAGTTGGACAAGCTTGACAGTTCCTCACGGCTGTCAGATGCTTATAAGTTGAGTTAACCCCTTTACGTTAACTTATTACCATCATCATACGACATTGTCTGTTAAATTCCAAATGAGTCTGTTCTTACACGTTTAACTAACTGTTAAGATAGAATACCATTTGGTGGGTGCTCAAATAATATAATAATTCTTTAATTATTCATAATAACACCGGGAGAAGGTAGATGACGGAGGAATCATTTGCCCTGTCTAATAATTAATTAAGTATAATGCTATAGACATCTAAAATTCCTTTCCTTCTCTTGTGGGTACCAAGTTCAGCTAATGTTAATGTACTTAACGAGCCAATATGGCTGTTTTCTTGGGTATCCAGGACTTTGTCTGAGAGCAACATAGCTCAGATTTTAGTTCGGTTAATCTGGTGGAGGGAATGTGTTGAGAGGAACATCCCTACTCAACATTATAAACATTTAAACCACCCGTCACGTCATACATTCCACCACGTTATGTGTCTAACACCGCATCAGGTTATGCCCCTTTCACCCCACCAAGTTATGACCCTTTCATCCCACCAGGTTATGCCCCTCACATCCCACCAGGTTATGTCTCTAACACTGCATCAGGTTATGTCCCTTATATTTCACCACGTTATGTCTCTAACACCGCATCAGGTTATGTCCCTTATATTTCACCACGTTATGTCTCTAACACTGCATCAGGTTATGTCCCTTATATTTCACCACGTTATGTCTCTAACACCGCATCAGGTTATGCCCCTCACATCCCACCAGGTTATGTCTCTAACACCGCATCAGGTTATGTCCCTTACATCCCACCAGGTTATATCCCTTATATTCCCCATGTTTATGTCCCTTATATACCGCCAGGGTATTTTCTTACACCCCACCAGGTTTATGTCTCTTACATCACGCCAGTTTTGTCTCTTACATCCTGTCAGGTTTATATATCTCACACCCGCCAGCTTTATGTCGCTCACATGAAACCAGGTTTATGTCTTATACATCGCTCCAGGTTTATGTCTTATACATCGCGCCAGGTTTATGTCTTATACATCGCACCAGGTTTATGTCTTATACATCGCGCCAGGTTTATGTCTTATACATCGTGCCAGGTTTATGACTTTTACATCGCGCCAGGTTTATGTCTTATTCATCGCTCCAGATTTATGTCTTATACATCGCGCCAGGTTTATGTCTTATACATTGCGCCAGGTTTATGTCTTATACATCGCGCCAGGTTTATGTCTTATACATCATTTCAGGTTTATGTCTTATACATCGAGCCAGGTTTATGTCTTATACATCGCTCCAGGTTTATGTCTTATACATCGCTCCAGGTTTATGTCTTATACATCGCGCCAGGTTTATGTCTTATACATCGCTCCAGGTTTTTGTCTTATACATCGCTCCAGGTTTATGTCTTATACATCACGCCAGGTTTATGTCTTATACATCGAGCCAGGTTTATGTCTTATACATCGAGCCAGGTTTATGTCTTATACATCGCGCCAGGTTTATGTCTTATACATCGCGCCAGGTTTATGTCTTATACATCGCTCCAGGTTTATGTCTTATACATCACTCCAGGTTTATGTCTTATACATCGCGCCAGGTTTATGTCTTATACATCGCGCCAGGTTTATGTCTTATACATCGCGCCAGGTTTATGTCTTATACATCGCGCCAGGTTTATGTCTTATACATCGCGCCAGGTTGATGTCTTATGCATCGAGCCAGGTTTATGTCTTATACATCGAGCCAGGTTTATGTCTTATACATCGCACCAGGTTTATGTCTTATACATCGCGCCAGGTTTATGTCTTATACATCGAGCCAGGTTTATGTCTTACTAGATGTACCCGGCCACGAGTTGCTGTGGCATAGTTTGGCTAAATGGAAATGAAAGAAAATAGAAATCGCACGTGTCTAATACAATCATTGTCTGCTCAGTTATAGAGATAGTCTTTGATCCCCGCCCCCCTCCCCCTCACCATCACAACTAAATCCACATACTACTCTCTCCCGCATCAAAGGTTTTTGGAAAAGAAAGACAATGGAAATCGCACGCGTCTAATATAGTTAATGTCGCAATAATTCTCTGCACAGATATAGAGATAGTCTGGTTTTCCAACTTTAGAACATGCACCTTATAATTGTGTCTTTATATTAGTGGTCGTTTAAATGGTGTTGTTAGCACAGCAACAAAAATGGTTATTTGGTTATCACATGCTAAAGCTGTTTGTATTTTTATAGGAGACGGAAGTAAAGCTACAACTGTACTTGTAAATAACAAAGTAAGTCGTAAAAAAATAGAAAAGCGGAGGTAGCGTTAGTAAAATATAAACAAATTAGGTAATGAGAACTTAAAAATCACGTGTAAAGCTCTTTAAGTTCTCTTAAACTTAAGTCATTACCCCCTCTCCTCCCCTCTTCCACCGACTACTGCTCTCTCCCTCTTCGAAATATTTGAAAATCATTACCTGGCGATATTTTGTTGTTGCTGTAACTGACATTGACATCCCTGTCCATCCGGACGAAAATGGGGAGCAGGAATTGTAATAGGTAGTGAATGGGGCTAGTGTAATATTTACCACATCATCCTTCAAGTACCAGAACAACTACTACCACGACCACCACCACAGTAGCTAATATAATGTCACTGCTATCTGTGTTACCATCGGAGTAGACAGAGAGTCGTGAGCCAGAAGATTTGGTTCCGCATGGCTAGTGCTGTCGCCACAGACTAGTCAGGTTAGGATGTATAATTTCGCCTTCCGACAGAAGAACGCCATAACCTTACCGGCGGTCTTCACATGAAAGCACTATGGTGTAACAGCCCAACCACAACTATTACTGCTGCTGCTACTTTAAGTGGGTAAAGCAGTTACTGTGACTTGAAGCTCTCTCAGTAAACAGTTCCCCCCCCCCCCCCCCCCAATTCACCGACATTTCTTTCCCTCATTGAAGTAGTTGTGAGAAAAAATAAAACCACTTGAAAAGAAAATGAAAACAGGAAAAAACCACACTATAATTAGGAAATGAACGCTATGGTAAACAGCACAGCTTAAAATTCCAACGCAGATGAAATAACTAAATCTAAATGAAAATAAATGGAAAGCTGTGAAATTTCAGCGTAACCATGCAATCGGAAAGTTTAAAAATGCAATCATAAGTATGCGAAATGGTCAAATTATCAAATGGTTTACCCATTTACTTGTCTTTTTTTTTTTTTTTTTTTTAGTATTAAGGGCAACATGGCTAGTGCTGTCACCATGACAGCGCAGATGAGGATATTATTTTATTCCGGGGTTAAAAAAAAATTAACTACTGCGGATTCGAACCCTGGTCTCCCACACAGGAACCCAGTGTTCTAACCATTCGACCAAGCAGTCACTTCATCGGAGCAACGAAGAGAGAACTAAACTATTAGAGAGTGTGTCCCTACTACAGTGTCCCGATTATAACACAACTCAAAACCGCAGGCAATTGTTTTCTCATAGACAGATACTCCAGATATATTATTGAAACGGTACAACAATAGAAATCGCACATGTCTAACACGGTTATTGAAGGTAATGTCGCAGTCAATGTCTGCGCCGACGTCGAGATAGTCCTTGGTGCCCCCTCCCCCATCGAAGGCAATCACTGCCTACACAAATATAGAGATAGTCTTGTTTGCTGTACCACGACTATGTATTAGAGAAGGCGTTGGCTGCAAGTAACTCGCCGGCGAATGGTGAAGTCTTGCGTTCTGACTACGGCGCATGCGGAATTACTAACGTGGCTATAATTAGATGTCACTAACAATTTAAATATTAGTTTCGAATATTTTTGCTTAAATTGTCGCAAACTATCTCTAACAATGACAGGTTGAATTTCAAACCATGATGGGTGAACATGCGGTATCAAAACAAACATATCCTGAAAATTTCAGCTAAATCGGTTCAGTAGTTTCCGAGTCTATAGCTCATAAACAAACACACAAACATTGATTTTTATATATAGAGATACATCGCGCCATGTTTATTCTCTTACACCCAGCCAGATGTTGTCCCTTACATCCCGCTAGGTTTTTATCTGTTACATCAAGCAAAGTTTATGTTTCTTATACCCAAACAGCTCATGTCCCTTACATCAAGCCAAGTTTATGGATTTAGTTTGATTTGATTTAAGAACCGACATCACAGCACTTGGGGCATTCCCATAAGCGCTCCGTCCCCATCTTCAGCAGCCAACGAAGAGTTCCGATACTAATGGTGCCAGTAGCATTCTGACTAAACGTCCGTCTTGCCTTTCCTCTGAGCCTCGAACTTCTGCCAGAACCTCTCGTCACCCCCAGCTGCATCAATCTCACCAGACTGTGGTGATCCATCTGCTCCCCCAAAGTGTACACGCTCTCCCACAAGGCGCTAACCAAGTCTGCCTTATCACGTATCAGTATTCCACCAAGTTGTGCAGAGCCAGCCAGTCTGTCCGCCTGTTCATTTCCCAACACACCGGCGTTACCCGGTGAAAAAAAAATGCAGACAATACTAGTCACCCGTGTCCTCCGCAGCGAAGCATGCCACTCTGCACGAAGCATGCCACTCTGCACGAAGCATACCACTCTGCACGAAGCATGCCACTCCGCAGCGAAGCATGCCACTCTGCACGAAGCATGCCTGTCCTGATCTTCCTCAGCATGCTTTCTGACTCAGTTACAATCACAATGTGTGTGTATGTGTTGTGTTCTCTAGCCAGCGGAAAGCTGCAGTGACCGCCTCCACCTCCATTCTTAAGCTGGATGTTGTGGTATCATATGATAGGCTCTCCTGCACCAAACGTCGACCATTAACTTTTGCTAAGAAGCCCCAAGCACTTCTTTTGCTTCTTGACACTGTACCGTCTGTGTAAAAGACCAATTCCTCTGAGCGAGCATTATCTTGAATTAATTGCTGAATTTTCATCTCTGTGGCACCTGTTGGTCAGTCTCTGCATTCCCGACTAAGTGTGATAATAACCCTACACAAGTCTGACTGTTCATGTGGCACTTTGACCCACTCCTTTCCTAGCCTAATGTTCTCAAGGATGCAAACCTGTCTTCTGCCTGAGCCATTCATGACTTCCCTCTTATCAGTCGTTGACCCTTAACTGCACCCAGAGCTTCGTGCAAAGGGTGGTCTGTGTCTGCAGCTACCCTAAGATATGACTTTGCCTGCGTCACCTTGTGCATACCTGCAACAGTCGGCAAACCAAGGATATATCGCATACACACCACTAGGGTGTCTCTGGTGCAACCCAGAATGACCCGCAATGCTGCGTTATGTATGCGCTCTAGTATGTCCATCTGACTCTTTGAGACGGTAAGCATTCCCAGGCCTCAATCAACCACTGACAGGATCAGGTGCTGATATAGTGTGAAAATCATTCTCTGCTCTATGTCAATCGCAGCCATAGTCTTAAGTGCACTAAGTCCTTTTTGGCATCTTGTCACAACACTTTCCACATGGTCCTTAGAGGTCAGGCTCCTGTCAAATGTAATTTCTAGATACTTCTGTTTGCTCTCTCTGTTGATGTTTCTACCATCTATCGTGAGACTTGGGACATTCGTTTTAGCGATTCTGTTGTCCAGAGAACACCACAAAACAGACGCCTTTTCCGGGTGGACGACAGCCCTCATTTCTGTACACCACTCAGTCACTTTGTCTACTGTCGTTTGAAGCTCCCGGGCTGTTTGTTCCCTCTCTTCCCCATGCCTATCAAGCCAAGTTTATGACTCTTAATCCCACCAGTTTATGTTTATTTCATCCGACAAGGTTATGTCTCTTACATCCCGCCATGTCTAGTTCTCTTACATCCCACCAGGTTATGTTTCTTTCATCCGACAAGGTTATGTCTCTTACATCCCGCCATGTCTAGTTCTCTTACATCCCACCAGGTTATGTTTCTTTCATCCGACAAGGTTATGTCTCTTATATCTCACCAGATTATGTTTCTTTCATCCGACAAGGTTGTGTCTCTTACATTCCGCCATGTCTATTTCCCTTACATCCAACCAGGTTATGTTTCTTTCATCCGAAAAGGTTATGTCTCTTACATTCCGCCATGTCTAGTTCTCTTACATCCCACCAGGTTATGTTTCTTTCATCCGACAAGGTAATGTCTCTTACATTCCGCCATGTCTATTTCTCTTACATCCCACCAGGTTATGTTTCTTTCATCTGACAAGGTTATGTCTCTTACATTCCGCCATGTCTATTTCCCTTACATCCAACCAGGTTATGTTTCTTTCATCCGAAAAGGTTATGTCTCTTACATTCCGCCATGTCTAGTTCTCTTACATCCCACCAGGTTATGTTTCTTTCATCCGACAAGGTAATGTCTCTTACATTCCGCCATGTCTATTTCTCTTACATCCCACCAGGTTATGTTTCTTTCATCTGACAAGGTTATGTCTCTTACATTCCACCAGGTGTATGTCTCTTACATCCCACCAGGTTATGTTTCTTTCATCTGACAAGGTAATGTCTCTTACATTCCACCAGGTGTATGTCTCTTACATCCCACCAGGTTATGTTTCTTTCATCCGATAAGGTTATGTCTCTTACATTCCGCCATGTCTATTTCTCTTACATCCCACCAGGTTATGTTTCTTTCATCAGAAAAGGTTATGTCTCTTACATCCCCCAAGGTTATGTCTCTTACATCCCGCCAGTTTATGTCTCTTACATCCCACAAGGTTATGTCCCTTACATCCTGCCATGTCTATTTCACTTACATTCCACTAGTTTATGTCTCTTACATTCCACCACTTTATGTCTCTTACATCCCCCAAGGTTATGCCCCTTACATCCCACCATGTCCATTTCTCTTACATTCCACCAGTTTATATCTCTTAAATCCCACAAGGTTATGTCCCTTACATCCCGCCATGTCCATTTCTCCTACATTCCACTAGTTTATGTCTCTTACATTCCACTAGTTTATGTCTCTTACATCCCGCCATGTCTATGTCTCGTACATTGCATCAGTTTATGTCTCTTACATCCCACAAGGTTATGTTCCTTACATCCCGCCATGTCTATTTCTCTTACATTAAACCAGTTTATGTCTCTTACATCCCACAAGGTTATGTCCCTTACAACCCGCCATGTCTATTTCTCTTACATTCCACCAGTTTATGTCTCTTATATCTCACAAGGTTATGTTCTTTACATCCCGCCATGTAAATTTCTCTTACATTCCACCAGTTTATGTCTCTTACATCCCCCAAAGTTATGTCCCTTACATCCCGCCATGTCTATTTCTCTTACATTCCACCAGTTTATGTCTCTTATATCTCACAAGGTTATGTTCTTTACATCCCATCATGTCTTTTTCTCTTACATTCCACCAGTTTATGTCTCTTACATCCCACAAGGTTATGTTCCTTACATTCCACCATGTCTTTTTCTCTTACAGCCCAACAGTTTATGTCTCTTACATTCCCTTACATCACGCCATGTTATTCTCTTACATAATTCTAGGTTCGGTCTTTTACGCCTCGCCAGGTTTGTCTCTTACATCCCGCAAGGTTTTGTCTCTTACAGCCCATCAGGTTATGTCTCCCACATCTCACCAGGTTATGTATTCTACATCCCACCAGGTTTATGTCTCTTACATCCCGTCTAGCTGTCTCTTACATCCCGCCAGGGTATGTCTCTTACATCCCGCCAGGTAATGTCTGTTACATTCCGCCAGGTGATTTCTCTTACATGCCGTCAGGTGATGTCTCTTACATCCCGCCAGGTGATGTCCGTCACATTCCTACAGTTGATGTCTCTTACATCCCGCCAGGTTATGTCTCTTACATCCCGCCAGGTTATATCTCTTACATCCCGCCAGGTTATGTCTCTTACAGGCCGCCAGGTTATGTCTCTTACAGGCCGCCAGGTGATGTCTCTTACATCCCGCCAGGTGATGTCTCTTACATCCCGCCAGGTTATGTCTCCTAAATTCCATCACCATTCCATTCCAATATTTCCTACCAGGTTATTTAAGTCTCTGAGGTTCTGAAGTCAATCAGACCACACCCTTTGGCGGGCTTTGTCCTTGGAGGCAAAGGTTGAGGCAGAGAGACATCGAGAGTCAGCCACAGCTAACGGACATGGCAAAGTTGCTTACCTGCCTGTAGAAACCTGATCTAGATCATAGAGTACAGATACTGCTAAAATACAAATGTACTCTCATACATAAAGGTAGTGAAACAGTTCGCTACTCACTCCCAACCACACATACACACTAGAGCAGTTCGCTACTCAACTCCAACCACACATATACACTAGAGCAGTTCGTTACTCAACTCCAACCACAGATATACACTAGAGCAGTTCGTTACTCAACTCCAACCACACATATACACTAGAGTAGTTCGCTACTCAACTCCAACCCCACATATACACTAGAGCTGTTCGCTACTCAACTCCAACCACACATATACACTAAAGCTGTTCGCTACTCAACTCCAACCACACATATACACTAGAGCTGTTCGCTACTCAACTCCAACCACACATATACACTAGAGCTGTTCGCTACTCAACTCCAACCACACATATACACTAGAGCTGTTATTTACTCAACTCCAACCACACATATACACTAGAGCTGTTCGCTACTCAACTCTAACCACACATATACACTAGACCTGTTCCCTACTCAACTCCAACCCCACATATACACTAGAGCTGTTCGCTACTCAACTCCAACCACACATTTACACTAGAGCTGTTCGCTACTCAACTCCAACCACACATTTACACTAGAGCTGTTCGCTACTCAACTCCAACCACACATTTACACTAGAGCTGTTCGTTACTAACTCCCAACTACAGAAACACACTAGAGCAGTTCGCTACTCAACCACACATATACACTAGAGCAGTTCGTTAGTCACTCCCAACCACTCATACACACTACAGCAGTTCGCTACTCAACTCCAACCACACATACACACTAGAGCAGTTCGCTACTCAACTCCAACCACACATACACACTAAAGCAGTTCGTTACTCACTCCCAACCACACATACACACTAGAGCAGTTCGCTACTCAACTCCAACCACACATACACACTACAGCAGTTCGCTACTCAACTCCAACCACACATACACACTAAAGCAGTTCGTTACTCAACTCCAACCACACATACACACTACAGCATTTCGCTACTCAACTCCAACCACACATACACACTAAAGCAGTTCGCTACTCAACTCCAACCACACATACACACTACAGCAGTTTGCTACTCAACTCCAACCACACATACACACTAAAGCAGTTCGTTACTCACTCCCAACCACACATACACACTACAGCAGTTCGCTACTCAACTCCAACCAAACAAACACACAAGAGCAGTTCGCTACTTACTCCCAACAACACATACACAGAAGAGCAGTTCGCTACTTACTCCCAACCACACATACACACAAGAGCAGTTCGCTACTTACTCCTAACCACACATACACACTACAGCAGTTCGCTACTTACTTATAACCACACATACACACTAGAGCAGTTCGCTACTCACTCCCAACACATATGCACACTATAGCAGTTCGCAACTCACTCCCAACACATATGCACACTATAGCAGTTCGCAACTCACTCCCAACACATATGCACAAGAGTAGTTCGCTACTTATTCCCAGCAACACATACACATTAGAGTAGTTCGCTACTTATTCCCAGCGACACATACACATTAGAGTAGTTCGCTACTTATTCCCAGCGACACATACACATTAGAGTAGTTCGCTACTTATTCCCAGCGGCACATACACATTAGAGTAGTTCGCTACTTATTCCCAGCGACACATACACATTAGAGTAGTTCGCTACTTATTCCCAGCGACACATACACATTAGAGTAGTTCGCTACTTATTCCCAGCGACACATACACATTAGAGTAGTTCGCTACTTATTCCCAGCGACACATACACATTAGAGTAGTTCGCTACTTATTCCCAGCGACACATACACATTAGAGTAGTTCGCTACTTATTCCCAGCGACACATACACATTAGAGTAGTTCGCTACTTATTCCCAGCGACACATACACATTAGAGTAGTTTGCTACTTACTCCTAACACATGCACACTAGAGTAGTTCGCTATTAGCTCCAAACACACGCCACACAGTGGGTCACTAGTGCGGACATGAACCAGTTTGTAGGTCACCGTTGTGGTCACTTCTAGAAATAGATGCACAAATCTACCAATGTAAGTGGACATGTAACAGTTTGTGGGTCACTGTTGGGGACATGTAACGGTTTGTTACAAACTGTTAAATGTCCATAGTAGTGACCCACAAACGGTTACATGTCCCCAACAGTGACCCACAAACTGTTACCTGTCCCCAACAGTGACCTACAAACTGTTACCTGTCCCCAACAGTGACCCACAAACGGTTACATGTCCCCAACAGTGACCCACAAACTGTTACATGTCCCCAACAGTGACCCACAAACGGTTACATGTCCCCAACAGTGACCCACAAACGGTTACATGTCCCTAACAGTGACCCACAAACGGTTACATGTCCCCAACAGTGACCCACAAACGGTTACATGTCCACACTAGTGACCCACAAACTGTTACCTGTCCCCAACAGTGACCCACAAACGGTTACATGTCCCCAACAGTGACCCACAAACGGTTACATGTCCCCAACAGTGACCCACAAACGGTTACATGTCCACACTAGTGACCCACAAACTGTTACCTGTCCCTAACAGTGACCCACAAACGGTTACATGTCCCCAACAGTGACCCACAAACGGTTACATGTCCCCAACAGTGACCCACAAACTGTTACCTGTCCCCAACAGTGACCCACAAACTGTTACCTGTCCCCAACAGTGACCTACAAACGGTTACATGTCCACACTAGTATCCCACAAACGGTTACATGTCCCCAACAGTGACCCACAAACTGTTACATGTCCCCAACAGTGACCCACAAACGGTTACATGTCCCTAACAGTGACCCACAAACGGTTACATGTCCCCACTAGTGACCAACAAACGGTTACATGTCCACACTAGTGACCCACAAACTGTTACATGTCCCCAACAGTGACCCACAAACGGTTACATGTCCATAACAGTGACCCACAAACTGTTACCTGTCCCCAACAGTGACCCACAAACGGTTACATGTCCACACTAGTGACCCACAAACGGTTACATTTCCCCAACAGTAACCCACAGACTGTTACCTGTCCCCAACAGTGACCCACAAAATGTTACATGTCCACACTAGTGACCCACAAACGGTTACATGTCCCCAACAGTGACCCACAAACTGTTACCTGTCCCCAACAGTGACCCACAAACTGTTACCTGTCCCCAACAGTGACCCACAAACTGTTACCTGTCCCCAACAGTGACCCACAAACTGTTACCTGTCCCCAACAGTGACCCACAAACTGTTACCTGTCCCCAACAGTGACCCACAAACTGTTACCTGTCGCCAACAGTGACCCACAAACTGTTACCTGTCCCCAACAGTGACCCACAAACTGTTACATGTCGCACTAGTGACCCACAAACTGTTACATGTCCCCAATAGTGACCCACAAACTGTTACATGTCGCACTAGTGACCCACAAACTGTTACCTGTCCCCAACAGTGACCCACAAACTGTTACCTGTCCCCAACAGTGACCCACAAACTGTTACATGTCCCCAATAGTGACCCACAAACTGTTACATGTCGCACTAGTGACCCACAAACTGTTACCTGTCCCCAACAGTGACCCACAAACTGTTACCTGTCCCCAACAGTGACCCACAAACTGTTACCTGTCCCCAATAGTGACCCACAAACGGTTACCTGTCCCTAACAGTGACCCACAAACTGTTACATGTCCGCACTAGTGACCCACAAACTGTTACATGTACCCAATAGTGACCCACAAACTGTTACCTGTCCCCAACAGTGACCCACAAACTGTTACCTGTCCCCAACAGTGACCCACAAACTGTTACATACGAACATGTTTTTACAAGGATCTTAGCGACAGCTGGACACTATAGATCGAACATCAAAAATAACAGACAAGAGAAGGAGAGAACGCGACAAACTTGCAGAGAAAAGAAGGGAAAGTAGATGAGAAACTAGAAAGATAAAATACGAATGTGTGCGCCCGAAAGAAAAAAAGAAAGAGAAAGAGAGAGAGAGAGAGAGAGAGAGAGAGAGAGAGAGAGAGAGAGAGAGAGAGAGAGAGAGAGAGAGAGAGAGAGAGAGAGAAACATTCACTAAACCGAGAGAAAGATATATATAAAATATATATGTATTTATATATATATATATATATATATATATATATATATATATATATATATATATATATATATATATATATATATATATATATATATATATATATATATATATATATATATATAGAGAGAGAGAGAGAGAGCCAGACAGAAACATTCACTAAACCGAGAGAAAGATATATATATATATATATATATATATATATATATATATATATATATATATATATATATATATATATAGAGAGAGAGAGAGAGAGAGAGAGAGAGAGAGAGATGGAGGGGAGAAGGAAAACTCTCAGCAACAATTAACTAAGTGAAAGTGAGCCAGACATGAGAACAGCAGCTGTAGAAACATTCGGTGTGTTTCGTTTATCGCCAACTCTGTCAGGTCGATGTATCTTTCTCAACGAACAGAAAACTCCCCAAGTATCCCCCCCCCCCCCCAATCCATTTAGTGCCAAATTATACAGCAGGTGAGTCGACTTTCTGCTTGTCTGACTGAATAGATCCAGTTTCCGCAAAAATCTGACACGCTTAACCTTTGTAGGATATCGAAGACCTACTAGGCAATTCGAGATTATAAACTGCGAAATAAACACGAAAAACAACAGGAAGTAAAAGATAACAAACACAATAACAGATAGCATAAACATAACAGGGGTAAAAGATAACATAAACATAAAAGGGGTAGAAGATATGACACAAACATAACATAGGTAGAAAGAAAATAACATAACGTAACAGAATGCATACAACATAACATAATACATACAACATAACACACTACATACAACATAACATAATACATACAACATAACATAATACATACAACATAACATACTACATACAACATACCAATACATACAACATAACATAATGCATACAACATAACATAATACATACAACATAACATAATGCACACAACATAACCTAATACATACAACGTAACAGAATACATATAACATAACATAACATAATACATACAACATAACATAATATATACAACATAACATAATACATACAACATAACAAAATACATACAACATAACATAATACATGCAACATAACATAATACATACAACATAACATAATACATACAACATATCACAAGAAGTATCCATGTCCAGCGGAGACGATACAATTCGAATTCTCGAGACCACGCAACAGTAGACATGTGTGTGGAACTATCTGTAGGCATGTGTGTCAAACTACAGTGTGAGCATGTGTGTGGAACTATCTGTAGGCATGTGTGTGAAACTACAGTGTAAGCATGTGTGTGAAACTATCTGTAGGCATGTGTGTGAAACTATCAGTAGGCATGTGTGTGAGACTATCGGTAGACATGTGTGTGGAACTATCGGTAGACATGTGTGTGGAACTATCGGTAGACATGTGTATGGAACTATCTGTAGGCATGTGTGTGAAACTATCAGTAGGCATGTATGTGGGACTATCAGTAGACATGTGTGTGGAACTATAGGTAGACATGTGTGTGAAACTATCGGTAGACATGTGTGTGAAACTATCTGTAGGCATGTGTTTGGAACTATCTGTAGGCATGTGTGTCGAACTATCTGTAGACATGTGTGTGGGACTATCTGTAGACATGTGTGTGGAACTATCTGTAGATATGTGTGTGGAACTATCTGTAGACATGTGTGTGGAACTATCGGTAGGCATGTGTGTGGAACTATCGGTAGACATGTGTGTGGCACTATCTGCAGACATGTGTGTGGAACTATCTGTAGACATGTGTGTGGGACTATCAGTAGACATGTGTGTGGAACTATCGGTAGACATGTGTGTGAAACTATCTGTAGTCATTTGTGTGGAACTATCGGTAGGCATGTGTGTGAAACTACTATCTGTAGACATGTGTGTGGTACTATCGGTAGGCATGTGTGTGAAACTGTAGACATGTGTGTGGAACTATCGGTAGGCATGTGTGTGAAACTATCTATAGATATGTGTGTGGAACTATCGGTAGGCATGTGTGTGGAACTATCGGTAGACATGTGTGTGGAACTATTTGTAGACATATGTATGTGGAACTATCGGTAGACATGTGTGTGGATCTATCTGTAGACACGTGTGTGGAACTATCTGTAGACATGTGCGTGGAACTATAGGTAGACATGTGTGTGGAACTATCTGTAGGAACGTGTGTGAAACTATCGGTAGACATGTGTGTGGAACTATCTGTAGACACGTGTGTGAAACTATCGGTAGACATGTGTGTGGAACTATCTGTAGACAGGTGTGTGAAACTATCTGTAGACATGTGTGTGGAACTATCTGTAGACACGAGTGTGAAACTATAGGTAGACATGTGTGTGGAACTATCTGTAGACACGTGTGTGAAACTATCGGTAGACATGTGTGTGGAACTATCGGTAGACATGTGTGTGGAACTATCTGTAGACATCAGCTGCTGTAGAAATGTCTGTAGACTGACAATCAAATCTTTCTGGGTAACAGTTTAGAATCCACTAAGCCACAAAAGAGCCCTACCAGAGCGACAGACAACCCACAGGAGGCTTGATTCTTGTATGGATGGTTCTGTGTTTGTATGTATAGCTTGTTTTATGGTGTGAGGGATGTTTGTACGGATGGATTGACAATGTCTGTGTGTTCTGGTGTGAGGGTTGTACATACGGATGGCTTGGTGATGTCGGTGTGTTTTGGTGTGAGGGTTGTACATACGGATGGCTTGGTGATGTCGGTGTGTTTTGGTGTGAGGGTTGTACATACGGATGGCTTGGTGATGTCGGTGTGTTTTGGTGTGAGGGTTGTACATACGGATGGCTTGGTGATGTCGGTGTGTTTTTGGTGTGAGGGTTGTACATACGGATGGCTTGGTGATGTCGGTGTGTTTTGGTGTGAGGGTTGTACATACGGATGGCTTGGTGATGTCGGTGTGTTTTGGTGTGAGGGTTGTACATACGGATGATGTCTATGTTTCTTCTGTTCTGGTTTGAGGACTGTAAAGGTGGTTTGATGGTGTCTATGGGCGTGTGTTCTAATATAAAGGATGTCCGTACTGATATCTTGAAGATGTCAGTGCGTTCTTGTGTGAGGGATGTCCGTACTGATAGTTTGACGATGTCAGTGTGTTCTTGTGTAAGGGATGTCCGTACTGATAGCTTGACGATGTCAGTTTGTTCTTGTGTGAGGGATGTCCGTACTGATAGTTTGACGATGTCAGAGTGTTCTTGTGTGAGGGATATCCCTACTGATAGCTTGACGATGTCAGTGTGTTCTTGTGTGAGGGATGTCCGTACTGATATCTTGAAGATGTCAGTGCGTTCTTGTGTGAGGGATGTCCGTACTGATAGCTTGACGATGTCAGTGTGTTCTTGTGTGAGGGATGTCCGTACTGATAGTTTGACGATGTCAGTTTGTTCTTGTATAAGGGATGTCCGTACTGATAGCTTGACAATGTCAGTGTGTTCTTGTGTGAGGGATGTCCGTACTGATAGTTTGACGATGTCAGTGTGTTCTTGTGTGAGGGATATCCCTACTGATAGCTAGACGATGTCAGTGTGTTCTTGTGTGAGGGATATCCCTACTGATAGCTTGACGATGTCAGCGTGTTCTTGTGTGAGGGATATCCCTACTGATAGCTTGACGATGTCAGCGTATTCTTGTGTGAGGGATATCCATACTGATAGCTTGACGATGTCAGTGTGTTCTTGTGTGAGGGATGTCCGTACTGATAGTTTGACGATGTCAGTGTGTTCTTGTGTGAGGGATATCCCTACTGATAGCTTGACGATGTCAGTGTGTTCTTGTGTGAGGGATATCCCTACTGATAGCTTGACGATGTCAGTGTGTTCTTGTGTGAGGGATATCCATACTGATAGCTTGACGATGTCAGTGTGTTCTTGTGTGAGGGATATCCATACTGATAGCTTGACGATGTCAGTGTGTTCTTGTGTGAGGGATATCCCTACTGATAGCTTGACGATGTCAGTGTGTTCTTGTGTGAGGGATATCCCTACTGATAGCTTGACGATGTCAGTGTGTTCTTGTGTGAGGGATATCCCTACTGATAGCTTGACGATGTCAGTGTGTTCTTGTGTGAGGGATATCCATACTGATAGCTTGACGATGTCAGTGTGTTCTTGTGTGAGGGATATCCATACTGAAAGCTTGACGATGTCAGTGTGTTCTTGTGTGAGGGATATCCATACTGATAGCTTGACGATGTCAATGTGTTCTTGTGTGAGGGATATCCATACTGATAGCTTGACGATGTCAGTGTGTTCTTGTGTGAGGGATATCCCTACTGATAGCTTGACGATGTCAGTGTGTTCTTGTGTGAGGGATATCCCCACTGATAGCTTGACGACATTCCACAGCCGGCACTAAAACATTCCACAGCCAGCACTACAACATTGCACAGCCAGCGCTACAACATTGCACAGTCAGCACTACAACATTGCACAGCCAGCGCTACAACATTGCAGAGCCAGCGCTACAACATTGCACAGTCAGCACTACAACATTGCACAGTCAGCACTACAACATTGCACAGTCAGCACTACAACATTGCACAGCCAGCGCTACAACATTGCACAGTCAGCACTACAACATTGCAGAGCCAGCACAAAAACACCCCCCAGCCAGCATCAAAACATTTCACACCCAGTACTACAACGTAACATAATACATAAAACATAACAAAATACATACAACATAACATAATACATGCAACATAACATAATACATACAAAATAACATAATACATACAACATATCACAAGAAGTATCTATGTCCAGCGGAGACGATACAATTTTCGAATTCTCGAGACCACGCAACAGTAGACATGTATGTGGAACTATCTGTAGGCATGTGTGTGAAACTACAGTGTAAGCATGTGTGTGAAACTATCTGTAGGCATGTGTGTAAAACTATCAGTAGGCATGTGTGTGGGACTATCGGTAGACATGTGTGTGGAACTATCGGTAGACATGTGTGTGGAACTATCGGTAGACATGTGTATGGAACTATCTGTAGGCATGTGTGTGAAACTATCAGTAGGCATGTATGTGGGACTATCGGTAGACATTTGTGTGGAACTATCTGTAGGCATGTGTGTAAAACTATCAGTAGGCATGTGTGTGGGACTATCGGTAGACATGTGTGTGAAACTATCTGTAGGCATGTGTGTAAAACTATCAGTAGGCATGTGTGTGGGACTATCGGTAGACATGTGTGTGGAACTATCGGTAGACATGTGTGTGGAACTATCTGTAGACATGTGTGTGGAACTATCTGTAGACATGTGTGTGGGACTATCAGAAGACATGTGTGTGGAACTATCGGTAGACATGTGTGTGAAACTATCTGTAGTCATGTGTGTGGAACTATCGGTAGGCATGTGTGTAAACTACTATCTGTAGACATGTGTGTGGTACTATCGGTAGGCATGTGTGTGAAACTGTAGACATGTGTGTGGAACTATCGGTAGGCATGTGTGTGAAACTATCTGTAGACATGTGTGTAGAACTATCGGTAGGCATGTGTGTGGAACTATCGGTAGACATGTGTGTAGAACTATCTGTAGACATGTGTATGTGGAACTATCGGTAGACATGTGTGTGGATCTATCTGTAGACATGTGTGTGGAACTATCGGTAGACATGTGTGTGGATCTATCTGTAGACATGTGTGTGGAACTATAGGTAGACATGTGTGTGGAACTATCTGTAGACACGTGTGTGGAACTATCTGTAGACATGTGTGTGGAACTATCTGTAGACACGTGCGTGGAACTATAGGTAGACATGTGTGTGGAACTATAGGTAGACACGTGTGTGAAACCATCGGTAGACATGTGTGTGGAACTATCGGTAGACATGTGTGTGGAACTATCTGTAGACACGTGCGTGGAACTATAGGTAGACACGTGTGTGAAACTATAGGTAGACATGTGTGTGAAACTATCGGTAGACATGTGTGTGGAACTATAGGTAGACACGTGCGTGGAACTATAGGTAGACATGTGTGTGAAACTATCGGTAGACATGTGTGTGGAACTATAGGCAGACATGTGTGTGGAACTATCTGTAGACATGTGTGTGGAACTATAGGTAGACATGTGTGTGGAACTATAGGTAGACATGTGTGTGGAACTATAGGTAGACATGTGTGTGAAACTATCGGTAGACATGTGTGTGAAACTATCGGTAGACATGTGTGTGGAACTATCTGTAGACATGTGTGTGGAACTATAGGTAGACATGTGTGTGGAACTATCTGTATACACGTGCGTGGAACTATAGGTAGACACGTGTGTGAAACTATAGGTAGACACGTGAGTGAAACTATAGGTAAACATGTGTGTGAAACTATCGGTAGACATGTGTGTGGAACTATCGGTAGACATGTGTGTGGAACTATAAGTAGACATGTGTGTGGAACTATCTGTATACACGTGCGTGGAACTATAGGTAGACACGTGTGTGAAACTATAGGTAGACATGTGTGTGAAACTATCGGTAGACATGTGTGTGGAACTATCGGTAGACATGTGTGTGGAACTATAGGTAGACACGTGCGTGGAACTATAGGTAGACACGTGTGTGAAACTATAGGTAGACATGTGTGTGGAACTATCGGTAGACATGTGTGTGGAACTATCTGTAGACATATGTGTGGAACTATCGGTAGACATGTGTGTGGAACTATAGGTAGACACGTGCGTGGAACTATAGGTAGACACGTGTGTGAAACTATAGGTAGACATGTGTGTGGAACTATAGGTAGACACGTGTGTGAAACTATCGGTAGACATGTGTGTGGAACTATCGGTAGACATGTGTGTGGAACTATCTGTAGACATCAGCTGCTGTAGAAATGTCTGTAGACTGACAATCAAATCTTTCTGGGTAACAGTTTAGAATTCACTTAGCCACAAAAGGGCCCTACCAGAGCGACAGACAACCCACAGGAGGCTTGATTCTTCTATGGATGGTTCTGTGTTTGTATGTATAGCTTGTTTTATGGTGTGAGGGATGTTTGTACGGATGGATTGACAATGTCTGTGTGTTCTGGTGTGAGGGTTGTACATACGGATGGCTTGGTGATGTCGGTGTGTTTTGGTGTGAGGGTTGTACATACGGATGGCTTGGTGACGTCGGTGTGTTTTGGTGTGAGGGTTGTACATACGGATGGCTTGGTGATGTCGGTGTGTTTTGGTGCGAGGGTTGTACATACGGATGATGTCTATGTGGCTTCTGTTCTGGTTTGAGGACTGTCTGTAAAGGTGGTTTGATGGTGTCTATGGGCGTGTGTTCTAATATAAAGGATGTCCGTACTGATAGCTTGAAGATGTCAGTGTGTTCTTGTGTGAGGGATGTCCGTACTGATAGTTTGACGATGTCAGTGTGTTCTTGTGTAAGGGATGTCCGTACTGATAGCTTGACGATGTCAGTGTGTTCTTGTGTGAGGGATATCCATACTGATAGCTTGACGATGTCAGCGTGTTCTTGTGTGAGGGATATCCCTACTGATAGCTTGACGATGTCAGCGTGTTCTTGTGTGAGGGATATCCATACTGATAGCTTGACGATGTCAGCGTGTTCTTGTGTGGGGGATATCCCTACTGATAGCTTGACGATGTCAGCGTGTTCTTGTGTGAGGGATATCCATACTGATAGCTTGACGATGTCAGTGTGTTCTTGTGTGAGGGATATCCCTACTGATAGCTTGACGAATGTCCAGTGTTGTTCTTGTGTGAGGGATATCCCTACTGATAGCTTGACGATGTCAGTGTGTTCTTGTGTGAGGAATATCCATACTGATAGCTTGACGATGTCAGTGTGTTCTTGTGTGAGGAATATCCATACTGATAGCTTGACGATGTCAGTGTGTTCTTGTGTGAGGAATATCCCTACTGATAGCTTGACGATGTCAGTGTGTTCTTGTGTGAGGGATATCCATACTGATAGCTTGACGATGTCAGTGTGTTCTTGTGTGACGGATATCCCTACTGATAGCTTGACGATGTCAGTGTGTTCTTGTGTGAGGGATATCCATACTGATAGCTTGACGATGTCAGTGTGTTCTTGTGTGAGGGATATCCATACTGATAGCTTGACGATGTCAGTGTGTTCTTGTGTGACGGATATCCCTACTGATAGCTTGACGATGTCAGTGTGTTCTTGTGTGAGGGATATCCCTACTGATAGCTTGACGACATTCCACAGCCAGCACTAAAACATTCCACAGCCAGCACTAAAACATTGCACAGCCAGCGCTACAACATTGCACAGTCAGCACTACAACATTGCACAGTCAGCACTACAACATTGCACAGTCAGCACTACAACATTGCACAGTCAGCACTACAACATTGCACAGTCAGCACTACAACATTGCACAGTCAGCACTACAACATTGCACAGTCAGCACTACAACATTGCACAGTCAGCACTACAACATTGCACAGTCAGCACTACAACATTGCACAGCCAGCACTAAAACAATCCCCAGCCAGAACTACGACATTCCCCAGCCAGAACTACAACATTCCCCAGCCATAACTACAACATTCCCCAGCCAGAACTAAGATATTCTACCGATAGTACCACGCAAATGACGGACACAAACACTCACCTAGTGACGACTGACCGACGCAAACACTCACCTAGTGACGACTGACGGACACAAGCACTCACCTAGTGACGACTGACGGACACAAACACTCACCTAGTGACGACTGACGGACACAAACACTCACCTAGTGACGACTGACGGACACAAACACTCACCCAGTGACGACTGACCGACGCAAACACTCACCTAGTGACGTCTGACGGACACATTCACTCACCTAGTGACGACTGACGGACACAAACACTCACCTAGTGACGACTGACGGACACAAACAGTCACCTAGTGACGACTGACGGACACAAACAGTCACCTAGTGACGACTGACGGACACAAACACTCACCTAGTGACGACTGACGGACACATTCACTCACCTAGTGGCGACTGACGGACACAAACACTCACCTAGTGACGGCTGACGGACACAAACACTCACCTAGTGACGACTGACGGACACAAACACTCACCTAGTGACGACTGACGGACACAAACAGTCACCTAGTGACGACTGACGGACACAAGCACTCACCTAGTGACGACTGACGGACACAAACACTCACTTAGTGACGACTGACGGACACAAACACTCACTTAGTGACGACTGACGGACACAAACACTCACTTAGTGACGACTGACGGACACAAACACTCACTTAGTGACGACTGACGGACACAAACACTCACTTAGTGACGACTGACGGACACAAACACTCACTTAGTGACGACTGACGGACACAAACACTCACTTAGTGACGACTGACGGACACAAGCACTCACTTAGTGACGACTGACGGACACAAGCACTCACTTAGTGACGACTGACGGACACAAACACTCACTTAGTGACGACTGACGGACACAAACACTCACTTAGTGACGACTGACGGACACAAACACTCACTTAGTGACGACTGACGGACACAAACACTCACTTAGTGACGACTGACGGACACAAACACTCACTTAGTGACGACTGACGGACACAAACACTCACTTAGTGACGACTGACGGACACAAACACTCACTTAGTGACGACTGACGGACACAAGCACTCACCTAGTGACGACTGACGGACACAAACACTCACTTAGTGACGACTGACGGACACAAACACTCACTTAGTGACGACTGACGGACACAAACACTCACTTAGTGACGACTGACGGACACAAACACTCACCTAGTGACGACTGACGGACACAAACACTCACCTAGTGACGACTGACGGACACAAACAGTCACCTAGTGACGACTGACGGACACATTCACTCACCTAGTGACGACTGACGGACACAAGCACTCACCTAGTAATGGCAATGTCCGCCTTCTGCAGCGCTATCTGTGCTGCCCTCTGCGCTGACAGTACTGCGTTATCCACCCGCTCTCGAAGCTTGGAAGTCCGAATAAGAAACAATTTATTTTTCTTTCCCGACGAAATCAAGACATTATTCTTGTACTTGCCCTCTTCCTTGGTGCCGTCCTTGAAGGAAGTCACCCCGTAGCCATACTTGCGGTTGTTGTACCACTCGCCCTCGTACTTGAGGCCGTCCGAGCGCTCGCTGACCCCGAAGCCGGACCGCTTGTCGTTCTTCCACTCGCCCATGTAAGTCTCTGTCACGTTAACGTCAGTGATGTCATCCTGGCTGACGAAGCTGAGGTTGCTGTCCGTGTAGGTCGAGGTCGTGGTCACGCCTGACTGGCTGGAGTCGGCGCTGACGTGGCTGATGCTGGAGATGGTCGACCGAACAGAGCCCGTTTGGCGTTTCGGCGAGTCGTTGATGTCTCCAGTGCTCTTTTGCTTCTTCAGCTTCAGACCTGACATCAGCGTCTTGCGGAGACTGGTCCGACCTTGCTTGTCGAAGATTGACCTTCTCCTGGCCGGTGGAGTCTCGTCAGACTTTGCCTTCAACACGAAGCCACCCCGACTCTCATCCAGCTTCTTGTCACGTGACTTCACCACCAGTTCATCCTCGTTCTCGGAGCGGAGCGAGGTCAGGGAGGCTCGCATGGCCTTGGGTCGGTAGTGGGAGGCCAGACCGTAGGGCACGCTCTGTCGGACGCCATAACCATGGCGGGTTCCTCGATACCACTGTCCTTGGTAGGTACCTGCGGGAGACGAGGCAGTCCAGACATTTAATTCTCTTTCACAAAAAGTAAATTGATCTAGTGTGAACAGTAATGGGAGACGTAAGGTAAAATACTCGATCTTGTTTTTTACAACTGCAAAAGACGGACAGGCAGACTCGAGCAACTAGTACAGAGGGAAGGTGTTTCATAGCCAACAGGACCATGCAACATGTGCTAGAGCGCTAAATCAAGTCCAAGCCTTGTCTCGGTACACGACCATGTAGAGTGAGAGGAGAGCACTGAATCAAGTCCAGGCCTTGTCTCGGTACACGACCATGTAGAGTGAGAGGAGAGCACTGACTCAAGTCCAGGCCTTGTCTCGGTACACGACCATGTAGAGTGAGAGGAGAGCACTGAATCAAGTCCAGGCCTTGTCTCGGAACACGACCATGTAGAGTGAGAGGAGAGCGCTGAATCAAGTCCAGGCCTTGTCTCGGTACACGACCATTGGAGTGAGAGGACTTCAATACTCAACAATATAGACTTCAATACTCAACAATATAGACTTCAATACTCAACAATATAGACTTCAATACTCAACAATATCGACTTCAATACTCAGCAATATCGACTTCAATACTCAACAATATCGACTTCAATACTCAACAATATCGACTTCAATACTCAACAATATCGACTTCAATACTCAACAATATCGACTTCAATACTCAACAATATCGACTTCAATACTCAACAATATCGACTTCAATACTCAGCAATATCGACTTCAATACTCAACAATATCGACTTCAATACTCAACAATATCGACTTCAATACTCAACAATATCGACTTCAATACTCAACAATATCGACTTCAATACTCAACAATATCGACTTCAATACTCAACAATATCGACTTCAATACTCAACAATATCGACTTCAATACTCAACAATATCGACTTCAATACTCAGCAATATCGACTTCAATACTCAACAATATCGACTTCAATACTCAACAATATCGACTTCAATACTCAACAATATCGACTTCAATACTCAGCAATATCGACTTCAATACTCAGCAATATCGACTTCAATACTCAACAATATCGACTTCAATACTCAGCAATATCGACTTCAATACTCAACAATATCGACTTCAATACTCAGCAATATCGACTTCAATACTCAACAATATCGACTTCAATACTCAGCAATATCGACTTCAATACTCAACAATATCGACTTCAATACTCAACAATATCGACTTCAATACTCAGCAATATCGACTTCAATACTCAACAATATCGACTTCAATAATATAGACTTCAATACTCAACTAAATCAGCAAAAACACTGACTTAGCCTGATGTAATACCTCTCCAGCAGTTGACTGTTTTAGTCAACTTCTTTCTTACATTCACCGGCGGAAAGTTCCGATTTTTCGTCTATTCTGGTCTTTAGTCTTGTTCCAGAAGTTGAGCTTTGCATATCCGTTTCACATTTCTGTCTTTTGTTTTCAATGCACACTGTTGGTTTTTCGTCTCCTAGACACATGCACGTCAACTTCGAAGAAAAGACATTTAGTTAGTCGACTTTAATGACATGCTTGTTTGTTTAGGGGCGGTGGAGGGGAGAGGGGGAAGGTCTATTCTAACCCCCCCCCCCCACAAATGAGAGGCCCACATGAAGGTATCGTTTAGCAGGGAAGGCCCACAGGGGGGGGGGGGGGGGTAATTGGTCAACAGAAATGGATCTGGTTGTACCAATGTTTGTGTGTACAACAGTAGGGCTGGTTTTACCAATGTGTTCGTGTACAAAAGGGGATCCGATTGTACCAGTGTTTTTGTTTACAACAGTGAATCTGGTTGTACTAGTGTTTGTGTGTAAAAAAAAGGAATCTGACTGCAGCAGTATTTGTGTGTACAAGAGTAGATCTGGTTGTAAAAGTGCTTGTACAAAAGATGTATCTGGTTGTACCAGTGCTTGTACAAGAGTTGTATCTGGTTGTACCAGTGCTTGTACAAGAGTTGTATCTGGCTGTACCAGTGCTTGTAGAAGAGACGGATTTGACTGTGCTTGTACAAGAGATGAACAGGTCCGCCACGGAGGGAAAAGCATAAACGTCAATTTGGAATCTTTAACTTTCCAATTCGGGCAGCCCAAGAGTCAGTCGAGAAAACTGAATCAACCAGGCTACGACATTAAGCACATGGGGCAATACAAAAATAGAAGTAAAATTCTCCTTTATTGATCATTCACTACCCCCACCCCCCGGACTCTCTGTCTCTCTCTCTCTCTCTCTCTCTCTCTCTCTCTCTCTCTCTCTCTGTCTCTCTCTCTGTCTCTCTCTCATACTCTCTGTTTCTCTAAATCAAGGAATCTGCTGCAACAGCGATATTTTGGGTGTGTGTGCGCGTCTGCCAGAATCTGCCCTTGCCTGATGCCCTGCTCCAGGTGACATTCAATGCTCGAGCTGTAACATTTGCAGCAGCCAGCGATTAAAGGGCCGGCACAGAGCCAGGCCCACAGAGGAGCTCTGGAAGTCAAAGGTGAAACAAGGAGATGCAAGGGCAGACGCCGGTTGTACAGATAACACTAAATAAAGGTGACGGTCCAAAGTGGAGGTGGGGTGGGGGGATGGAAACTCTGGCTCCGCAAGCCATCAGATTAGAACTACTTACTTTAGACTAAGACAACAGCCAGGCTGATCTACACACGTCAGACTAAGACAACAGCCAGGCTGATCTATATACTTTAGACTGAGATAACAGCCAGGCTGATCTACATACTCTAGACTGAGATAACAGCCAGGCTGATCTATATACTTTAGACTGAGACAACAGTCAGGCTGATCTATATACTTTAGACTGAGACAACAGCCAGGCTGATCTTTATACTTTAGACTGAGATAACAGTCAGGCTGATATATATACTTTGGACTTGGACAACAGCCAGGCTGATCTATATACTTTAGACTGAGATAACAGCCAGGCTGATCTATATACTTTAGACTGAGACAACAGCCAGGCTGATCTATATACTTTAGACTGAGACAACAGCCAGGCTGATCTATATACTTTAGACTCAGATAACAGCCAGGCTGATCTATATACTTTAGACTGAGATAACAGCCATGCTGATCTATATACTTTAGACTGAGATAACAGCCAGGCTGATCTATATACTTTAGACTGAGATAACAGCCAGGCTGATCTATATACTTTAGACTGAGACAACAGCCAGGCTGATCTATATACTTTAGACTGAGACAACAGCCAGGCTGATTTAAATCTTTAGACTAAGACAACAGCCAGGCTGATCTATATACTTTAGACTGAGATAACAGCCAGGCTGATCTATATACTTTAGACTGAGATAACAGCCAGGCTGATCTATAGACTTTAGACTGAGATAACAGCCAGGCTGATCTATATACTTAAGACTGAGACAACAGCCAGGCTGATCTATATACTTTAGAGTTAGATAACAGCCAGGCTGATCTTTATACTTTAGACTGAGACAACAGCCAGGCTGATCTATATACTTTAGACTGAGACAACAGCCAGGCTGATCTATATACTTTAGACTGAGATAACAGCCAGGCTGATCTATATACTTTAGACTGAGATAACAGCCAGGCTGATCTATATACTTTAGACTGAGATAACAGCTAGGCTGATCTATATACTTTAGACTGAGACAACAGCCAGGCTGATCTATATACTCTAGACTGAGATAACAGCCAGGCTGATCTATATACTTTAGACTGAGACAGCTGCCAGCTTGATCTATATACTTTAGACTGAGATAACAACCAGGCTGATCTACACACTTCAGACTGTGACAACAGCCAGGCTGATCTATACACTTCAGACTGTGACAACAGCCAGGCTGATCTACATACTTCAGACTGAGACAACAGCCAGGCTGATCTACATACTTCAGACTGAGACAACAGCCAGGCTGATCTACATACTTCAGACTGAGATAACAGCCAGGCTGATCTACATACTTCAGACTGAGACAACAGCCAGGCTGATCTACACACTTCAGACTGTGACAACAGCCAGGCTGATCTATATACTTCAGACTGAGACAACAGCCAGGCTGATCTACATACTTCAGACTGAGACAACAGCCAGGCTGATCTACATACTTCAGACTGAGATAACAGCCAGGCTGATCTACACACTTCAGACTGAGATAACAGCCAGGCTGATCTACACACTTCAGACTGAGATAACAGCCAGGCTGATCTACACACTTCTGACTGAGACAACTGCGAGGCTGATCTACACACTTCTGACTGAGACAACAGCCAGGCTTATCTAAACACTTCAGACTGTGACAAAAACTAGATTGATCTATACAATTCAGACTGAGAGAATAGCTTGATTGATCTACACACTTCTGACTGAGACAACAACCAGCTTGGTCTACAGACTCAGACAACAACCGCGTTGGGGATGATCTGCAGACACAGCAGAGTGGTCAGATAGAACATCACTGTTAGGGTGATCCTCTAGCCACCATCAGTGAGGCATACTTGGCATCTGACAAATACAAGATCACAGGAGGTGGCAAGGGCAGCATCTGAGTTGACAAGAGCAGATCCTCGCTAATGTCCTTGACCCTGGAGTGTTGTAATCCCTGCGACAATCACCAGCCGTCAAACTTTCAATGAATGAAATGGCTGCAGACGTGATCTGAGATGGTGCTAGTGTCGTCCGTCCATCCGTCTGGAATATGCGAGTGTGTTTAACATTTCTGTAGGTGCAGACACATGGCCCGCAAATGTACAAACAAACAAACACACATACAAGCGATGACACACCAACTTACATCGCAGAAAAAAAAAACACACACACGCAAACCACACAAACACACCACACACACACAAAAGCTGTTTTCTGTGTCACGCGTATGCAGCTTCCGCCCACTTCCCCTTTCCCGCGCACAAAAGAGAGCTGTGCCTCCA
This sequence comes from Candidula unifasciata, assembly GCA_905116865.2. Classification (NCBI taxonomy): domain Eukaryota; kingdom Metazoa; phylum Mollusca; class Gastropoda; order Stylommatophora; family Geomitridae; genus Candidula; species Candidula unifasciata. The sequence continues at coordinate 5,559 of CAJHNH020005780.1, read as the reverse complement.
TTCAGTGGTCTGGTTCACGTGACGTTGGTTATCGATCTTCGCCTGCAGCCACTCACCGAGATCACAGCTAGGCCTCACATCGACCAGCATCTTGTGGCGTCTCTTCTTGGTGCTGCCTCGCCACCACCCAGCCACCCAGTTTAACCTTGGTCAGTCAACCCACCCAATCACCAACCAACAGACCAACCAGCCAACCAACAACCACCTAACCCACGATCCAGTGAATCCATCAACGGACGATCCAGTTAAACCATCAAGGGACGATCCAGTGAATCCATCAAGGGACGATCCAGTGAATCCATCAAGGGACGATCCAGTGAATCCATCAAGGGACGATCCAGTGAATCCATCAAGGGACGATCCAGTGAATCCATCAAGGGACGATCCAGTGAATCCATCAACGGACGATCCAGTGAATCCATCAACCAGGCGAGAAGAGCAACCCGGACCAAGAACCCAAATATGGAGCAGCCTAGTACAATGAAGGCGTGTGTGCGTATGCGACATTCTATCGATCGATCCATCCAGCGTGTTGTCCTTTTGTAGCAGACTTTTCTCTCTGCCGATACAAACAGATAAGTGCTGAGTTATACACAAACGTCGGCTCTGTGGCTAAGTCGATGCGAACGCTTCGTAATGCCGGGATGCCAGGTTCGATCCCAGCTGGGGGCAATGAGCCTTGCGTTGGTTTCGACAGTGGTATCAAGATAGCCGACCGTCCAGAGAGCAATGGGAAACTACTGGACGTAAATTTGCCTGGAAAAACCACAATACAGCTGGGGTTGGTTCTGCAACGTCCTGTAAAGGATACGCAACTAACCTATACACAAACACGTAACCAGAAAGCTTCGCATAAACAGATAACTGCTGTTATACTTAAAAACAGAACCAGGAAGGCTGAGTTAAAGATTTTCAGTAACTACTGAGTTAAAGATTTACAGTAACTACTGAGTTAAAGATTTACAGTAACTACTGAGTTTAAGATTTACAGTAACTACTGAGTTTAAGATTTACAGTAACTACTGAGTTTAAGATTTACAGTAACTACTGAGTTTAAGATTTACAGTAACTACTGAGTTTAGGATTTACAGTAACTACTGAGTTAAAGATTTACAGTAACTACTGAGTTAAAGATTTACAGTAACTACTGAGTTAAAGATTTACAGTAACTACTGAGTTTAAGATTTACAGTAACTACTGAGTTTAAGATTTACAGTAACTACTGAGTTAAAGATTTACAGTAACTACTGAGTTTAAGATTTACAGTAACTACTGAGTTTAAGATTTACAGTAACTACTGATTTTAAGATTTACAGTAACTACTGAGTTTAGGATTTACAGTAACTACTGAGTTTAGGATTTACAGTAACTACTGAGTTAAAGATTTACAGTAACTACTGAGTTTAAGATTTACATTAACTACTGAGTTTAAGATTTACAGTAACTACTGAGTTTAAGATTTACAGTAACTACTCAATTCCAGATTTACAGTAACTGTTGAGAAGGATTTAAAGACAAATAACAGTGACATGAATCATAAACAGATAACTGGGAAGTTATACTTGCATATACAAATAATTGGGACGTTATAAACTTGCAAGGTGTATAAATAGATAACTGGGAAGTTACAACTGCATAAATAGATAAATCAATAGCTAAACATGAAAATAACTTTCTAACTGGCAAGTCACTAATGTATAGACAGATATCACTTGGGTTACTGCTTGTTGCTAATGCCAGGTCAACGCAGCCTAAAATAATACCAGCTGATGTGCTGGGAAGTGAAGGCGGCCGGTGTGATGCTAACTACATAATCCGCCTAGTGCACGTAGATCTATAAATTTACAGATCTAGTATTGTGTATCGGATGAACGGAAGGGATGAACAGGTTCTTTGCTTGCACTGGACCCGGGGTTAGACATTTATAGTAGCAGAAACAGATCACTGAGAAGTTGCATGTTCAACAAAAGATCAGTCTGATGTCCCATGTCTGATGTTTGTTGTCTTATGAGTGATGTATGATATCTGTTGTCTGTCTGTTGTCTGATGTCTATTCTCTGTTTGATACACATTTTTAGTATCCGTTTTCTGTGTTATCTGATGTCTGTTGTCTGACGTTTGATATTTGATATTCCAATCAATCAGGGACCGTCCCCACACTAAAGGTTGGCTGCATGGATCTCCATACACTCTATCTCTTGTCTTGGTTGTACACTCTCAGACTGGTGTTAGTCCATCTCTTTATGTTGTCCTTCCACTTATAACTTTGCCTACCCCTTGCTCTGTTCCCTCGACTATTCCCTGCAGTATGGGTTCTATGGGTTTCAAAAGCGTATTATATCTTTTAATGTGACCAAAGTATTTCATTTGTCTTTTAAAAAAATGTATTTCAGTAAAGTTCTTTTAATTTATAGTCTTTCCAAAACCCTTGAATCAGACTGATTTTGTGTCCATGAAATATGACCTATTCTTCTGTTGAATGAGACTGTTTTTGTGTCCATGAAATATGACCTATTCTTCTGTTGAATGAGACTGTTTTTGTGTCCATGAAATATGACCTATTCATCTGTTGAATGAGATTGTTTTTGTGTCCATGAAATATGACCTATTTTTCCGTTGAATAAGACTGTTTTTGTGTCCATGAAATATGACCTATTCTTCTGTTAAATAAGACTGTTTTTGTGTCCATGAAATATTACCTATTTTTCCGTTGAATAAGACTGTTTTTGTGTCCATGAAATATGACATTTTTTCTGTTGAATGAGACTGTTTTTGTGTCCATGAAATATTACCTATTTTTCGGTACACCCACATCTCCAGTTCAATGTTCTAGTTGCTTGTTCATTGTCCAAGTTTCTGCACCGTCTAGCAGGACTGAGTTTACATAACATTCGACGATTCTCATCTGTAATGTGTTGTTGATCTCTCTAGCCGTCAATAAATTGTACACCTTAGTACAGACTGTACCTCCTGATGGTTTTCTTCCAGTAGCACCGTGCCATCAACATATCACCGTGCCATCAACATATCACCGTGCCATCAACATATCACCGTCCCATCAACATATCACCGTCCCATCAACATATCACCGTGCCATCAACATATCACCGTGCCATCAACATATCACCGTCCCATCAACATATCACCGTCCCATCAACATATCACCGTCCCATCAACATATCACCGTCCCATCAACATATCACCGTCCCATCAACATATCACCGTCCCATCAACATATCACCGTGCTATCAACATATCACCGTGCTATCAACATATCACCGTCCCATCAACATATCACCGTGCTATCAACATATCACCGTCCCATCAACATATCACCGTGCTATCAACATATCACCGTCCCATCAACATATCACCGTCCCATCAACATATCACCGTGCTATCAACATATCACCGTCCCATCAACATATCACCGTGCTATCAACATATCACCGTGCTATCAACATATCACCGTCCCATCAACATATCACCGTGCTATCAACATATCACCGTGCTATCAATATATCTGAGATTGTTTATTATTACTGCAGCAATATTCTGTCCTTTCAGCTTGTTTCAAAATTGTTTTCTGTAGAAAGTTGACAACGGATGGGATACACACACATCGCTGACGTTCTCCTCTCTTTATCTGAATCTGCACAGAGACGATGTTGTTGTGTTTAAATCTGATAGATACACTTTGTTGCATGTCGTTTAGTGTGTGTTGTTTTATTGTTTGACCATCAAACACCAGCTAGCAGAGAGTGCTACAACTACACATCAGTGTAGGCATCAAACACCAGCTAGCAGAGAGTGCTACAACTACACATCAGTGTAGGCATCAAACACCAGCTACCAGAGAGTGCTACAACTACACATCAGTGTAGGCATCAAACACCAGCTAGCAGAGAGTGCTACAACTACACATCAGTGTAGGCATCAAACACCAGCTACCAGAGAGTGCTACAACTACACATCAGTGTAGGCATCAAACACCAGCTACCAGAGAGTGCTACAACTACACATCAGTGTAGGCATCAAACACCAGCTACCAGAGAGTGCTACAACTACACATCAGTGTAGGCATCAAACACCAGCTACCAGAGAGTGCTACAACTACACATCAGTGTAGGCATCAAACACCAGCTACCAGAGAGTGCTACAACTACACATCAGTGTAGGCATCAAACACCAGCTACCAGAGAGTGCTACAACTACACATCAGTGTAGGCATCAAACACCAGCTACCAGAGAGTGCTACAACTACACACCAGTGACATCAGTTAATCTTAACCCCCCCCCCCCACACACACACACACACATATACATACACATACTTTGGAAAATTAATGGATAATTCGAGAATTTATTTAGAAAAAAAAAAAAAAAGCTAACAAACAACAATGCGGCCACCAGCCTTCATCGGCAGAATACAAAACAAACACGAACAACCAGCTGGCGCAAAAGACACGAAGTGGCAGCAAATAAACTTATGAAAATAAAAACACATGACAAAAATTTGTAAACACTTGAAACAAAATATAACAATCAAAGATGTGTAGTGCTTCACTGGGCCGCTTCCACTTGTTTCAGAGAATGGTCTGTGTGTGCAGGAGCCGACCAATGTGGGGTGTAAGTGTGGGGATGGGAAAGTGTGAGAGGCTCACAACTAACTTACATGTTTATTGTGTGTATGTGTAGGGTTATATGCTGTTATATTTGTGCTGGTATGTGTGTGCGCACTCACTTATGTGCATTTGTTACATGTTTACTACATCGGTTGAGAAGCGACGAGGGTGCAAAGGGGAGGTGGGGCGGGCGGTGAGGGTGGGGGGGGGGAGGTAGGTGTGGGTGGTGGGTGGGGGTGGATTGGAAGGTTTCTGATATATATTAATATATGTGTGTGTGAATTTGTGTTCTAGATTAGTGTTACATATTTCTTGCATGTGTAGGTGTGAAGTGTGCAGGAGGTTGTTTGTATGTCTCTATGTGTGGGTGTGAAGTGTGAGTGAGGTTGTTTGTCTGTATGTCTCTATGTGTAGGTGTGAGGTGTGAGTGAGGTTGTTTGTGTGTATGTCTCTATGTGTGGGTGTGAAGTGTGAGTGAGGTTGTTTGTATGTCTCTATGTGTGGGTGTGAAGTGTGAGGGAGGTTGTTTGTGTGTATGTCTCTATGTGTGGGTGTGAAGTGTGAGTGAGGTTGTTTGTGTATATGTCTCTATGTGTGGGTGTAAAGTGTGAGTGAGGTTGTTTGTGTGTATGTCTCTATGTGTAGGTGTGAGGTTGTTTGTGTGAGGTGTGAGGTGAGTGAGGTTTGTCTGTATGTCTCTATGTGTGGGTGTGAGTGTGTGAGTGAGGTTGTTTGTGTGTATGTCTCTATGTGTAGGTGTGTGAGGTTGTTTGTCTGTTGTGTGTAGGGTGTGAGGTGTGTTTGTGTTTGTGTGTATGTCTCTATGTCTCTTAGTGAGTTGTTTGTGTGTATGTCTCTATGTGTAGGTGTGAAGTGTGAGTGAGGTGTGTTTGTGTGTATGTCTCTATGTGTAGGTGTGAAGTGTGAGTGAGGT